>QXEO01000656.1:3000000-3486107 GCA_007115705.1 Dactylis glomerata
TGTCAAGGCCCCATTGTGCGAAGGGCCAGGATAATGGTATTGTTTGTAGCTCCGCTGCTGGTGCATGCGGTCTGGATGCAAACCTTTGACATGCTTCACACTTTCGAACTATATCTTTTGCGTCCTCGATGGCTGTTAGCCAATAGAATCCTGCTCGAAAAGCCTTTGCCGCTATTGCTCTGCTGCTAGCATGATGGCCACATACTCCGCCGTGTATGTCTCTCAAGATTGCTTGCCCTTCTTGGGGCGTTACACAACGCTGTAAAACGCCGGTAATACTTCTCTTGTATAATTTCCCTTCCAACACGACAAACGCTTTCGATCTTCGAGTTATCCTCTTGGCCTCCACTGCATCTTCTGGTAGTTTTTTATTTATCATGTATGCGAGATATGGCTGCATCCATGTTTCTTCTATCATCATGATCTCCTCTGGTTCTGACGCAGCCCCCGAGCCTGCTGTGGTAGTCGAACTTTTAGCACTTTTTATTGATCTTTCCGCTATTTCTTCCCAAAATACTCCAGACGGCATAGGTAAGCATTGCGATCCGATATTTGCTAAAGTGTCGGCTTCTTCATTGTTGTTCCTGCTTACGTGCGAGACTTCGCATCCATCGAACGTTCCTTCTAGGTAATGGTACAAATTTTTGTAGGCCATCATGTTGTCATTGATTGTGTCACACCTGTTCATAACTTGCTGAACAACAAGGTTGGAATCTCCAAATATTTTTAGGCGAGTTGCTCCACAAGCTTTAGCCATCTTCATTCCGTGCAACAAAGCCTCGTACTCCGCTTCATTGTTAGAAGCCTGCGGAAAGCTCATCCTTAAGATATATTTTAATTTGTCGCCATGAGGCGATATCAATACTACTCCTGCGCCTGCGCCTTGGACTCGCTTAGAACCTTCGAAGTACATTGTCCAAGTACTCGATAAATCTGGTGGTCCCGTGCTTTGCAGCTCGAGCCACTCTGCTGTAAAATCTGGCAAGATTTGCGACTTGATCGCCTTCCTTTTTTTCGTACGTGATGTCCATGGGAGATAACTCGATTCCCCACAAAGAGACACGTCCCGTCGCTAAAGGGTTGTTCAATATGTTCGATAGTGGCGCTTCATTGACTACTATAATTGGGTGCACAGTAAAATACTGTCGTAGTTTACGTGCAGTTGTGAAGACACTGTATGCCAACTTCTGATAATGCGGGTACCTCTGTTTGGTTGGAGATAGCACTTTACTGATGAAATATACCGGTCTCTGGACGCCATGAGCTTTGCCTTCTTTGCTTCTTTCGACTACTAGAACTGTACTCACCACCTGATGGGTTGCGGCAATGTACAACAGCAGTGGCTCTTTTTCTTTAGGTGCGACCAGCACTGGTGGCGTGGAAAGCACTTTTTTCAATTGCGCAAACGCTGCGTCTGCTTCTTCTGTCCACTCAAATTTGTCGTCTGACTTCTTCATAAGTGCATAAAAAGGAAGCGCCTTCTCCCGTAGTCGAGCAACGAAATGACTTAGTGCCGCGACGCGTCCTGCCAATTTCTGTACGTCGTGGAGTTTCGTGGGTTTCCCCATTGTTAGAATTGCTTGAATCTTCTCTGGATTTGCCTCTATTCCTCGTGCTGATACCAAGAACCCCAAAAGTTGTCCTGCTGAGACGCCGAAAGAGCACTTTGTTGGGTTAAGCTTAAGCTTGTACTTGCTCAGGTTGTCGAAGGTTTCTGCCAAGTCACTGATTAGAGATTTCTCCTCTCTTGTGGTGATGACTACATCATCAATGTAGACTTGTATGTTGCGCCCTATTTGGCTCCCGAGGCAACTTTGCATCATCCTTTGATAAGTTGCTCCTGCATTTTTTAGGCCGAACGGCATCACTTGGTAGCAAAACACCCCATACGGTGTGATGAAGGCCATTTTTTCTTCGTCTTCTTTCTTCAGTTTGATCTAATTATAGCCAGAATATGCGTCCAAAAAGGAAAGCCTTGCGCATCCCGCTGTTGAATCGATTATTTGATCGATGCGGGGTAAAGGGAAGGGATCCTTTGGACAATGCTTATTGAGAGACGTGTAGTCAACACATACTCTTTGTACGTCTGTGTTCTTCTTGGGTACTATGACTGGGTTCGACACCCAACTCGAAGTTTTGATTTCTCTGATGAATCCAGCATTTTCTAATCTGTGCAATTCTGACGCTATTATCTTCCTCTTAGTTTCATCGAATCGCCGCAGTGGCTGCTTGACTGGCTTTGCCTTGGGATCTACGTTTAATGCGTGCTCGACGAGTTCCCTGGGAACCCCTGGCATGTCTGATGGACACCAGTCGAAGATTTCCCAGTGCTCACGGAGGAACTTGACGAGCGCGCTTTCCTATGCGGGATCCAAGTTCACCGCAATTGACGTTGTCTTGCTTGCATCTGTAGGATGGACCTGGATTTTCTTCGAGTCCTGAGACGTGTCGAAAGCCTGATCTGGCAGGGATCGTCCGACGTCGGGTAGTACATTGTGGTCTGTTTCTCCCTTTAACCTCTCATACTCCGCTGTCATGCCAAAGGTTTGTGCCATCCTGTTGAATTCCCTGTCGCATGTATTGGCTACTTCAAAGCTCCCTTGTATTGTGATTGTTCCATTGGGTCCTAGAATTTTAAGCGTGAGATACGCGTAGTGTGGTACTGCCATGAACTTTGCAAATGCTGGGCGCCCCAGGATTGCATGATATTGCGACGGCCAGTCCATTACTTCAAATTCCAGCTTCTCCTTTCGGTAGTTTCCACTACTGCCAAAGCAGACGTCGAGTTCTATTCTTCCCAAAGGGTAGTTTGCGGCTCCTGGTACTATTCCGTGGAAAGAGCAATCCGTTGGCTTTAGACTCGTCAGTGATATGCACATTGCCTTTAGGGTTCTGGCGTATATTAGATTTATGCCACTCCCTGCATCCATGAACACTCTTCCGACGTCGTACCCTCCTATTTGTGCCTTTAAAACCATAGGCGAGTGACCTGGCCTGGGGACTTTCCTTGGGTGGTCTGCTCTGCTAAACTTGACTGGTTGCTCTGACCACCGCAGGTATTCTGTGGTAGCTGGTGGTGATAATATTGCTAAGTTGACTTGCCTGGATATACTCTTTCGCTCTTTCTTCGACTTGGGTACCGGTTGAATCATGGATGATATGTACACTTTTGACTCTAAGTGCCTTACTAACTTTTGCATTTGATATCCTTGACTTCTGTGCTTTTCTCCTTGCCTTCCTTCTTGGCTTGAGCCCATGGCGCCTTACAACCTTAGGAATGTTCTGCAATCCTTCATCTGGTGATTTGAGACCCTTTTCCCGTCGAGATATGCGTAGTGGATTCGACAAGGTCCGTATAGCATATCCTCGGCCGAAGGACCAGAGTATCTTGATTTTTCTACTCCTTTTGACTGAAACCTCCTACTTTCATACCCTTCCTCTTCTTCTAGTATATAACCTGCGGCTACCTGATTTCGCCTTTCTTGATTACCCCTGCTGCGGTGTCGTCTTCTCTGTCGACTTATTCTGTCGACTTCTGGCGAACGACCTCTTTTATTGTTATACGCGTCCTCTCCATCAGCGAATTTGTTGGCTTGTTCCATTAGCTTGGCTACTGTCGTAGGTCTTGTTCTTCCTATTTCTTCCACAAGATCTGAGCGACGAAGTCCTTCCGAAAAGGCGTCTATTGCTCGTTCGTCGGAGACGTCCTCTGCTGAGTTTTTGGTTATACTCCAGCGTTGTATATAAGAACGTAGCGTTTCGCCTTTCCTCTGCACACATGCTTTAACTTCTTCCAGTGATGCTGGGCGTTTGTAGGTGGAACGAAAATTTCTTATGAATTGACTTTCGAGTTCCCCCCAGCTTCCAATGGATTCGTCGGGTAGGGTGTTCAACCAGGACCGGGCAGCGCCGGTGAGGTGCAGCTGCAAACTTTGCATTGCAGTCACCTTTGTTCCCCCTAATATCTGCACTGCCTGTAGATAATCTGATAGCCATAAGGTGGGTTCCTGCGACCCGTCGTACTTATTCTGGTCGTGTGGTAGTTTAAATCCTTTGGGTACCAGCGTTTTGCGAACCCTGCGGGTGAAGCATAACGCACCCATATCTTTATCGTCGTCTTCATAATTCTCTTCCCTCCAAGCATGTCACGATTTATTTACTCGAGCTTGTGCTATTATACTTCTTGCATCCTCCTTCTTTTTCTGCTGCTTTTTCTCTTCTGATGACTCACTATAGTCGTTGTCTGCGCGATTGTATCTGAACTTCTCCTTGTGACTTGTCGACTTCGTCTCTGGGCCTTGTTCCCTGATCTTACCTTCTACTATTCCGAGGCTTCGTATCGCGGCTCGGTGCATATCTTCTCGCGGGTCTCCATGTTCTGGTCTTGTGGCTAGTAAATATGTTTGTGCTACTGCCAATGCTGCCTCTGGCGTTCTTTGTATCAAGTCATCTTCCTCCTCTTCTAGCTGCGGGGTGGGGCTCCTTGAGTACCCTTCTTCTCTGCCGCATGCTGTCGCCCCCCTATTGTGTTTTGGATCTCCACGCCTCTCTCTGCTATATTCTGAATCTTCACTATGGTCTTCCCAGTAATCCTCCCTTGATATACTGTTGTTGTCTTGAAACACCATGTCTCTTTCCTCCCTTAGTTTCTTCTTGTGCTGGTACAGTGCATACTGATATCCCATTAGAACTTCTCTTCTCGATCCCTCGGGTACTTCTGTACCATGATTAATGGCTGACTCAATCATTCTCCATTCACCAGCCGAGACATGGACTTTCTCTTTTTCCTTTTTGTTGTGATCTTTCACTTTGTCGACTTGCCTGTCGACCTTTTTACTTCCTTCGCTGTTGTTTCCTTCTTCTGCTTCAGTGATAATGACGCATAACTGATGTACTTTGGAGACGCCGCTGCTTCCTACGGTGAAGTCCTTTGCGTTGTTGTGCGTCTGACACGCTTTTTCTTCTCAGTCGAAATTTTCCTGAATTTCGTCGCTTTCTGCGATTGATGCTTTTTCTAAGCTGACCGGCGAGTTTACCTCACTGGAAGAGCCTTCTGATGACTCCAATGTTTCCTCTGTTTCGGGCTTGCTTGCCGACGGATCTGGTTTCGTCGAATCCGAGAGGCGGGATGAACCCGATGGCCCGATGAGGATGCTCAAACTTCCAATTGTTAGTTCCACCTCTTGACTTCCGTCGACTTCTGAACTGCTGTTGGCTAAAAGCGAAAAAGCCGTCGAATTCATGATTCCAACGCCCAAAGTCCCCACGGTCGGCGCCAATTGACGAGGGTTAACTCGACAAATGTCCTAGATGAAGGACTTAGGATCGGGGAGATAGGGCGTCGGATGAACTCGAAGGTAAAGTTAGTCGAAATAGGTGTGTATCGAAAGTAAACTTGGGTGTTCAACCTGGCTTGCTTTCAATCTCCCCCGCACCGTCCCCTCCTGGCCCCTATATATAGGTGGCCAGGTCTCGAGGATCGGGTAGGGTACGATACAGATTACAAATATCGACATACGGTAATAACTCGTATTCGATTATCATTACAATTGGGCCTAGCTAAACGGGCCTCAGGGGTACTTAACTAACGGGCTCTATTAATTATACCCTTGTCAGTAATTGTTGTTTATGGTCTTACCTGCAAGTTGTATACACATATCGTTGTCCAGAACCTGAGGCCCCAAAGTGACAGCAATTGGGATAACTGGAGGGGGTGGCTATGATGTGAGGATCACATGTGTTCACCGAGTGTTAATGCTTTGCTCCGGTACTTTATTAAAAGGAGTACCTTAATTACCAGTAGATTCCCTTGAGGCCCTGCTGCAAACAGGCTGGTAGGACAAAAGATGTCGTGCAAGTTTCTCATTGCGAGCACGTACGACTATATACGGAACACATGCCTATGGTTGTTTAGTACTAGGATGCTTCATCATTATTTATCTGCAATTGTCCATGTCTCAATTATTACATGAATTATCTTATCCATGCAACGCCCGTACATCCATCCCTATGCCTACAGTATTTAATCCTATTGTTTACTATTGCTACCGTTATCATCTTTACTTTATTATTGTTGCTACTATTTTACTACTGTCACCACTATAAAACTATTGCTACTGATAAACCGTTGCGAGCAAGTCTGTTTCCAAGTGCAGCTGAATTGACAACTCATCTGTTAAGGCTTATAAATATTCTTTGGCTCCCCTTGTGTCGAATCAATAAATTTGGGTTTTACTTCCCTCGAAGACTGTTGCGATCCCCTATACTTGTGGGTCATCAAGACTATTTTCTGGCGCCGTTGCCGGGGAGCATAGCTTTATTTGTAAGTTCACTTGGGATTCATATTGTTCGCCGCAATCCATTCATCATGGGTAAACCTCGTGATAGAAAAGTTCCTATATTGCCATCCACTACAAGAAGAGGTACGACTCTGAACACCTCTGTTGCTCTTGATTCGCCATCTGTTATGAGTAAGTTGCTTACACCACCTCATGCACATGCTACTACTTCTGCTGAGTTTGAAAACCCTTCTAATAATTTTGATGATGCTTCTACTGTGCTTGATGAGAGTGATTCGTTAGGTTCCTTTTAGAAGCTACAATTGCTAGGACTAAGCAAATCGGGAACAATACTTTTACGCCTGCTAGTTCACCTGAGTCTAGGGAATGCCCTAGTGACGATCTTGATGAGGCTTATATTGAGTTAGATGATGATTTTATTTATGAATCTCATGCTACTAGTGATGCTGATGCTATTAGAGAGCTTCTTGAAAGACGTGCTGTTAGATATAAGTTATCTCGTGATGCTAAGTTTGCCGCTTCTCCCATAAATATTAGTGATAAGGATTATGATTTCTCTTTGGATTTATCTTACATATTTATTGTTGAGAAAGAACCTTTTTATGGTACTGAAAATGAGAGTGCTATGGAGCACATGAATGAGCTTTCTTCTTTGAGTAATTTGTTTTCTGATGATACTAAGCTGCGTACTTACTTTGTTGCTAAGATTTTCCCTTTTTCATTGAAAGGCGCATCTAAAGCTTGGTTTAATAATTTGTCTCCAAGATCTATTGATAGTCCTATTGCTTTGGTTAACGCTTTCTTTCAGAAATATTTTCCTGCTAGTGCTCAACATACTGCTTTGCAGAATTTTTTTTTGACTTTGAGGAGGTAAAAGGAGAAAAACTGCCTGAATCTTGGGGAATGTTTTGTTCTTTAATTAGAGTACTGCCTGGAGAGCCATTGCCTAAGAATGAACTCCTTGATATATTTTATAATGGACTAACTGTTGAATCTAAAACATACTTGGATAGTTGTGCTGGTGGTGTTTTCAGGAAAAGAACTCCCGCTGAAGCTGAAGAATTAATGGCTAAAATAAGCCAGAATTATGATGATTGGACTATGGCTGAGCCAACACCAGCGCCAACACCAGCGCCCGTGCCAAAGAAGAGAGGAATGATAGAGTTAAATGATGAAGCGATGAGAGAAGCCAAGAAATCTCTTAAGGAGAAGGGTATTAAATCTGAAGATGTTAAGAATCTACCACCTATAGAAGAATTATGTAATCCAATCCCTCGCTCATCCACTATTGAGGTACACTCTCTCCAACGCTTTGATAATAGAGATATTCCTTACTCTAAACCTCCTGATCAATGCTTAGATGAGTTTGATAATTTCATTGTTAAGCAAGATAATTTTAATAAGAGAGTGCATAATCATTTGTTGGAAAATTCTAGAGCTATTAACAAGTTGTAGGATATTGTGGAGAGAACCTCCAATGATGTGAAGATGCTTGTTAAACATTTTCAAATGGTTCAGACACAAATTGATCAGCTTACCAAGGTGCAAAAAGACTTGCTAGTTAATGCTGCAAGAGAAAAACAAGCGTGTGAAATACACACTAGAGGTGGTGCTTCTACTCAAGATCTCTTATATCCTGAAGGACATCCTAAGAGGATCGAGCAGGATTCTCAACGTGCTACAAGTCATGGTACTCCTTCCAAGAAGAAGAAGAAGAAGCATAAAACAGTTGCAGAGTCTTCTGAAACAGGTAAAGATCCTAATAGTGTTTCTATTTCTGATGCTGAAACCGAAAGTGGTAATGCTTCTGATAAAGAAGAATTTGAAGAGGAACCGGAGAAGCTTGCTAAGAATGCAAAGTACACTAAGGAAGACTTCATTGCCAACAAGCATGGTAATGAGAGAGAACCTTGGGTGCAGAAACCAATGCCTTTTCCTGGTAAGAAACACAAATTCAAGGAAGAAGAACACTACAACAGGTTTTGTGAATGGATGAGACCTTTATTTTTGCAAATTCCTTTGACTGATGCTATTAAAATGCCTCCTTATTCAAAGTATATGAAGGATATTGTTACTAACAAAAGGAAGATTCCTAGTGAGGAAATTTCCACTTTACTTGCTAATTACTCTTTTGATGGTAAAGTTCCGGAGAAGCTTGGAGATCCAGGTATACCGACTATTCCTTGCTCTATTAAAAATAATTATGTTAGAACTGCTTTATGTGATTTGGGAGCCGAAGTTAGTGTCATGCCTTTTTCTCTCTATAAGAGACTTGATCTAGAAAAGTTGATATCGACTGATATATCTTTGCAAATGGCTGATAAGTCTACCACTATTCCTATTGGTATATGTGAGAATGTTCCTGTTCATGTTGCTAATAATTGTTTGATATTAACTGACTTTGTTGTGTTGGAAATGCCTGAAGATGATAATATGTCTATTATTCTTGGGAGACCTTTTCTAAACACTGCAGGTGCTATTATTGATTGCAACCAAGGGAAAATAACTTTTAATGTCAATGATAAAGAGCACATGGTCTATTTTCCCAAGAAGATTGATAGAAAATATGCTCTAAACTCAATCAAGAATATTGAGACCATCAGAGTTGGTCAAATTATTTGTTCAAGGCCAAAGCCCAAGGAAGAATATCAAATTGTTATGGTTGGGACTATGCCTATCAAGGTCGAGGTAACATAATCATTTAGAGAAATGCAAAGTTTTGCTTCATAGAAAAGTGGTTTGGTAACAAGACTTGATCAACCTTGTTAACAAAGTGGTTTTCGAATGAACAAAACTATGTTTTCACCGCATTTACTTTTGTTTCCACCTTGTTCATTTTTGTTTCGGCTGTTTAGTTTCGTATTAGAATATCTTAGAGCTGCTGTAAGCTTGGTTTGGATTTGCTTTCTATCGTTCCATCTTCGTTTTCCCGAGTTTTATTCTCTTAGCAATTTCTGAAAAATCCTCGAAAATAAAATTTCTCGAAAAAATCCAAAAAATTCTTTTTAAATTTTTATGTCAAAAATGGGGCAGAGAGGCACCTGGGACACCTCAGGGGGACCCACCATGCCACCTCACCACATGGTGGCGCGACCCAGGCTTGGCCGCGCCGTGGCATGGTGAGGGGGCCCCCTGGCCCTCCACTTACCTCTCCACCCTCACTTCATTCTCTCTCCCAAAATATCTCCACACCACAGCTCAAACCCATGTTCTTGCTATTCTTCCTCGCGATTTTTGATCTCCTTGCTCAGCCCATCTTTGCTGCTGAGATTTGGAGCATTTGTTCTCCGATATGTGACTCCTTCGATTGTCCAATTAGAATTTTGTTTAGTGGAGTATTTCTTGAGTATTTTAGCTCAATAGGTGACAGGTGAAATGAGTTTGCATGCTTGTTCTATTGCTTAGAAATGTTATTTTGATGCATGTTAGCCCTCTTGCAACTCCCTATAGTAGTTTCCTTCAATTATTTGTTTCAATATCACTTTTTATGAGGTTTGTTAAAAATTTCAGAAAAGGGAAATGGACAACTACACTTATGGAGAAGTCTTTGAAAGAGAAGCACCAAGGTCATCAAGGCCTTCGAGATCGACTACTCGATTTAGGACATCCTACAATGAAGATCTTATATCACCAAGTATTGATGATGAGGGGGATGATGGAGATGCGCATCCATCAACCTTCCCTTGTTCTAATTTTTTTGCGTGATGCAGGGATTCTTGATGATTTCCTACTCCTTGTTAACACGGTTGGTTTGACTACATACATGCTTGATGAGAGAAATCAATATGCTATGCTCACAAAGATTTTTGTTGAGAGCTTTAATTTACTAACTCTCATTTCAAGCCTTCCATTGCATTTAAAATTTATGATAAGCCTATCACCATGTATTTGGAGAAATTTTGTGGCATTCTAGGTATCCCCATGTTTGGGCCAGCGAAGAAGATTCAGAACCAACCTGCTAATCTGTTGGAGCTCTACCAAGGGGTGACCAATGATGATGACCGCACAGCTCAGCGTGGCAAGATAAGAAACATTCAACTCCCAGCTATTAGATACTTTGCTTACTATCTTGCTACTAGTATTCTTGGTAGGGGGAACACTAGCAATATCTCTAACTATCATTTAGCTTTTTTAGCTACTGTGCTTGATATTAGCAAAAAAATATAACCTCGGTGCTTTTATTTCTCGTCGCCTAGCTGCTACGGGACCTATTTATGGAGGCATTATTGCTGCACGCATGGTTGATGCTTTGGGCCTTTCTATTGCTCCTTATGATACTTTGTTGGTCCCACAGAGACTTGATCTTGCTGCCATGAAACTCCATCATTTTGTTGCTGCTAACTCATGTGTAGGGAAATTAGTTTATAGAATGCTATTCACTGATGGAGAGGAAAGGGAAGTTCCCTTGCCGCAACCCAGTTTGTTTAGTATTTACAGGAGACCATGGTCGTGCTCGAAGGAGGAGTTGGACGAGTAGCTTAGGTTGCTCAGCTTCCACGTACAGCAGGGCGTGGTGGACCAGGAGGAAGAGGAGGCGCCGGCCGACCATTACGCCGTGTACCACACCGGGGCGCCCTCGAGCTCGTATCAGGACAAAGGTGCTTCTTCATCATACTTTGGAGACGCCACTTCATGGCCAAGATGGGATTGATCTCCACTTAGGCCAAAAGCCTAAGCTTGGGGGGAGGTACGCCGACGATAAACTCATCTACATATCATATTTAGTCAGTACTTTGTATATCCATGTTTCACTTTCTTTCTTTTCTTTGTTGTTCTTGTTCTTACTTCTACTTTCCAAAACACAAAAAGACCAAAAATATTTCCGTTGTTTCTCTTTGTTTGCCTCTTTAGTTTTCTAGCTTTGGTTTGCTTTGTTTCTCATTTTTTGGTTTGATATTTGAAAAATCCAAAAAGATTTTGCTTTGTTTGCTGTTTCCTTCTGTTCTTGTTTCAAAATTCGAGAACCCAAAAATATTTGTTGTTCTTCTTCAGTTTTGTAAAGTTTGTTGCAGAGTTCAGTCTCCCATGACTCCATTGGAGCTTGGTTATCACTTCATATTATTCAAGCCACACAAGTGAAAGGGCAATAATGACGACATATGACAATTCGAGATGTGGTAAGAGGCTGGTATGAACTCTATTTGTTTTCATTTTTGTACATATACTCATCTATGTGGACGTGCTTAGCATGTTCATGTAAGGTATATGTTATCTAATGGATGCTTTGTAGTTCTTGCTCTCATATGATTAGTTCCAATTTACTAATAGTTTGTAGCATGTCATGTAGCTGTTTACTTGCATTGTTTTATTCATAAAACGGTATGACCTTGTGGTATCCTCCTCTGAAAAGCTTCATTTGAATCGACTTGGCACATCCTCAAGCATGCATATGACTGAACAAAAAAGTCAATTAAGCCTCGATGATTTACTTTGCCTCAGAGCTCTTGTATCGTTTTTATGCCTATATTAATTTTGTTTTGTCGCAAGCATGATTATGACAGTCATTGCTCTCTCGATTGTCGCTTCCCACTCTTTTGATAGCCTTCACTTGTACTTAGAGGGAATACTTCTCGTGCATCCAATTCCTGAAAACCAAGTAACCCCAAGGAGTCCACTATAAATTCCTATGCATGGTATTTGCAAGCCATTCCAAGTAAATTTTCATGTGCTACCTTTCAAAACTTTCAAATACTTCTCATTTTGTGCCACTGTTTTTAGCTCATGAGGACGTAGTGGTCGGAATTGCTATCTTCCATATTAAATTAAGTACCCCTCGACTTGCATGCTTCATCTGCTCGTCATTAATTTTGCAAGGGAGCTGGTCAGACCATTGTAATCTAAATCTAAAAAATAAAGAAAAAAATGCACTCCTCCATGGTATGTGAAAGTTGGTGGGCACCCGATGGAATCGGTTAGCCATGGTTTGAGAAAGGAAAAAGTGGGGAGGAGTGCCAAAGCTTTATAAAAGAGCACCAATGTGCCAAATTTTCAAAGAACTTAGAACCGCTCTCACTTGTTTAGTATGGAAGATAGCAAGAACCCATTGCCAGTCGTTGACAGGAAACAACCACCTCTCAAAATAAATTTTTATCTCTGTTTTACAAATGAAAAGCTCTAGCACATATTAAATCACTGCTTCCCTCTGTGAAGAGCCTTTCTTTTACTTTTATGTTGAGTCTTCATCTTCTAACTTTAAGCACTTTCTTGAGAGCATAGATGTTATTCTTAGTGTAATGTGCTTGTCCCAGAACACGGTTAATTCTAGTATAATTTTGATACTTGTATCTTTGATATTTTTACTTCTAGTCTTCTCTTGAACTTCAGAGGTGCCTCAGCATTTATGTTTTACTCCACAAATAAAGGCAAGTGGGATACCACTCTTTCATATCTTATTATGAACATTACAATCTTGTAGCTTCTTATGTTTCATGTTGCTTGTTATTAGTGCATTGGCACTCTTTCATAGCTTGCATAACTATGAGATAACATTAGTTGCATATTTCTTATTATGAATTGCCTGAGTACTTGATCATATAGTGAGAATATATACATCTTATGAAGCAAATGTGTCCGTGAAAGTTTCTTTTATCGCACTCAGTTGTTAACTGAATTGCTTGAGGACAAGCAATAAGCTAAGCTTGGGGGGAGTTGATACATCCAAAACGTATCTACTTTCCCGAACACTTTTGCTGTTGTTTCTCCTCCAATTTGTGTGTTTTGAATACAACTAACACGGACTAACACTGTTTTCAGCAGAATTGCCCTGGTGTCTTATTTTTGTGCAGAAATCCGACTTTCCGGAAAAATCCTTGAAAATATTGCAAAAATTCTATTTTACCAGAAGACCCACGGAGCCAGAAGACGAGACGAAGAGGGGCTGGGAGGCCACCACACCACCTGGTGGCACAGCCCAAGCCTGGCCGCGCCACGGTGTGGTGAGGACACCCCAGCCGCCTCCTCGAGCCCTCCTTCCGCCTACAACTACCCTTCGACCTGAAACTATCAGGGGTTCGGCGTTTTTCCCAGATAGACTTCCGCTGCGCCGTCACCATCAGAAACCGCGATTTGGAACCAGAAACTTCGTTCTGGCACCCTGCCGGGACGGGGATTTGGAGGAGATCTTTATCACCATCATCACCGACGTCTCTCCATCAACCATCCATGACTCTCCCATCCATGTGTGAGTAATTCCCGCTATAGGTGAAGGGGATGGTAGGGATTGGATGAGATCATTCATGTAATTCGCTATGAGATTGTTAGGGCATGGTGCCTAGTATCTATTGTTAGTGCTTATGACATTGTTGCAACTTGTTGTGCTTAATGCTTGTCACTTTGGGCCCGAGTGCCATGATCTCAGATCTGAACTTATTATTGTTTTATGATGATAATTGTTGTTTATGGTCTTACCTGCAAGTTGTATACACATATCGTTGTCCGGAACCCGAGGCCCCAAAGTGACAGCAATTGGGATAACCGGAGGGGATGGCTGTGATGTGAGGATCACATGTGTTCACCGAGTGTTAATGCTTTGCTCCGGTACTTTATTAAAAGGATTACCTTAATTACCAGTAGATTCCCTTGAGGCCCTGCTGCAAACAGGCTGGTAGGACAGAAGATGTCGTGCAAGTTTCTCATTGCGAGCATGTACGACTATATACAGAACACATGCCTATGGTTGTTTAGTACTAGGATGCTTTATCATTATTTATCTGCAATTGCCCATGTCTCGATTATTACATGAATTATCTTATCCATGCAACACCCGTATATCCATCCCTATGCCTACATTATTTAATCCTACTGTTTACTATTGCTACCGTTATCGTCTTTACTTTATAATTGTTGCTACTATTTTACTACTTTCACCACTATAAAACTGTTGCTACTGATAAACCGTTGTGAGCAAGTCTGTTTCCAGGTGCAGCTGAATTGACAACTCATCTGTTAAGGCTTATAAATATTCTTTGGCTCCCCTTGTGTCAAATCAATAAATTTTGGTTTTACTTCCCTCGAAGACTGTTGCGATCCCCTATACTTGTGGGTCATGAGCGCATCGGGAGCCGACGAAGAGCACCTCTTTTAGTTTATTTTATATTTTGCCATATTATGTAAAAATCATCTATATTTCAATGAAATCTGCTTAGTTTGCCAAATTGTCACTGGATATGGTAGTAGTTATCACTTTATATTGGATATGGAATGAGCTAGTGTCATTGCAAATTGTAGTAGCAGATACTGCAAATTATAGTAGTACATTATTCCAAGGAAATACATGCCTGCACTAAATAGGTGCCCATTTCTTCCAGAAAAGCTTGCAAGTCTCCAGATGGACCCAGCAATTGACCATATCGCCACTAATGGGCAGGTTATAAAAATTTCTATTTCTGGCAATGCTGTTTTAGGTGCTATACAACATTGTAATAAGCACAATCTCTATTTTTAGGCTAATGTCTGTACATGCCGGAAGAACCGATCTGTCGATTATTTCAAGCAATTTAAAATAAAGTATTCTTATGCTATCAAGAAATCCAAGAAAGCCAAGTCCAATAGTGATTACCCCTCCCTTCATATCAAGGTCCTGGTCCAGATAGTGAGCCAAGAACTATCTCATCTTTTGAAGTGCCAGACAGAGCCAAGACACCTAAATCCAAGGCACGTAGACTCCCATCGGGCCCACTGTCATCCTATCGTGGCCCTACAAGGGCGCCTGAGACTATCGTCATTCGCAGAGGTGTGAATCTGTCTAACATGGGTCTGATGATCTTTTAATACATTCTTATGGAGATAAAGATCACTAAGTAGTGTATTTCTTTCTAGATCCCAAGATAACTGTGACTTGGAATTCGACAAGAACTGTGTGTTTGCAAGTAATATCGATCTCACTGGTCGTCATATTGTCGATCTCAATGCAATGGTTGCTAAACAGAGGCCAATAGTTCCATACTATATTTGTGAGATGAAGAAGTCGCATGTCCTCCGTGGGAAGGCAAAAATGGTAATTTGCTTGACTCTTTTAATCTTATGCACACTAATCTGTATTAAAAACTGACTGTATTCTTGTACTCCAGTACTTTTCAGCTGAGTACAGCAATGCCCACCTCGCCTGCTATCTTCCATTCACCATTCCAACATATTGCGGTGAGCAAGATGGTTTCTGTAATGTCCGCTTCACCCATTGGGCCAACGGTGTTGCCCAGATGATAGCAAACTAGCCTAAGGTTCTCCAAAAAGGGTTGATAGAAGAAGGGAATATGTGCATCTTCACCTTCTTGAATGTGGGGCAGGAGGCTATGTCTGTTCATGTTGCAATCATGAAGCCTTGAAGCTGTTTGGATCATGGGGCAATAGGACATGTTGTAATTATTTCTGTTGCTCTAAAAAAGTTTTTGCTGGTACTCTATGGTGCGAAGTTGCTATTAGTTAGTTTTTGCTGGTATTCTGTTGCATTCTTCTCTGCATGCTTATACTATATTTACTAAAACCATCTTGTTATGATGGAGTGCCTTCACTTATACATGATATTGTGAATTGAATAGTTTGTATTAACTGATTGCAACGTGTTGTGCTTTCTGTGATGCTCTGATTGTCAACATGTCTATAAATTTAGCATAGTTGTATTCGAACACAAACAAAATTATCTGGTCTAGCGGCTAGACGGACTTGATAGATGGCATCCAAAATCTATATAAGAGAATGCACAACGTAATAGCATATAGAATAACATGTCATACAAGTTTTACAACTCAAGCCTTAATGTATAGCATAAACCAGCCGATCAGAACTACTACTAAAGCCTTAATATCTGGCATACAAGTTGAGTTGGTGCAGATGCATACACCCCCAGATTAGCAGTTCAAGTTAACACTTAACTGGCTTACCTATCGGCAGATTACTCCATATATGGATAAACAGTACTTCCTCGTCATCTGGTTCAACTTTGAACACAACCATGTCATCATCAGGCATGCATGAGGTGGTCACAAGCGTGCTCCAGTTACTTGTAATCTGGGCACGACCATCCTTGCCCATCCGAAGCTTGATGTAATGCACATCCTGCTCAATTTCACCTTCAGGTGCATACGGGTCATCAGCGCAGGCTGGCACCATAATATCTCCTGCTTCTAGGTACTGCCTGAGATAGAGCTGGCTGTATGGCTTCGAAAATACCTGATATGATAGTATAGATACTAGGGTGTCAGTTGATCACATACGTTAATATTGACTATGTACAACGAAATCTTACCATCTTTGACTTCCCACGGGCTGTCAGAGACTTCTTGATAGAGTAGACATACAAAGGGATCACCGGATTATCACTTTCAAGCCTCCGTGAGACCAATTTGAGAATGCCAATCCTTGCATAAGACATTGGTACATCATTTCCATAAACGATGTTCTTTAGCTCCCAAGGTGCTAGGTCAAGAGCCCCCCTTTTATACCCCTAACGATGGGACCTACATGAATTATTTCATGAATGAGATATATGTCCTATCTCTCAAATTCTATAACCAGACATGTATAAGTGATTACCATCATCTGTCAGCGCCTGTCCTAGATGGGTGTGGTAATGGTAAGACCTGAGACTATGCCCAATCACACAGTTCTCATCGTCAGAGGGACAGTCGTAGCATGCTTCATGATGTTGCATTGTAACCTATAATTGTCTGAGGGACAGTTCATTATCATTTTAAAACAGGAATATGACAATATAACCAATAGCATTACATAGCTTCTAATAGCAATTTAAAAGCTCCACCAAGAGCATGTCCTAACTATGTAAAGTCATTGGAATCCGACCTTATTGGAAAGACCTAAAGCATGCCAATTTTGTGAAGAGTTTGCCTATGAATCCTTGGCATGCCATGTTTGGTATTTTTCCAAGGTACTACATCACATATAATGACTCCATGCGCTGGTTTTCCAATTTTTTGATTTTATTTGTATTTCTTTTGCTCACTTTTGAAATCTAGGTCAAACCCACGGTGCCGTAAGCCCTACACCCCATAACCCATCATATCTATTTACTTCTTCTAAATAATCAATTATAAATCACCAAAAAGCCTGATGTAGCTTGCAATGTTTGATATAGAAATAACTAAGAGCATGGCTAAGCTTTCAATCATCATTTGTAAACTAGAACATGATTTTATACCCAATAGCTTTACATAGCTTCCAATAGCAATTTAAAGGCTCCACCATGAGCATGTCCTAACTATGTATGATCATTGGAAACTGACCTCCCAAAAGCATGCCAATTTTGTGAAGAGTTTGCCTATGAATCCTTGGCATGCCCTGTTTGCTATTTTTCCAAGATACTACATCACATACCATGACTCCATGCGCTGGTTTTCCAATTACTTGATTTTATTTGTATTTCCTTTGCTCAATTTTGAAATCTAGGTCAAACTCATGGTGCCGTCACCCCATAACCCATCACATTTATTTTCTTCGTCTAAATAATAAATTATAAATCACCAAAAAACATGATGTAGAATGCAATATTTGATACAGAAATCACCAAGAGCATGACATAGCTTTCAATTATCATTTAAAATTCATCTCAACAAGAATATGTCAATATATCCAGTAGCATTACATAGCTTCCAACATTGATTTAAAAGCTCCACCAAGAGCATGTCCTAGATTTCCCCTTTTAGCACAATGGAGGCCCCAATGGAGCTATGTTGTGTCCAAGATACAACACAATTTAAACTGTAATAAGATCAGGCATTCAATCATTTTAAATCTAGCACCATATATTTTGGCAACAAACCGAACAAAGACTAAAATACAATAGGTAACCAATGTTTTGGCAGGGCTTGCAAGTTTGGGCAACATACATAGCAACCATATGGTTCTGATTATAGAATAATCAGGCAGGCTCAGTGGCCATATGAACCACTCCTTTTTCAAAATATTGATTTTGAAATTACTGAACTAATATTACAGAAGTAGAAATATATTTGGAAAATTCCCCTTGAACAAGGGCCGCCCCTTGAACTACTACTAGATCGGAGCATTGGGCAATCCGTATGGGAAAACCCTACACTTACCTTGAGAAGGGATTCCTGCGTGCAGGACGCCGTGGAGGTCGAATGCCACCCGGCCGACGTTGGTTCGAGCAGTCGCGGTGGGCGGGGCGACCAACCCTAGCAGCCGCCGGTTTGGGAGGAAGGAGACTGCAAATGTGATTTTCCCGATTTTAGGGTTCAGTTCGCCAGGGGTGGAGGTATCTAGTACTTTACCCCATATGGAAATCCCAGTCTGACTGATAGTGGACCTAGAAAAATGCATCAAAAGCCGAAGTAGATAAACATGTACTGTCACTGTTATTTTTTTTACAGGGCAGATAAAGGCTGCTACACGTCTTCCTCCCCTGTCTCACTCCCCACTTCATAGTCCCCACCCTAAGCTCGCCGTAGTTCTTGGCACCGCCGCCGACTATGCTCCAATATCAAGCCCCCATCGGGCAGGCAATGTCTTGCCTTGTCGCCGCTGGTGTACAAGTGCCAAGCGCGGCTGTCATGAACTTCCCCAGGTTGGCGTTATCGGCGGGGGCGGTGGAGGCGGGGAGGAGGGTTTCCCCAAGGTCTAGATGCTCACCGGCTCTGTCCGAGGTAAGGGCTATGAAGCTGAGGTGGGGTAAGCTGGGGAAGCGTCGTCGTCGACCATGCACCGGCTGCCCGACATCGAAGACCAAGAAGAACTTGTGGCGGGCGAGCAAGCGGTCCATATCGAGATCTAGGATATGGCTAGTTTATGCGCCGCCGGCGAACCACAACTACACTGATCTATCATTACGACTGCGGTTTACCAGGACATACGACCCATATCAAGAGCTGTCGTACTACTCGTTTGAAGAATGCCTCGCGGCGGCGCTGCTGGTCAGGTTCAACCAGACGCGCCCCCGCCAGAAGCGCGGAAAGCCCTCCTCCCCCAATGGCGAGAGTGGAAAGCCCTCTTCCCCCGCCCCCGAGGGCGAGCGCAGCCGCCCGAGGAAGGGGAAGCCACGTCGTGCATGCTGAATGGAGAAAAGCAGCAGGAGTTAGGTGGGAAGGGAAATCGTTCAATTCCAGTTGATTTAGCAATGAACTTTAGCCCTTCGCAGCATTTTGGTATGCCAACTTCTATGAAGGCTGCTCTCCCCTAGCTTCTTCAGTTAAGTAAAGTTAGTATTAGACTAACTCTGAAGAATAGCTTTTGTATAGACAAGGCTAAAGCGGGCTTTGAACTTGTAGAAAGTTTATCCCACTTATGTGTTACTAACTAGCTTCTGTAAGTCTGAAGCAACCAAATATTATGAACTTTCAGATTTAGTGTTTCTCCTATAATTTTAAATCTGAAATCTACATTTATTGTTCTTCATTTTTGAGATTTATATTTACAGAGATGAATTCAGTGAAAATTAAGATAACAAGAAACTAGATGTTCATGAGGTTCCGCCACCAAGTCCACAGGAATGGCCACCGCCGCCGTCGCCATTAGAGATAGATAGCGGATCTCCTCTGAGATTGCCGCGCTTCCAGAGGTGCCATTGCCATTAGAGCCATTAGAGGGAGCGATTCTAGATGGCTTGGCGGCGGGACATCGACGCCGAGCTCGTTTTGGTGATCTCCTATCTGGGGAGCTCAGATCTGTGGGGGAGGGAGGAGCCGAAACTACAACCTGAGGAGCCCTTGCTACTATGTGGGAGATCCTAGCACCAGGGTGGTGTCAGCGACGACGAGCTCGATTCCGGCGTAGCGATGGTGAGGGATCGACGGCGAGCTGGACGGGTGGACAGAACAGGGAAGGACGACAGAATAGATGAGAAGACGGTGGCAACGGAACTCTAACGCTGACAAAGTCAAGTTCTGTTAGAATAACGGGTAAACCTGACAAGGTGGGCTCAGCAAGCGGCAGCGGAACGAGAATTATGAGTTCAAACGTTTTCTCCCCAATTCAAACACTAGGATTTGGGCTCAAATAAATTTGACCCAAAAAAGACACTCTGAGCTATTTGATAAGGGCTTTTGGATCCGCAGTGTGATTGCAGCGAAGAAAGACACATGTGAGTCTGTGATAGCGAACTTTAACCGCAAAATTGATTAGTCCCCCCCCCCCCCCAACCCCCCCAAAAAAAAAACACAGGCTACGAAACTGGGCCAGGCCGTCTGCCGCCACAGCCTGCAGCATAGTCGGCAAGACAGGCCGACCTATCATTGCAGCCCAGCCCGGATGCAGCGAGGATGAAACACTAGATAACACAAGGGGATAAGCTGAGCAGCTCCCACGGTGACCCCCCGCACTTCTCTCCTTCGCCGGAGCACCACCCCGACAACCTCGCACAATGGCCACCACCGCCACAGCCATGGCGATCGCCACCACCTCCCCCGCCGCCCCCGTTGTTCCCGCACTGTTCTCCTCCCTCCCACAGCGCGCCCGCCTCTGCCCCAAACCCATCCTCTCCACCTCCCGCCGCCTCGTGCTCCCTGTCCCCAAGTCCTCCTCCTGGGACGGCTCCGCCTCCGACCAAGAAGACGCAGAAGGGGACGCGGAGGACTCCGCGGAGGCCGCAGCCTCCGGGGACGAGGTGGAGGGGGACGAGGACGACGAGAAGCCGCAGCCGGAGGCGGTGTCCTCCTCAGGGTTCCAGTTCGCGGCGCCGCCGGAGGGCTACATTGAGCCGGCCCCGTTCGACGAGCTTCCGCCCGAATCGCCGGAGGACGTGGCGGCGGCGTACGAGGCGCTCTACGGCCCTGCGTTCAGCGGCGAGTCGCTGATGGGGAACAATGTGTTCGAGGTGCAGGTCGTGGACCCGGTCGACATGGACCGGGAGCAGCGCCCCAACGACGACTTCAGCGAGCGCGTCGTGCAGGTCAGCAGAGTCACCAAGGTCGTCAAGGGTGGGAGGCAGCTCTCCTACCGCGCCCTCGTCGTCGTCGGCGACATGAAGGGGCACGTTGGTGTCGGCGTCGGCAAGGCCAAGGAGGTCTCCGAGGCCATCACCAAGGCCGCCATGAACGGCCGACGCAATCTCGTCACAGTGCCACTGACCAAATACTGCACCTTCCCGCACAGGTCTGTAACATCCGCTAGTTACAAACTACTTGAGCTTTTGTTCTTGAATTGCATGTCAGGTGGATGTGCTAATATCCTCCACTCCAAGGAAAACGTAACATGCTCTAAATTCACAGCATATTGTGGATGCAATTGTTTTGTTATTAGTAACTAGTTGCATGCTGGCTACTCCAGCAATCTCTGAACTAACCAACATGGATCATTTTCTTGTACATGTAGAGCTCTTTTTTCGATAAAGAGAATATATTAATACCAAGAAGATATCAATTACACCCAGCCTCTGCAACAATGTACATGTAGAGCTATTGGTGATTCATTGAGTTATCGTCATTTCTTCAGACTAGCAATTGTGCATGTGTTGGCAACTGTAAACTAAGCCACACATACATCTATCTAAATGTTGTAATGAAGGCATTCAACCTACCGCGAAAGCTTATATTCATAATTTTTTTACAGCATGATCATTCATAGTTGCCAGCAAAAAATTTGTTTTTGGCAAATCTGTCCATGAAATGTAGTAATAAACAAAAGAAATCGTCATCTCTACCTTGATGGCGAACCCTTTGTAATAATTTTGGTGGACTTGCAGAGGTGTATGAACTGATATAGCTATACATAAGTTTGAATCTAAAAAGCGGAAATGGGAGAAAATGAGAGGAAAAGTGTAATTTTGGATTTTTGAGGGAATATGTGTAATTAGTATAAGAGCTATTAGGGGAGTCAAACTTCATGCATAGCCATTGGATTGGAATTGTGAAGTTAGCATAAATATTTTTCGATGATTGAGATGGAGTTCCCACCAAACTCGTGTTTTTATATTGGTATACATTTTATGGATGAGCATAATAATGCTTATTATCTTACCCTTAAACAGGAATCTGAAAGCCTGAAATATTGAGCCAAACTCAAGCTCGAGTCAATTACTTATCCTGTATTTGTGTTCTCAAAGTTCCTGTTTTGATGAACTAGCCAGCCCTTCGCTATAGCTTATTTGAATTTCTCTGGTCTATCATGAATTGTGTTGTCACCGAGGCTTATTCCTAGTTGCTACTGAATATTGACAGAGTAAAATATAGCTTCCTTTTATGAGGAATCATTGAAACCATGTTAGAGAAAAATAGTGTTTATCTTCCATCTGTCAAGCATTGCATCTTTAGAAAATTTTATACATAAAGTTTGAAGTCTCAAATACTTAAGATGAACTCAGTTTTAGCTAATTACTCTAGATTTGTTCTGATACATGTGTTCTGAATGCTTTCCTGTTTGGCTGAGCCAGTAGCTTAACCTTCAGAATTGCTTGTTTGAAATTTCTTGCTCTATCATAAATTGTAGTGTCGTTTAGTACACTTTGATGCTTGAGTAATTTGCCCCTCAAATATTGTTTCAGTGATTACCCCAATAAACAGCCCATCTACCTTTTTTCTTTTCACTTTGTTCCCTCACATGCGATGACATTAGTACACATCAAATAGCTTACTATTGGGGTCATCAACCTGCGTTTGCTAGGATCATATCCTGCATCCTGAAAATTCGCCAGAATGTGTTTCAAATTGATAATTCTGTAAGCACATTTCAAATATTTCCGATGTGAATTGTGTTCCGTTGAGTAAACCTAGCTTAGATATTGGCAATTTGTGCGACTTGTTCTACAATACATTTTTTTCTTCGATAATGGGCTTTTTATTACTTAAAGGTTTAAGCAGTATTACACCCGGCCTCTGCATAACAGAATGCACACAGCCGTTCCACAACGAAGTTCGAACCATAACGAAATATAAAAAAAGGCGAATTACATATCAGAATGAGAAAGTGTAAGACGCCTATGAGTCTGGTGGACCAATCCGAAGATTATGTTGCCAACCATGCTGAGAGAAAAGATGTCTCGCAGTGTCCTCTAGCCTCGTACACACCTCCATAAAGAGGTCGTGATCCTCCAAACGGTGAAGCTGCGACCAAACCCGGAGTGTTCCGGTACAACGATAGATCACCTGCAATCGAGCAATTTTTATCATTAAAAGCTTTGTCATTTCTACATAGCCATAGCGACCAAATCAAAGCCATCGCTCCCACCCTTAGGAGAATCATATACTTGTAATCTATACCATGTAACCAATTCCCAAAGATATTGGCGATACTGGTAGGGGTATACAAGCCAGAAGCTACCTGGATGACTGACCATATAGAACGAGCAAAGTTACAATGGAAGAACAAATGTTTAATTGTCTCATCTTGTGAACAAAAAAGACATGTTTTATTTCCATGCCAATTGCGCTTGATAAGATTGTCTTTAGTAAGAATAACCCCTCGACGTAAATACCATGCAAATATTTTGTTTTTAAGAGGTATTTTCATCTTCCAGATTTTCTCAATGTCATAGACTGGCATATCCGGTAGAATCAGTGCATTGTACATGGAAGCTACCGAGAATTTACCATTCTCATGTAGGTTCCATCGGAATATATCTTTCCCAGAAGCTAATTGGATATTAGCCAATCGCAAAAGCAATGCCTCCCAATTAACAAGTCTAGGGCCGAATAAAGTTCTACAATACATTTATAACACTTTTCTACTTGGAAATGTAGTTATGCTCGTTGTATACTTCTAAGCTCTAAAAATTGTATTTCTTATACAAGTGTATCATATCTTGTATATGTTTGATTAAACTAAAACACATTAAATTTTGACGGGTCATTCTTTCATCTGATTACTGAGCATTTAAATGCAAGTAGGGTCTTTAGTCTCTCTAGCTTTTTATATAGACATATATTACTGTAAACATGTGCTCTGTTTTTTAAGTATTACGAACCTTTTGTCCTATTCCTATCGAAAACTTTCTCTATTTAGGTTATCACATTTGTTTCAAATCTGAGAACCATTTCCTCTTTGTTTATTCCTGTGCCACAAACAGAGCTGAGGCGAACTATGGAGCAGCGAAGGTCATGCTGCGGCCTGCTTGCCCTGGATCTGGTGTCACAGCAGGTGGAGCAGTGAGGGTTGTGCTGGAGATGGCTGGAGTTGAAAATGCTCTAGGGAAGCAGCTGCGAAGCAAGAATCTCCTCAACAACGCAAGAGCTACCGTGAAGGCGACCCAGATGATGAGACAATTCTCAGATGTTGCTGCAGAGCGCGGCCTGCCAATGGAGGAGCTGTGGAAATGATCAAACAAGGCTTGGGCTGGCTGAGGGAATTCTTTTCTTTCTTCTGCTGTATTTGTTGAGTTCGTTTTCAGTTGTATCTATCTATCTATCTATCTATCTATCTATCTATCTATCTATCTATCTATCGGGACAACAACCCTTCTCGAGTTTTCTTCTCTAATCTACTCTGGATACCGCAGAAAGTTAAGTTGGTCTACCAATATATGTAGCTTCCTTCTATTTGTACATCATTGGAGCAAATCAACCGAAATGTTACAGTTGGTTTCTGAGTAAAATGTGTCATAAGAGTGTGCGCTCCATTTTGCATTGCCAACATGTGCAGCTGTGCTTCTTAAGATTTAGATTTTCTTATTTACCGTTTTTATTATTTTGGTTTCAGAAGGCTCCAAAGCTAAGCACGCCTGAGTCGTAAGCCGCCTTGCCTCATCCACTCACTCATGACTCATGAGTCATCCTGTCCATGTTCAGGAGCAGTACAGTGGGGTATTATGACGACGATAGTTTGACTCGAATATCCCCGTATCCCTCTAATGTTATATGACTCCACCAAATTGTGAATGTATTCCCTTTTTCATTAGTCAGTATTCAGTACCCGGTCATGCCTTCAAGCGCCATGGCAGCTTCGGCCGCCGGAGACGCTAAGGAGTACCGCGGCAAACTGACGCTCTACGTCTTCCTCACCTGCGCCGTTGCTGCCACCGGAGGCCTCATCATCGGCTATGATATCGGCATCTCCGGTAACTCCTACTTTCCTCGAGTTCGATCGAATCAGTGAGATTTCAGTGTGCATTAGTGTGCCCAGCATGATGTACACATTGAACAGGTGGAGTGACATCCATGGACACGTTCTTGGAGAAGTTCTTCCCTTCGGTGTACCACAAAGAGCAGATGGCGCGTGGTAGCAGCAGCCAGTACTGCAAGTTCGACAGCCAGCTGCTGACCGCGTTCACGTCGTCGCTGTACCTCGCCGCCCTCGTCGCCTCTTTCTTCGTCGCTTCCGTCGCGCGCTCCTTCGGCCGGAAATGGTGCATGTTCGGCGGCGGCGTGTCGTTCCTCGCCGGCGCGGCTCTCAATGGCGCCGCGCAGAACATCGCCATGCTCATCGTCGGCCGCATTCTCCTGGGAGTCGGCGTCGGCTTCGCCGGATTGGTACGTTCAGAGCAGAATTCTCTGTGTGCCCAGAACTGCGTTGACAGTCGAATAAAAGTGGTCTCTGTTCCATGCCAATTGCAGTCCATCCCAATTTATCTGTCGGAGATGGCGCCTCCCCGCCTCCGGGGCACGCTCAACATCGGCCTCCAGCTAATGATCACCGTAGGCATCTTCTCCGCCAACCTCGTCAACTACGGCGCCGCCAAGATCAGAGGCGGCTGGGGCTGGCGTGTAAGCCTCGGGCTCGCCGCCGTCCCGGCCGGCATCATCACCGTCGGCTCGCTGTTCCTTCCCGACACGCCCAGCTCGCTCATCAGCCGCGGTCACCACGAGCAGGCGCGAAGAGTCCTCCGTCGCATCCGCGGCACGAGCGACGTCGCCGACGAGTACGGCGACCTCGCAGCGGCCACAGAGGTGTCTGGCGCCGTCCGACGGCCGTGGCGCGACGTCTTGGAGCGCAGGTACCGCCCGCAGCTCACGATGGCCATCCTCATCCCCTTCTTCCAGCAGCTGACCGGCATCAACGCCATCATGTTCTACGCGCCCGTGCTGTTCAAGACCATCGGGCTAGGAGGGGACGCGTCGCTCATGACCGCCGTCATCACGGGGCTGGTGAACATCGTCGCGACGTTCGTGTCCATCGCCACGGTGGATAGGCTCGGACGCCGCAAGCTCTTCTTTCAGGGTGGAGCCCAGATGTTCGTCTGCCAGGTACCCAATCCACATAAATAAAATCACTACAAGATTCTTAACAAATTTTGACAAGATTCTGTGACTGAAACAGGTAATCATCGGGACGCTGATTGGTGTGATGTTTCATGCCGACGGCGGAGGCGTTCCGAGGACATTAGCCGCATCCGTGCTTGTGTTCATCTGCGTCTACGTCGCCGGCTTCGCGTGGTCGTGGGGGCCGCTCGGCGTCCTCGTGCCGAGCGAAATCTTCCCTCTGGAGATCCGGCCGGCGGGGCAGGCCATCAGCGTGGCGGTGAACATGCTGTGCACCTTCGCCGTAGCCCAGGCCTTCCTCCCCATGCTCTGCCACCTGAGGTCCGGCCTTTTCTACTTCTTCGGTGGATGGGTGCTCGTGATGACGGCGTTTGTCGTGCTTTTCCTACCGGAGACCAAGAATGTGCCGATTGAGAAGATGACGGTGGTGTGGACGACGCACTGGTTTTGGGGCAGCTTCGTCGCTGACCAGGATGAACATGTCCAAGTTGGACACGCCCAAGTAGACGTCGCCACTGGGAAGCTCAGTCAAACGATTGTCTGATACATGAATTTTAGTTTTTTCGACAAGGGGAATATATATGAACTGTAATTAACCTGGTATTTGTTTACTCAACAAAAAAACCTGGTATTTGTTTTGTACCAATGTCCGAGTAATAAAACGCATTTTATCAAAAAAACAAATGCCCAAGTAAATTTTATTTTATAAAATCCGGTTTGTATATTTCATAAATAAAATTGATCATACAGATAGACTAACAAGTACACCTCTTAAACCTCAAATTAGATGAAAGTTTCAGCCTTACTGAAATGCTGCTATTTAATATCAAAAGCTTAAATCTGGGTTGTAAATCTCTAAAGAGATATAAGCTTCCTAGCTTTGAGAGCTTGTGGTTGATTGGGATGTTGCTTTCGTGAGACATACATGCAAGTGAGTCAGTGATTGGTTGGTCGATCTATAAAATTCTACCTTCACACGTAAAAATAAAAAAATATTTGTAATATATATCTCATCGGATGTCATATCGAAAAATCATTTTTAAAAGAGTTGGTATCTACTCACATGGTTCGCCCCTACTTTCTCATTTATTTATGTTATGTATGCATTAATCTCTTGGATATTTACGATAAATGGTTACCTAGATATGATCTCTTTTAAGCTAAAATTTTTATTTACTCGTGCATCTGCATTATTTATTGATATGTACCATTAGGC
The DNA here is from genome assembly GCA_007115705.1 of Dactylis glomerata. NCBI lineage: Eukaryota > Viridiplantae > Streptophyta > Magnoliopsida > Poales > Poaceae > Dactylis > Dactylis glomerata. The sequence continues at coordinate 3,027,612 of QXEO01000656.1, forward strand.
ATACCTTGCAAAGAAGTGGGATGGTGGGTCGGTGACAAATGGGCAAGGCCAAACGTGTACTGGCTAAGGGAAGCGTTAAATATTCACCCCACATCATTTTCTAGCCTAAATTTGGTCTGAAAATAGGATAATTTTGGGCAAAAAACAAGCAATGGTCTGTTTGGGGCGTCCGTTGGATGGCGGCATTTATCCGCAGGGACCAAAAAAGATAGTAGTGGTCTATTTGGGACCCGCTGTAGGTACCCTTTCAATCGACATGGGCACGTACCGACTCCAAAAAATAAGAGCCCGCCAACAAACGATATATCGGGCACGCGTGCAGCAACACACTGATCATCCTACAAAACACGCCGGCTCCACTGTATTCAACGAGCCAGGCACGAAAACGTGTATGTGTTGGTAAAAGAACAACACCGCCACAAATTTAAATGCTGCTAACAGAGGTTGGTGCGGCAGAGCGCGCTGGGTCTATCTAGTTCTATTTTGTATCCTACGGTTACCACGAACTAATATAGACAAAACAAGTACGACAATCTGTTCCGAAAAAACTATAATGATTGACCATGGATACAATTTTTTTGGAAAAAAGGCCGCTGCAAATCGAAGAACCATGTGCTCTTTGTTTATTTCTGACACCAAGTTTACTGCTCCGCGTCGCTTCTTATTGTGGTTGGTGTCTACTAAAGTGAAAACCCTAGATCGCTGAAAAATATCCGCACCACCTCAGACTGTTCGTAACCCAACGCTTCCTCTGTCCCACGCTTATGAGCCCTCCACCCTGCCGTTGCCACCTCCTTCCCCCGGTAGTTTGGCACGGAGTGGCTCACCGCCGCTGGTTCTAATTATGTGATTCACATATATGTATTGTTTTCCCTAATGAAAAGTAGGCTTCTGTTTACTGGCACAACTTGGAGATGAAAATACAAAGTTTTTTTTTATATTGTGGCCACACAGAACTATGGAGGAATCTGATCACTTTCATCAAGGCTAATGATGACTCTCTTATATACAATCATGATCATAAAGCAACAATTATCTGGGACTCTTATAAAAATAGACCGTGGACATATGAAGAAACTAATATGCACTTCTAATTGCATGATATTATTGAAGCCCATGATCCCCTCCACCTGGATAATCCATTCACTAATGAAAAAATTAAGGAAGTTATTAAGGATATCCCAACCTATAGAGCACCTGGGCCAGATGGATTCAATGGTTATTTCCTAAAAAAATGATGGAAAATTGTCAAAAATAAATTTATCCAACTGGTTTAATGACTTCAATGATGAGAAAATAAATTTGGAGTGCATAAATGCTGCCTTCATAACATTAATTCCAAAGATTGATGATCCTTAAAATATGAATGATTATAGACCAATTTCCTTGGTAAGTTTACCTCTGAAGTTCATCACCAAGCTCATGGAAAATAGATTACAAAAGGACATTGTTCCTACACTCCATAGGAATCAATATGGATTTATCAAAGGCAGAAATATCCAAGATTATATTGGCTGGGATATTGAATATTTGCATATTTGCCACAAATCCAATGGCCAATCATTATTTTGAAAATTGACTTTGAAAAAGCATTTGATAAGGTTGAATATTGTGCCATTATTGCTATGCTCAAATCAAAGGGATTTGGGCCCAAATGGATAAATTGGTGAAAACTATCCTTTATTCTGCCTCCACTTCTGTCCTTCTTAATGGAGTCCCTGGAAAAAAATTCATATGCGGGAGGGGTGTGAGGCAGGGAGACCCACCGTCGCCCCTTTTATTTGTCAACACAGCTGAACTTCTACAAGCAGCAGTCAATAATGCTTGGCATCAAGGATTATTAACTCTTCCGATCATAGAAGATTTTGGATGGAAATATCCAATTTAATAGTATGTATATGACACATTGATGATCATGCTTGCTGATCAAACACAACTCACCAACCTGAAGAAAATTCTCACCCTTTTCAGCACTTCAACTGGCCTACATGTGAATTATCACAAAACTACATTGGCACCAATCAATATTGATCATGTACAAGCCCAATCTCTACCCCAATCTCTAGCCCAATCTTTTGGATGCAAAGATTAAAGTCTCCCATTTACTTATCTGGGACTTCCTCTTGGTACAGACCTAGTGTTGCTGATCTGATACCACTATTATCCAGGCTTGACAAGTGGCTCTCTGGCATGTCCTCACTTATGACTTATACTGAAAGACTCACAATCTTTGAATTATGTGATTAATTCACTTCCCATGTTTGCTATGTGCTCACTTAAAGTCCTAGTTACCATATTTATACACTTTGAAAAGAGTGGCAGACAATTTCTATGGGCAGACAAACAAGATAAAGTACAAGGTAAATGCCTAGCCAACTGGGATATGGTATGCAGGACTAAATAAACCATGCTAATCGACTTAGGTCTCAAGCAAGTTCTTGTCATTGTAAGCATACATGCATCATTGAGAACGCCAACGGGGTACCTCCTGCCCGATGACATAGAAACTGTCCCACATCAAAATGACAAGACAAACAGATAATGGACACCTCGACATCTCTTTTATTTACCATTGGGTATAGCTTTTTATTTTGAGATGCGTCATCGAATGTCCACTATGATTATGCTGTAAATTTCCACCATGAATGATGCATGGTTTATAGTACTCGTATTCACGGGACATGAGATTTTCAACTTATGACTTGTCAAGCATATATCTCATATTTGTACTCGCATTAACCTTAACCACTCAAGATGCATATGATGGGGGCAATGAGAGCTCAAAGCTAATAAGTACCATAATTTTTGGAAGGTTTATAAAACTTGCAATCACTACTTCCCTCTGCGAAGGGCCTTTCTTTTACTTTTATATTGAGTCTTCATCTTCTACCTTTATGCACCGATTAAGAGAGCATAGTTGTCATTTTGAGTATAATGTGCATGGTTCCAAAATTTATTATTGATTGATTCATGATTATGTTATTGCTTGTTCTCAAATTATTTGTATCTAGTCACCCTCTTGAACTTTGAAGGTGTCCTATGCATTTATGTTTTGCTACTCCATGAGGGACAAGCTGAATACCACTTTGCTATGTTTTATATATGCTTCAAACAAACATACACCTTTCAATGCATTATTACTCATGATCTTTTATTTGTGTTTCTTTCCATGTTGTAACCTGGTTGCTAAGTTCTATGGTTAAAGTTATATCTCATGAACTTTGAAGGTGTCCTATGCCTGAGAATGCCCCTTCGAGCGGGCGGGAAGCCCGAGGTTGCCCCTTCGGCCTGAGGGTGGCCAGAGCTCAGCACCATTGCCAAAGCTATCCCCATAGGGGATCTCATGAGGGGCGATGGCGATGATAATCCCCAAGTGCAGGGAATCACTGTAGCACAATTCGATAAGTATTTGAGTGTCGAACCCACGAGGAGCTGAAGGTAAACTATCTATTCTCTAAAGCCCTATAACCCACTTATATGGCCGTTTATGCAATGCAATGAACTACAAGATGAAAAGGTATTTTGCTTGTAACTAGAGAACGGTAAAGTAAAACTACCTAGTGCTGAAAATAAATATTCAAAGTAAAACTACCTAGTTCTAAGGTCCCCAATATATTCCCCATTGATTAACCATGAATTAATAAAACATGCATATAAGACTTAGAACACGGTTTCTGTTCAACTCCGGCCGGTCCTCCTCCTAACAACATGTAACAGTGACAACCTTATGTATCCCCCAAACATATGTGTGCACTCATATATCAGTACATAAGGCCATCGTAGAAGATAACAAACTTGTATGCAACCAATCAAAAAAGTATTTCACAATTTCCAAGAACAATCATTACTCAAATATAGACATAGATACAATAGATCATGGGAAAACAATAGATTGTACCACACATAATGTTTGCCAAGAGATTACAGTAGGAATGATGAAGAAGTCCTATAGATGATGATGGAGATGTGCCTCCCCAAGGGGAAGAGGCGGTGGCCCGGCTAAAGGAGGCGGCACGACGGCGGTGGTGCAAGGCGGCGCGCCGCCGCCGCCGGTGCAGGGCGCCCCGACGGCGGCCGGCCCTAGGGAAGCACCGCCCCTTTGTCCTCCTTCTTCCTTGGATGAACTTGATACTGTAGAGGAGCCCTCCTCCTTGGAGATGGCAGCCAAGGGGGAGACAAATGTGCCTCTAAAAAATAGGGTTTCCGGTCAATATATAGTGTTGGAGGCTTCATCGGGGCCATCGGATCTAAATCCTTGGATCTAAGGAGATCCAAGGGCTCTTGGGAACCTCTAGAACCTTAATGATGACTCCTATATAAAGGCCTATAAGTCTCTAAATTTGTGGCTTGGCCAAATTGATCTCATATGGCAAGAGTTTAAGTCAACCACATTACCAACCCTGCTAGAATTCTGAAACTGCTTTTGTACCCTTCAGTAATCGGGGCATAACTGACGCATCGGGACTCTGTTTTGGACGATTTTTGACTCTAAATCGTATGGCTCAAAATTCCCCACAAATTTCATGTTGATCACTTATTTATTTTACGTCATTTTTAAGCCCTTTTGGATCAATCTTTGAAAAGTATTCAGCAGGACAGATTTCAGGAAACTCCAAATATTGCCATAATGAAGGATTTTTTTTTCATATTCATGTTTTTCCTACACAATAAAGTGTAAAATAATAACTTGTGCAATTTTGCAACTATTAGTAAGTTAGTCCAAATAAATATAATAAATTTGCAAAATAACAAGAATTTTAGCACAATAAACTACAAAGTTCATGTATGCATTTTACATGCATCAACATCCCAAGCTTAACCCATACTCATCCTCGAGTATGAAGGTGATAAAACTAAACATGGATTTACGAGTTTATTGTTTGATTGAATATAGCAAGTAATAGTACACAATATTAATGAATCAAACTTTAATGGATAGCAACAAGCAAATGAGATATCAAGTGATACTTCTAATTTAACTCAATGATGTCCAACAATCAATAACAAAGTGCAAAAACAAATGAAAGTACTATGTATATTAAACATGCAAGTGCTTGTGCTTGGAACTTTTTTCTTTCTTTTCTTTTCTTTTCTTTTCAACAAGTAGCCACTGAAATTAAATAGTGAATATATGTGCCAAGCTTTGATGCTAAAGAGAAAAATAAATTTTAGAATTGTGCAACTCAAGTCAACGGTAGTGAAGAGCAAATATGGTTCACATGATCAGCACTTAACTAGTTGTAAGTCTCATACCCCGTTGTTAATAGTACCTTGCACCATGCACTACTCAACTTTAGAATTACCATAGACTCTCACATGTAGAATTACATAAAGGTGATCTCGATCATGTAAGGCAGCTCACGAGATCTAAATATGAAGCACATGGTGGAGAAGAAAACCATCTAGCTACTGCTATGGACCCATAGTCCAAGGTAGACTACTCACTCATCGCGCCAGAGGCAATCATGGCGATGAAGAAGACCTCTGGTGGCGATTCCCCTCTCCGGCAGGGTGCCGGGAAGAGCTTCTGGACCCTCCCGATCTCAGGTCGACGACGGCGGCGGATCAAGATGTGTTTCTAGAAAATTGATCGGGTCTTTAGGTTTTTCCCGTCGGGGGGTCTTTATAGGCGAAGGGGCAGCGTCAGAGGTGGGCCAGGGTGGCCTCACCCATAGGGGGCGTGGGCCAGGGGCTGGCCGCGCCGCCCTATGGTGTGGCCAGTCCGTGGCTCCCCTCCGTCTCATCTTCGGACTTCTGGAAGCTTCGGTAAATATTAGGAGGTTTGGCTTTTGTTTCGTACAATTCCGAGAATATTTCCTGTGTAACTTTTCTTAAACACAAAAACAGGAGAAAACAGAGAACTGGCACTATGTCATCTTGTTAATAGGTTAGTTCCGGAAAATGCATAAAAACGCCACGATGTGTAACAAAACACTAAGCAAATGGTGTAAGAATAAGCATGGAGCATCAAAAATTATAGATACGTTTGAGACGTATCAGTAATCACTTAAGAGAACTAGGAGGGATGTTGTTTTTAAGTGGGAGTTCACGTAGAATTTTGAATTAACTTGAACTCATTCTATTATGAACCTAGTCTAAATCAACTTTGCAAATGATTTGTAGATAATGGCACCATGTTCTCTGAATTTCAATATGTTCATGGAGAAAGAAAAACTAGCCACCAACGGTAGCAACTTCACCAACTGGGCACTTAACTTGAGGATCCTCCTCAATGCCTCTCAAAAGGGCTATGTGCTTGAGGCACCGCTAGGTAACCCGCCTGCAGAAGATGTTCCCGATGAAGAGAAAATGTTTCTCTGACTTGTAAGGAGGACCACAGTTTAGTTCATTGTGGCATACTATGTGGACTTGACTCGGAGCTGCGAAAATGTTTCGAGAACAGCAACGCTTATGATACAATGGGAGAGTTGAAAATGATTTTCGACTCCCATACTGCCGTAGAGGGTTATGATGCTTTAGAAAAGTTCTTTAGCTGCATGATGGAAGAGAGCAGCTCCGTTAGCGAGCATGTACTCAAAATGTCTGGGTACACCGATAAGCTCATCTCTCTGGGAATAACGATTCCCAATGAGTTGGGAATACATTGGGTTCTCCAATCTCTCCCACCTAGCTACAAGAGCTTTGTGATGAACTACAACATGCTTAGGACTACAGAAGTGGAGATTAAAAAGGAACATCAAGTGTTGATGGTCAATAAGAGCACTAATTTCAAGAAAGGTATAAAGGATAATAAGTCCAAGGGTAGAAACAAGAAGGATGACAAATCTATTGCTGGTTCTGAGAAGGAACCCAAGGATGGTCCTAAGCCTGAAACTATGTGCTTTTACTGCAAGGGCACGGGGCACTGGAAGTGTAACTGCCCAAAGTATCTGGCGGATAAGAAGAATGGGAATATTAACAAAGTATATATGATATACATGTTATTGATATGTACCTTACAAGTAGTCGCAATAGCGCCTGGGTATTTGATACTGGTTTGGAAACAGAGGCTAAAGAATAAGCGGCAATTTGCGAAGGATGAGGTCACGATGTGCGTCGGCAATGGATCAAAAGTTGATGTGATCATCGTCGGGGCGCTGCCTCTACATTTACCATCTGGATTAGTTTTAAACCTGAATAAATGTTATTTGGTGCCTGCGTTGAGCATGAACATTATGTCCGAATCTTATTTAGTGCGAGACAATTATTCATTCCAGTCTCAGAATAATGGTTGTTTGATTTATATGAATACTATCTTTTATGGACATGCACCTGAGAAGAATGGTTTATTTCTTTTGAATCTTCATATTAATGAAACACATATTCATAACGTGAATGCCAAAAGAATTAAGTTGAATGATGATATAGCCGCATACATGTGGCACTGCCGTTTAGGTCATATTGGTGTTAAACGCATGAAGAAACTTTATTCAGATGGACTTCTGGAATCACTTGATTATGAATTATTTGAGACATGCGAGCCATGCCTTATGGGCAAGATGACTAGAATGCCGTTTTTTGGTTAAATGGAATGGGCGACAGACTTATTAGAATTTAGAAATCATACATAGTGATGTGTGTGGACCAATAAGTGTGCCGACACATGGTGGATATCGTTATTTTGTTACTTTCACTGGTGACTTAAGTAGATATGGGGTATATTTACTTAATGAAACACACGTCTGAAATGTTTGAGAAGTTCAAAAAAAATTAGAGTGAAGTAGAAAATCATCATAACAGAAAGATTAAATTTCTATGATCTGATCGTGGAGGAGAATATCTAAGTTACGAGTTTGGCACACATATGAGAGAATGTGGAATAGTTTCACAACTCACTCCTGCTGGAATGCCATAATGAAATGGTGTATCCGAACATCGTAACCGTACTTTATTGGATATGGTTTGATCTATGATATCTCTTACCGATCTGCCATCATCCTTTTGGGGTTATGCATTAGAAACAACCGCTTTCACTTTAAATAGGGCTCCATCTAAATCCGTTGAAACGACATCGTATGAATTGTGGTTCGGAAACAAACCTAAGCTATCATTTCTAAAAGTTTGGGGATGCGATGTTTATGTGAAGAAATTTCAGCCTGATAAACTCGAACCCAAAGCGGAAAAATGTGTCTTCATAGGGTACCCTAAATAAACAATTGGGTACACCTTCTATCACATATCCGAAGGCAAAGTGTTTGTTGCTAAGAACGAATCCTTTTTGAAGAAGGAGTTTCTCTCGAAAGGTGTGAATAGTAGGAAGGTAGAACTCGAAGAGGTTATTGAACCTCCTCTTCATGAATTGGCGAGTGGCGCATCGCCGGAAACCGTTCCGGTGGTGACTTCACAAAATGACTCCGTAATCGGGGCATAACTGACATATCAGGACTTCATTTTGGACGATTTTTTGGCTCTAAATCGTACATCTTGAAATTACTCACAACTTTCATGTTGATCACTTATTTATTTGACGTCATCTTAAAGACCTTTCAGACCAATATTTGAAAAGTGTTCAACATAACATATTCCAGGAAACTCCAAATATTGCCATAATGAAGGATTTTCTTCCATATTCATGTTTTTTTCCTACACAACAAAGTGTAAAACATGAACTTGTGCACTTTTGCAACTATTAGTAGGTTAGTCCCAATAAATATAATAAATTTGCAAAATAGTAAGCATTTTAGCACAATAAACTACAAAGTTCATGTATGTATTTTACATGCATCAGACGGTCAATGCCCAGAACATGTCCCCTATTCTACAACACATGTGTTTCATTTGGAAGGCACGCGCCAGAGCCACTGCAACCCATTTATGACGGCGTCAGGTGCCGCGGTATGATAAGACCTGACATAGCAAGTAGGACAAGGGGAAAGAGACAAAAAAAGTCTTATCGTTCCGTCTCACGCCCAGTGGAGGACGTGGCATGCGAGACAAAGATGATACTTGCTGGCGAAGCCTGTGGCTCGTAGCAACACCTAGCACTTCGCTCGACACACATTTACATGAGGTGTTTCCTTGGGGAACAAGCTCCCCTTACAGTATAAAAGGAGGACACATGCAACCTTGCCAAGGGTTGGACTCTTCCGCCATCCCGAATTGTCAAGCTTCTAAAGTAGAATAAAAGAGAGGAAAGCAAGGAGAGAGGCTCGGGAAGCCCTAAACCAACTCGCTAGGCACCCCGACAGCCCACTTTGAAAGATGCCATCTCCAAAATAATCCAGACAAGCAGGACATAGGGTTTTTACGTGTCTGTGCATTCTGAACCTGGGTAAAAAAGACCTGCGTGTTCGTGTGTGTTTGTGGTATTTCCTAAATCTAGGTTGGAGTACCCCCGCCCATTGTTGAACAAATAGGGGGTGCCATGCATCCTAGGTGTCCGCGGTCTCACCCGCGACACTAGTAGAAATAAACTTTATCAATGTCTTATTTAGCTAGCCCTTGCTCAAAAGATTTGAAGGACTGGTCAGCATATAATGGAGGCCTCAACATCACCAACAACTTCAGGTGCCCAAGCTTACACCACATCCCTATGCACGTCTTGAAGCCCATCTGCATTGGTTATACCTTGCCCCACCATAGAAGGGCAAGACGGACCTATAGAATTGATGGCATTCTTGCCATTGTTCCTTGGAAAAGGACCTTCCACCATGATACACTTGCCGTGATTCCTCGGCACTGGATTTTCTTCAGTGGGAACAACAGTCATTTGGTGATTCATTGTTGAGCGGCATTGTAGGAGGAGCTGAATGAGGACCATCTCCATCATGAGTAGCATTAATTCTCTGTCTTTTTGGTGTACCTTGTTCTCCAGTTTCCTGATCTCTGATGGCTATCCTTGTTTGATTACCAGATGGGGCAACATGTTTGAACATCTCCTTGGTAAATTGGAACTCGTAAAAACCTTTTTAATTTCACCAATTCTGGTGTTTGAAACCAAAGCAGCATCCTGGCAACCAACTTTTACTATAACATAAGTAAAGTTTCTCAGACATTTTTATCTAGTGCCAAAGGCATGCCAACCATGCTAGCAACATAGAAATAAGTAGATTTGTTTTTGTACTTCATGGGAATCCCTTTGATTCTGAACCTGATGTGTTCTAGGTTCCCAATCTTTCGATGAGAGAGAATAACCACGATTTTGTAGGATTTGACTCTCACGATCTGGCTACCAACCGTACAGGAAGAACCGTACACGACTGATATCCACGGCAATCGCTGAACCAACTCCACGATGTTATCGATCGAACCAGCGGCACGATCAACCTGTCCACGAAGGACTTTTCCTGCAAGCAAATCGAAGAACAAGCAAGAAAATAACAGCGTAAGCAATCTCAAATTGCAGATGTACTAGATTGATAATCTCAAAAACAAAGTTTGGGATTCTGATAGGATGTCTGACGGTCGCACTAGCCGCTACGAGCGTAGACAAATAAAAGTAGCAAATAGCTAAACTTCTCTAAACAAAATCCCATCTAACCCTAACGTGCAGCTAGCTATTTATTGAAGACGATGACGCGTGCGGCGGCGGCAGGATATTCCACGCTATCTTGATCCTCACGCGATGGTACGATCAGCAGCAGTACTGGGCCTCGTGTATGACGCGTACTCATCTGGGCCAACATCCTTTAAACCAGGCCGAGGTGATCCTGTTGCACGCTTGGTTAGGTCCTGTGTGAAATTTGACCATGTTTGTTCCACTCTGAATTCTCCCGCATGGTTGCATGGATGGATGGAGCTGAAAGTTGTAGCAGCGTGCATGTATGGTACGAGTCCAACGTATGTGTTCATGCCTTCCAAGGTTCTACACAAGACACAAGGTAGTATAGTATTTTTGTTCCCATTAATGAGATTATTAATTATAAAAATATAAAAAGAAATCACCTGACAAATGCTTATGTCTGTAATAGTTTCGGCTATATCTATGACATCTGTGTCCTCATCATCCTCTCCTTCTTGAAAACAAAGCCGTCCTCGGCTTTCCATAACCTGAAAATTACTAAACCAAGAAAACAAGGCAGACCCAAACAAACAACCACATTTGCGAATATAAGTGAAGCAGGTATTTGTAGACACAAATAGCTGCTTGTATTTCAGTAGTGCATCGGAGATAATAGTAGCAATGTCATGCATGCAATCCAGGTTGTCATGATCAGAAGGTACATGCTCATCACTAGGTATATTAACATCATGAATGGGAGAGTTAAGAGCAAGCAACGCATGCACATCATCGACTTTAGTATTGCCAGGAGCTCTAGCTTTCTCACTGTTTACTATTTCAATAGGATTCATCGGTAGTAACTGAATTGTTTTTCCTTCAAACGTGAGAGTATATGAGTTTGTTCTACCATGATGAATAACACTATTATCATATTGCCAAGGTCTACCCAACAATAAAGAACATGCTTGCATAGGTACGACATCGCAGTCAACAAAATCATGATATGAACCAAGTATAAAATGTACTCGGACACGACGTGTTACCTTCAGCTTACCACATGTGTTGAGCCATTGGATGTAATATGGACGGGGGTGTCTTGTAGTGGTGATGCCAAGCTTCTCCACCATCTCTATACTTGCTAAATTATTGCTGCTCCCGCCATCAATAATCACACTAACGGAATATCCTTTGACAACAAACTTGGTTTGGAAAAGATTATGGCGTTGATGCAATTCACCATGCCCCTCTTGAACACTAAGTACTCGCATGGTGATGAGGCTTGGGTATTGATCCGCCATATCAGCAGTCATATATATTTCCTCTGACTCGGGCTCACCAGTGTCACCTACATGATTAGTGACAAGTGTAGCACATGGATCTTCATCTAAATCACTAGAGGAAGAGTACTCACCATTTTCTCGCACAACTAATGCTCGCCTATTTGGGCAATCCTTCTTCATGTGACCAAGACCTTTACAAGTATGGCATTGCACATCCCTTGTGCGTCCCGATGAGGCGGTCGAATAAGAGCTCTTGGTAGGTACCATGGGCACGTGTGGTGAAGATTTTGAATTTGTTGTGCGTGGCCCATTGTTGGCGTCTGTTGTTGTAGTCTCACGGGGGAATGGAACAGAGGTAGTGGGTATCCATGACGTGCTACGACCTGCAGAAAAATTACCTCTTCCCTTGTTTCGTCATCCCTGTACTTCCCTTTCAGCTTTACAAGCAAAATGGAACAAACGAGTAATAGAATTGTACTCTTTATAGTCTAATATGTCCTGGATTTCACTATTTAAACCACCTAAAAATCTAGCCATCATAGCATCTTCAGTCTCATTTAGACCACAACGCAATAAACCAGTTTGTAGCTCTTGATAATAATCCTCGACACTTTTATTATCTTGTTTCAAACGTGATAATTCATTCAGTTTATCACGAGCATACTATGAAGGAACAAAACGTTGTCGCATAGCTCATTTTAAAGTATCCCAAGTAGTAGGTATGTTGTTGACATGATTACGACAATACTCACTCCACCAAACAGAAGCAAAGTTTGTAAATTCACTAGTAGCAGCCCGAACTCGTTGGGTTTCAGGAATATCATGACATGCAAATTTTTGTTCAACTGAAAGCTCCCAATCAAGATAATCATCAGGATTATATTTACCATTGAAAGCAGGCATAGTAAATTTTATTTTAGCATTAGAGTGGTCATAGTCTCGAGGTGGAGCTCTTGCCATACCATGACGATTGAAGCGCAACTGTCGATGATCACGGTTGTTGTTGTGGTTGACCGCGGTATCATCCTCGGTGTCACCGGCATAATCCTCGTAGTTGTCCCCGTATTCAGTAGCGGGGTGTTGTGGATCACCAAAAGCCACACATCGAGCCTGTGAAGTGGCATGGCCACCGGTGGAATCTCGAGCAGCAGCAGTGTTGTTGACGGGAGGTGCAACTTGTAACCCTTCAAGACGTATCAAGATATCTTGTAGGTGTGTGTTGGAAACACCTTGTGCATCCTCGATGGACTTGAGCCTCCCTTCAACCTCAATCTGGCCACTTTCAAGTTGAGCGAGGCGCTCGCTTGTGACCTTCACGTCCTCGGTAAGGCCCTCGAGTGTGAGTTCATCCCCTGGCATAGTTAGAACAAGAGAGAAAAATACCACAATATAGTATTATCCCTATAAACTACTAGGCCGTGGTGGAAAAAAAAATCACTAACACTCAAGCTTACTATCAAATTCTTATTTGTTCTTACCAATGATACAGGTGGCAATCGGCACACTGGTGTTGGCTTCAAACTATCAATGAAGATTGGATGGAGCGATAACCAGGAATCAGTGATGTCGGGACCTGTAACTTATTGGTAGAAAATTGTAGCTTGGTAATGGTTTCCTCAACTCACAATTTAGTGGCACAATTTAGCAAAAAGCAATGCAAATTGAATGATTGTTCAAACTCCTAACTAGTGCTGGTAGTCGACTAGCGAAAGAGAAAACAATCTAAGCCCATATAAGTGAGTCAAGGAAAAAAATGATAGCTCTATTTAGCTAGATATAAGCACGTACAAGCACTAGTGGAAAAAGAGGCTTCTATCCGCCACCTTTAGTCCCCAAACTATTTGGGCCGGGACTAAAGGTGGCATTTGTCCCGGTTCGTGCCGCTGGGGCACGGCCAGCACATAGTCCCGGTTCGTAATGGACCTTTAGTCCCGGTCGTTAACACGGACCGGGACAAAAGGGTTGGCGGGCGGGAACCCCACGGGCGGCGGCCTTTAGTCCTGGCCCGTGTTAACGACCGGGACTAAAGGATGACCTTTAATCCCGGCCTTTAACACGGACCGGGACTAAAGGCCTTCGCCTACAAAATCGAGCTTCTCTTCCCCCGAGCCTGCCAGTACACTAATGGTGGTCAGAAGCTTGGATTGAGTGGAGAGGTCATGCCCGATTTTTTTATTAAAATTATCCAAGATTTTGAGTTATTTCATCTATCTAATTGGTTCAAAAGGTTAGCAACTTTACTCTCTCATCTTTAATTGCTAATTTAGCTCATATAATGCTCTAGATGTGGTGAGATTTGTGGCTATAAATTGGGAGTAATTATAGGAGTTTATTTGATTTATATAGCATTTGAGCTTAAATTAATTCCTTAGTTTGCACATGTGTAGAGGTGGTGTACTTGTATGTTGACCAAAATGAGTATGAAGTAGAAATTTGTCATGCACATATATAGCTTTTTTTATGCTCAAAAAATAGAGGGATTTGTGGAGTAATTAATGTTAGAAAGTAATGTGGGAGTAATTGTGAGCTTATGTGATTTACAATAATAATGTTTGAGTAGGATTTATTTGCAATAATTTTTGTAACGTTAGAGAGTAATGTGGGAGTATATATGATTTATATGCAATGTGAGTTTATTTCTTGTATTAATTTGGTTTATTATATACTTATAATGATGTAGATGAACCGGCAATGGATGTACGGTAGCCGAGTCTCAAGCGAGTTCATTAAGGGCTTGCAGGATTTTCTCCATGTGGCTGATGCGAACAAGCGGAATGGTTTTGTTGTCTGTCCATGTAGTGTGTGTAAGAATATGAAGAATTACTCTTCATCAAGAACCATTCACGTGCATCTGCTTCAGCACGGTTTTATGCCCAGCTACAATTGTTGGACCAAGCACGGAGAAAGAGGTATTACAATGGAAGACAATGAAGAAGAGGATGATGACAACTATCCTGGTTTCCCTGAATATGGTGATACTTTCAAGGGAGAAGCTGAAGGGGGAGCTGAACGGGGAGCTGAAGGGGAAGCTGAAGGAGAGACACATGATGAGGCCCCTGATGATCTCGGTCGGACCATTGCTGATGCACGAAGAGAATGTGAAACTAATAAGGAGAGGGAGAAGTTGGATCGCATGTTAGAGGATCACAAAAAGTCCTTATACCCAAACTGCCAAAATGGTCTGAAAAAGCTAGGCAGCACACTTGAATTGCTGAAATGGAAGGCAGAGGAAGGTCTATCTGACTCTGGATTTGAAAAGTTGCTGAAAATGATGAGAAATATGCTTCCAAAGGATAACGAATTGCCCACCAGTACGTACGAAGCCAAGAAGATTGTCTGCCCTCTAGGTTTAGAGGTTCAGAAGATACATGCATGTCCTAATGACTGCATCCTCTATCGTGGTGACTATGAGAATTTGACTGAATGCCCGATATGCACTGCATTGCGGTATAAGATCAGAGGAGATGACTCTGGTGATGTTGAGGGCGAGCCCCCCAGAAAGAGGGTTCCTGCCAAGGTGATGTGGTATGCTCCTATAGTACCACGGTTGAAACGTTTGTTTCGGTGCAAAGAGCATGCCAAGTTATTGCGATGGCACAAAGAGGACCGTTTGTCAGACGGGATGTTGAGACACCCCGCTGATGGGTCTCAATGGAGAAAGATCGACAATAAGTTTAAATATTTTGCAGGTGACGCAAGGAACATACGGTTTGGTCTAAGTACAGATGGCTTCAATCCTTTTGGGGAGCAGAGCTCTAGTCATAGCACCTGGCCCGTGACTCTATGCATCTATAACCTTCCTCCTTGGTTGTGTATGAAGCGGAAGTTCATTATGATGCCAGTGCTTATCCAAGGTCCGAAGCAACCCGGCAACGATATTGATGTGTACCTAAGGCCATTAGTTGATGAACTTTTACAGCTGTGGGCCAAACCAGGCATACGTGTGTGGGATGAGCACAAACAAGAGGAATTTGACTTACGAGCGTTGTTGTTCATTACAATCAATGATTGGCCTGCTCTTAGTAACATTTTAGGACAGACAAACAAGGGATACAAGGCATGCACACACTGTTTACAAGAGACTGAAAGTATATATTTAGCTAATTGTAAGAAGAATGTGTACATATCGCACCGTCAATTTCTTAGCAAAATTCATGCCGTAAGAAAAAAAGGCAAGCATTTCAATGGTAAGGCAGATCACCAGGAGCCACCTAAGGAAAATACTGGTGATGATGTATTCGATATGGTCAAAGATATAGAAGTAATCTTTGGAAAGGGTCCTGGCGGACAATCTATTCCACATGACGCAGACGGACACGCACCCATGTGGAAGAAGAAATCTATATTTTGGGAGCTTGAGTATTGGAAATTCCTAGAAGTTCGCTCTGCAATCGACGTGATGCATGTGACAAAGAATCTTTGCGTGAACCTGCTAGGCTTCTTGGGTGTGTATGGGAAGACAAAAGATACAAAGGAAGCTCGATAGGACCTGCAACGTGTGAAAGACCCAGAAGACCGACATCCAGAACTGTTTCAAGGTCGCGCTAGCTACGCTCTTACTAAAGAAGAGAAGATCACCTTTTTTGAATGCCTGAACAGTATCAAGGTCCCGGCTGGATTCTCATCGAATATAAAGGGAATAATAAATATGGCAGAGAAAAAGTTCCAGAACCTAAAGTCTCATGACTGCCACGTGATTATGACGCAATTGCTTCCAGTTGCATTGAGGGGGCTTCTACCAGAAAATGTTCGACTAGCAATTGTGAAGCTATGTGCATTCCTCAATGCAATATCTCAGAAGGTAATTAATCCAGAAGATCTACCACGGTTACAAAATGATGTGGCCCAATGTCTTGTCAGCTTCGAGCTGGTGTTCCCACCATCATTCTTCAATATTATGACGCACCTCCTGGTTCACCTAGTCAAAGAGATTTCCATTCTCGGCCCTGTATTTCTACACAATATGTTCCCCTTTGAGAGGTTCATGGGAGTCTTAAAGAAATATGTTCGTAACCGTGCTAGGCTAGAAGGAAGCATCATCAAGGGATATGGAACAGAGGAGGTCATTGAGTTTTGTGCTGACTTTGTTCCCGACCTTAAGCCGATTGGTCTTCCTCAATCGCGTCATGAGGGGAGACTTAGTGGAAAAGGCACGATCGGAAAGAAACCAATGATATGTAGGGATGGTCATTCATTGACTCAAGCACACTACACAGTTCTACGGCATCTTCGGAAGCTCCGCCTCAGAAAAATTTCCCTGCAAGCCCGTGAAAGACTCCATCTCCTCTAATAGTTATGGAGGAAAGGGTTGGGAAATCTCCCGTGGCGGAGTTTCTCGAAGATGTCGTTGGTGCTCACGCCCTACGACATCTTCGGAAGCTCCGCCTCGGAAAAATTTCCCTGCAAGCCCGTGAAAGACTCCATCTCCTCTAACAGTTATGGAGGAAAGGGTTGGAAAATCTCCCATGGTGGAGTTTCTCGAAGATGTCGTTGGTGCTCACGCCCTACGGCATCTTTGGAAGCTCCGCCTCGGAAAAATTTCCCTGCAAGCCCGTGAAAGACTCCATCTTCGGAAGCTCCGCCTCGGTTGTGTTTTAATTGAAAATGGCAAAATAGTTAATTGTTTGAATAGTTAGAATAATTGATTTTGAAAATAGAAAATAGTTTTGAATTAGTTATTCAATTTCAAACACTTTTCATATTCAAAGTTTTGTCAGATTCTAAAATATTCAAAAAGAATATTAATCAATATAGTTTTAATTGAAAATGGCAAAATAGTTAATTGTTTAAATAGTTAGATTAATTGATTTTGAAAATAGAAAATAGTTTTGAATTAGTTATTCAATTTCAAACACTTTTCATATTCAAAGTTTTGTCAGATTCTAAAATATTCAAAAAGAATATTAATCAATATAGTTTTAATTGAAAATGGCAAAATAGTTAGATTAATTGATTTTGAAAATGCAAAATAGTTTTGAATTAGTTATTAAATTTCAAACACTTTTCATATTCAAAGTTTTGTCAGATTCTAAAATATATAGAAGTTATTCAAATTGAAATTCAAATTTCATATTCAAATGAAATCTGAAAAAATATAAGGCCTTGGCGCGCATTTATTATACCTTTAGTCCCGGTTGATTCCACCAACCGGGACTAAAGGTCTGGGAATCGGGCGCGAACCGCCGAAAAGTCTTTAGTCCCGGTTGAATCAATCAACCGGGATTAAAGACCCTTTAGTCCCGGTTGCTGGTTTCAACCGGGACTAAAGACCCCCCTTTAGTCCCGGTTGGAGCTACCAACCGGGACTAAAGGCTGGGGGTATAAAAGCCCGCGCCGCCCCTCTTCTTCTTCCCCACTCACACTTAGCGAATTTTCAATCCAGTCGACGGAGGCCCCCGACGCAAAACACGCCGCCGATTGTTGCGGTTGGCCAAAAACTCGCCGTCGCCGCCGTCCCCGTCCCCGAGGCCTCCCCGAGCCGCGCCGCCGTCCCCGTGGCCTCCCTGAGCCGCGCCGCTGTCCCCGTGGCCTCCCCGAGCCGCGCCACCGTCCCCGACGCCTTCCAGTACGTCCCCGACGTACGCCTCCCGCCGCGCCACGCGCCGTCCCCGACGCCTTCCTAGGCCGCACCGCCGTCCCCGTGGCCTCCCCGAGCGCCGCGCCGCCGTCCCCGACGCCTTCCAGATCAACGTCCCCGACGGCCTCCCGCTGCGCCGGCCGCCGTCCCCGACGCCTCCTAGGCCACACCGCCGTCCCCGAGCCGCGCCCACGCCGTCCCCGAGCCCCTCGGTAATAAGGTGAGGAGATCACCGGCCGCCGCCGCCGCCCCCTTTGTATTTTTTGTTAGAATTTAGTTTGAATTTTAGGTTAGCGTTTTAGTTAGAATATTAGGTTAGCATTTTAGGTTAGAATTTAGATAGAATTTTAGGTTAGAATTGTTAGAATTGTTATTTAGTATTTTAGGTTAGAATTGTTAGAATATTTGAAATGTTAGATTTATGTGTACTAAAAGGGGGCGTTGGCCGGGCGCCGACGCGGTGAGGGGGTCTTCCCCCCACCGCGTCGGCGCTCGGCCAACGCCCCCCTTTTTTTTGGTTATTGATCAAATATGTGTACTAAAAGGGGGCGTTGGTCGGGCGCCGACGCGGTGAGGGGGTCTTCCCCCCACCGCGTCGACGCTCGGCCAACGCCCCCTTTTTTTTGGTTATTGATCAAATATGTGTACTAAAAGGGGGCGTTGGTTGGGCGCCGATGCGGTGAGGGGGTCTTCCCCCCACCGCGTCGGCGCTCGGCCAACGCCCCCTTTTTTTGGTTATTGATCAAATATGTGTACTAAAAGGGGGGAGTTGGCCGGGCGCCGACGCGGTGAGGGGGTCTTCCCCCCACCGCGTCGGCGCTCGGCCAACGCCCCCTTTTTTTTGGTTATTGCTCAAATATGTGTTACTAACTTATTTTACCTGTCTTTAGAAGAGACATGGACGGTGAAAATGACCCACGCCACCCCGAAGAATTCTTATTTGGCATGATACGTGAGAATGTATATGTGCCTCAAGAAGGTGCCGATCGAGAAGACCCCAGAGTAGCCGGCCGAGAAGGAGTCGGCCGAGAAGGTGCCGGAGAAGCTGAAATTGAAGATGATGTTTCATCATTTCTTAACCCTTCCGGTGACGGAATGGAGATAGAAATGTTTGACGATGAAGGGCAAACAAACACCGATGCCGAACGACAATTGCAAACAAACGCCGATGGCGAGGTATATAGATTTAGCTTTTGGTGATACGAAGGGAATATGCACATTTGTATTAACGACTTTTTCTTTTTTCAGCCCTCCGGATCGAGCAAATCGTATTCTAAACGAGGTCCGAGCCAAAAGTTGAGTGCGAATCAGAAGCTGACCATCGATATAGTATCTCCAGATGGCAAACCGTTGGAGCCAACACAACACGCAACAAAATTTATAAATCAATGCGGAGTGATTGTTAGGGACATGATCCCGATCACGGTTCAAGAATGGCACGAGCCAAAGAAGGCACGTCTTGGAGCTACTTTTGTGAACAAAAGATCCAAGAAAGACCTTTGGAGGAAGCTCATGGAAAATTTCATTCTACCTCTGGAGTACTCCAAGAAGGATGATGATGGAAATGAAATTCCGGGTGGACGTGAAAGGAGAAGGAGAGTTAAACAGTTCGCTCTCAAGAAGATGGTTGAAGCATTCCGGGGCTTCAAGAAAATGTTATACGCGAAGTATATCGCAAAAAATAAAACTCCAGTGTTCGAAGGAGCATACGAGAAGTTGAGACAACAGTGGCCTGAATTTGTGGCATTCAAGGCATCTGAGAGAGCCAAGGAAATGTCGGAAAAAAATAAGAAAAATGCTGAAAAGAAGGAACATCACCATGTTTTGGGGCCAGGCGGCTACGTGAGAGCAGTGCCCAAGTGGGAATCTATGGAGAATGAATTGAGGAATAAAGGAATCACTCCAGGTACAGAGGGATGGCCCGAAAGGGCCAAGCACTGGTGGTACGGACATGGAGGATCGTTAGACCCGGCAACAGGGCAGTGTGTTCATCAAAAACAGACCTTTACTCCCACAGTAAAACTTATTAAGGCAATGGAGGATGCTCAAGCGGGATTGATCCGTGTCGACTGAGAGAACGACGAGTTGACACACGCCCTCGGGAATCCAGAACACACCGGACGAACAAGAGGCAAAGGCGCCGGTGTTCCATGGAAGGAAGGGTTTTCTCAGCACGAAGATCCGTACGGTTACAAAAGCCGTAAGAGAAAGAAGGATCGGGAAGCAGATCGGATCGGCAAGGTAGAACGTGAATTAGCCGACATGAAGAGTATGATACATCAACTTAGCCAGGGAGGCGGATCTCGTCTGCAGGAAGATCCAGCATTGGATCTGAATAGTCAACAGAGAAGCAGCGTGGCTTCCACGGAGGTCCCAGCTAATGAGCATGAAGCACCGGGGTCTCGCTACCGAGTGGATGATGTTAGGGAGATGACAAATTGTGAGCTACATCAGCCAATGAAGAACATGACCATCAAGGTGGCGAGCGGCGACGCTTTACCTTGTCTACCTGAAGCACTCCACCATGGGAACCCGATACCGGCTGGCTATGCTCGTGTCTCAGTGCTTGACATAGTCAGCTCGTTCGAGGACCTAGAGCTTGATTTTTCTACACCTGAAGGGGATCGGAGACTTGGAGATGTCAAGCGCCAAATCGTTTTATGGCAAAAGAAATACATCAAGTTTCCAGGCTCAGCGCCAAGGCCACCGACTCCGAGGAATCCAAGTCCACCCTCCCCCGGTGAATGTCGTCCACCTACGCCGCCCCCGAGTCCACCTCGGGCGCCGCGTCAGTAGACGCCACCCCCCGAGTCCACCTCGGGCGCCGCGTCAGCAGACGCCACCCCCGAGTCCACCTCCAGCGCCGCGTCAGCCGACGCCACCCCTGAGTCCACCTCGGGCGACGCGTTAGCCGACGCCGCCCCCTAGTGCACCTCCCGCGCGTCAGCCAACGCCGTCCCCCAGTGCACCTCCTGCGCGTCAGCCAACGCCGTCCCCCAGTGCACCTCCAGCGCGTCAGGCGAAGCCACCCCCCAATACTACTCAGACGGAGAAAAAGCGGAGCAGGTCCGCTACGGTTAGTACTACTGATAAGGTAGTACATAAGACCATGAAGATACCAGAGCCATCGCTAAAGCCTCTTCCCAAGAGAGCTTATGACCGGACTCCCGAGGAAAACGAGGCGATAGTACGCGCCAAAGTGAAGGCATTTCTTGCACCGAAAGTGCCTGAGCCCAAGCCGACATACACGCAGAAACAAAAGGACTGGGCTTATGCTATGCTTACTGCAGAGCCCCAATATAAGATGAATCTGCCATTAGACTATAAACGCGAAATTGAAAGGCAAAGTGACTTGGCCAAGGCAAAAAGAAGCGGGAAACAAATTCCCCAGCTTGGAGAACAGAAGAATCAATCGGTCGCCCCGCTCATAGTCGGCCCCCTCGATATCGATACGTCCTTCAGAGCCGATTTGGAAGAGGACCGATTGTTATTGGACCCCAGAGTAGTAGCAGCTGCTCAACTATTGGGTTTAACTGTAAGGGAGGCAAAACATAACGCGGACCTCTTGAATGTGCCTCTTGTACTTATGTTAGGCCTTGAAGAAGCGCCACTGGGAGAGATAGTAGAGCAATATGTACTGGGGGGGGCCTCTGATCAAGCCTGAGGACGAACGCGGTCTATCAACACATATGCGAAATCTGCTCGGCTGGTACAAGGTGCATATACAAAAAAGGACTTCAAACGTTGGATCCTCTTGGACGTTAGAGAGGAGCATTTCTTCAAAAAATACATCTTACATATTCCAATGGACGAATTGTTTCATATATTCAATCAGCGCGATCTCGACAAGTCTACCATCAGTTGCTATTGTCTGTAAGTGATTTATATTCAAGTATCTAGCTAAGCTCGTTCATTGCCTATATATCTTCATTAACTGTATGATTTTTGTATGCTATTATGCAGATTTAAGATGTTTGAATGCAAAAAAAAGGGAATCCATGACGTTGGGTTCATTGACCCATATATCATTAATGAAAGGATGTTAAAAGATCACTCCAGAGACGTGGAGAGGGACCTCTTCAGATTTTTTTTCAAGCAAAATCTTAAAAGAGAACTTCTATTTCCTTACAACTTCAAGTGAGTGTTTCTATCTTCTAGACATTCATTTTTGCTTACTCGATGTTAAGTGTAATTGATGAGTTATGCATGCGTGTCTGTAGTTTCCACTGGATTCTGCTAAAGATTCAATTGGACACATCAACTGTTTATATCTTGGACTCATTGGATAAGCCCGACGTCCTGTTTAACGATATGAAAGAAATGCTGCAAAAGTAATTTCAATGATTACCCGACTATATCAGCTCCTTTCATTAATTTGCTGATATCAAGTATTTAATAACTCATTTGCTCATTTTCTTTGCCCTGTAGAGTTTGGACACGTTTCAGAAGGTCGGTAACAGGTGAATTCAACGAACATCTAACTTTTAAAAAGAAAAAGGGTTTGGTGCAACCACCGGGGACCAATCTCTGTGGATTCTACGTCTGCGAGTTCATCCGGTGGTATACCAGTGAGCGGAGAGCACATTCAACGGACTTTGATGTACGTAAATAATATTCACAGTTTTCTTTTATTATAATCAATTGTGTTGAGTTTCATCCAACTTATATATATCCATATCGATCTTCTTAAAGTTGTTAGTGATGCGGGAGAAGCTCCTACCAACCCAGCGCCTAAAAGCAATTCAAGAGGAGCTGGCGGGATTCATCATGAGGGAGGTCCTCGATGAGAAAGGAGAACATTATGTGGAGGACGACGAACGCTATCTGTAATTTAGTGATCTCCATGTAACTTAGTTTGTTTTGAAACTTGTTTGAAAAATAGTTGTACATACACTTGTTTGAAATTGTAGTATATACAGTCGCAAGACATCGTATAATATTATATATGCATGCACCAATATGTAATGTGTATGTACTAGTCGTAGAATATAGGTACGGAAACTCGTTTGAAATTCAAATGAACCCTAATTAAGCATAAACCCTAAACCTATAATCTGAAATAGCAATAAAAATAAAAACAAAAACAGAAGACTTTAGTCCCGGTTCTCATTACGAACCGGGACTAAAGGTCCCCGAGACGGCGCTCCCAGCCTTGCCCACGTGGACGGCCATTAGTCCCGGTTCGTTTGCAACCGGGACTAATGGCTGAGGGCCTTTAATCGCGCTTTGCTAGTCCCAGTTTGGAAACCAGGACTAAAGGCCGTTACAGACCGGGATTAATGGCCCTTTTTCCACCAGTGAAGAGGTGATGTAATATGCTCAAAAGCTAGACTTCAGTGAAGCATGTAGCAGCCATAGAAAATAAACAATCTCTAGTATCAATACTTCCGTGACAGTAAACACAGGAAGTCGATCGCCAGCAGCAATACAAATTGCCCAAACCAAGGAAGCTAGCCGGCTGGTTTATAACACCTTTTTTCACAATTTTTTTTTCTATCTTTTTTTTTCGTTTTTTTAATATACCAGCCGGTTACTAGCCAGAGAAAAATTATCTACACAAAATTGGGACAGAACTCTGCTGGACGTAGATGGCGCAGATGGCAGACAGAACTCTGCTGGACGTAAAACGCTCAGATCTTGTAGGAGCAAGTGGCGCAGATGGCGGCAGGCGTGGTGGTACTATGTTTTTGGGGAAGATGTATGTGGGTGGAGGCGCACGCTTCAGCCAGATCGAGAGTCCTGGCGGCAGCACACAGATCACGGCAAAGGAGATGCAAGATGCAATCTATTTTCTCTTATCTTACTGCCGACGAATGAGATTAGGTTGGACAAAAATAAGATCGATCTCCAGACTAATCTAAACCAGCACTAATTCTAGGATGAATGCAACCAAAAATTCAATGATGCAAATACTAGATGCAAAAATTGCTACGGCTGAAAAAGGTAGGTAAAAAGGATGAACTAATCTAATAATTTTTTTTGGCTTTTTGGTGGACTGTAGGTAATGAAAACAGATCTATTTTATCAAAAACTGGAAATCTCTCACCGATCAACTGTAGCTCTGATACCACTTGATGTGTTCTAGGTTCCCGATCTTTCGATGAGAGAGAATAACCACGATTTTGTAGGATTTGACTCTCATGATCTGGCTACCAACCGTACAGGAAGAACCGTACACGACTGATATCCACGGCAATCGCTGAACCAACTCCACGATGTTATCGATCGAACCAGCGGCACGATCAACCTATCCACGAAGGACTTTTCCTGCAAGCAAATCGAAGAACAAGCAAGAAAATAACAGCGTAAGCGATCTCAAATTGCAGATGTACTAGATTGATAATCTCAAAAACAAAGTTTGGGATCCTAATAGGATGTCTGACGGTTGCACTAGCCGCTACGAGCGTAGACAAATAAAAGTAGCAAATAGCTAAACTTCTCTAAACAAAATCCCATCTAACCCTAACGTGCAGCTAGCTATTTATTGAAGACAATGACGCGTGCGGCGGCGGCAGGATATTCCACGCTATCTTGATCCTCACGCGATGGTACGATCAGCAGCAGTACTGGGCCTCGTGTATGACGCGTACTCATCTGGGCCAACATCCTTTAAACCAGGCCGAGGCGATCCTGTTGCACGCTTGGTTAGGTCCTGTGTGAAATTTGACCATGCTTGTTCCACTCTGAATTCTCCCGCATGGTTGCATGGATGGATGGAGCTGAAAGTTGTAGCAGCGTGCATGTATGGTACGAGTCCAACGTATGTGTTCATGCCTTCCAAGGTTCTACACAAGACACAAGCTAGTATAGTATTTTTGTTCCCATTAATGAGATTATTAATTATAAAAATATAAAAAGAAATCACCTGACAAATGCTTATGTCTGTAATAGTTTCGGCTATATCTATGACATCTGTGTCCTCATCAGAACCAAGCTTCTTGTATAACAACATAAGGTTCTATGTCTCTAGAATTTTGATAAAACATAACAGCGAAAGGTTCTACTGAGTTCATCTTTAGTATACAGGACTTTAGAATTAATGATTAAACATTCTGTATCATGCAATGCAATGCTTGTCAGATGGAAGATAAATAACACTTTTCTAACATGGTTCCAATTAGAACTCATGAAATGAAGGTATACAAAAATTTACTCTATCAGTATTCAAGAGCAACTATGACTAATCCTCAATAACACTGCACATGATAGAACATAGCAGTTCAAAAAAGGTATTGTGAAGGTTTGCGATTGGCTTATCGAAATAAGAACAATGAAAACATAAGTATAGAGTAATGAAATAAAAGTAACTAACTCAAGATTGAGTTCAGAGCTTCAATATTAAATGCTTTCACAATCATTCTTCCAAGCTCATAAGCACTATTATGCTCATCCATAAAATCTAGACTAATATCATAAGAACTTTCCACATCAACAGTCGATAAAATATATATAATTCATCATTCTAATCCAATGGTTGTGCATGAAGTTGGACTATAGACTAATTAATATCATATGAATTACACAATGAACCCCCTCAATAACCCATTTCCCCTTATGCTTTTCATTTCCTACCATATCTGCTTCCTAATCTGTGGCATCATGCATCAGTCCATGGACCTTCTGTCGTTTGGATTTCCGTTGCGCGTCCTCCATGCACATTCCCGGGGGGAGACATGAGATCTCTCCATGGGATTTGTCTGCAACATGCCTGGCGTCCTCGACTTTTGGGAGAGCTCCCGAGCCTTCTCTTGCAAGTTTCTCTCCTCCGGAGAGGGGAGGTGCCTTCTCTTCTAAGCCTTCACTTCCACTACAAGGGATGGGATCCTTCCTGAGCATGCTTCCCTCCCCGCAAGGTGGGAGGCCTTCTTACCTCCTTCCCACTTAAGGGAAGGGGCCTTGACTGGCGCCAGGCAGCACCTTGCCAAACGGAGCCGCCGATATAGAGCTTGCCGAGGGGCTTGCCGCGGGCGTCATTCCTCGATGTCTTTCAGGAAATGGTGAAGGGCTAAGTGATACCGCCATGACAGAGTTTCCAAAGATGCCATGCAAGGCGTCTCACGACATCTTCGAGAAGCTCTGCCGTATAAGCAGCCCTTGCCATAGCCATGCCTCTCAAGCCCCCAGTGGCGTGCCGCTTCTGCTGGTTCTTCCCAACCTCTTGTGGGAGGTGAGTGACGCCTTCTTGACATATATAGCATAGCCGTGTCAGTGGTGGCCTTCATCTTTTTCCCACAAGTGGCCTAGTGGATGGCTCCTCGCCGCTCTGAAGCCACAGCCGACAACACCTTGGGTTGGCCGCCGAGCGGCAAAGCCTTATATTTTGTCCTCATGGAGCGGGCCGAGCGGCCAGCACTGGCACCCCTGGTCCAGAGAATCAACAGTAGCCTCGGGCCGTGCCCCGGCAACGTCGCTCCTGGTTGCCAGGGTATGGCCACACAATGGCGTGTAGGCCCTGCGACACGACCGATCACACGAGATGTGACAAGTCACGTTGCTCAGCCCAGGCAGGCTAGCAGGAAAAACACTCAAGTGCACTGCAGACCAGAAGTGGCATGCATTGACTCTGGTGCTCTCCCACGATGCCTCAATTTTCACGTGGGGTGGAAACCATCCGACGTAGTGGGCCAGTTGCCACGCGTTGAGCACGTGATGAACACGCGAGGTGATTAATGCGGGAGTGGAAGGGATGGTGGGCCCGCACCCATTCCTTATAAAAGGGGTTGAGTGGCTCCCTTCGTCCTTTCGCCACTCTTGCATCATATCGCGCGCCTTCCTCTCCGCCGTGCCTCATTCCCATGCAATCCTCCATGTCCCGTCCTCTTTGTGCCACGGCTCCAAAGAAGTCCAGGTCCAAGGAAACGGCGGTGCAACGCTCCTATTCTCAAGAGGCCTTCCTTCCATTCAGGGCCATAGGAGGAGGGGCGGGGCTCGATCAGCTCACCAGTTATGCGGCGGATGAGTCAAACGAGAACAGCCCAACCATCATGGTTCATTCCTGCGAGGACACCGGTCGAGGGGCGAGGGACGCGCGGGTCTTCTTCTGCTTCATGGTGGCGGGTTGGTCCTGCAAATGTCACTCTTCCTTCACGCGGTGCTATCCAGCTACGACGTGGTGCTGGCGCACCTCCACCCCGTCTCCCTTATTGCGCTGGCAATCTTCCAGCACCTCTGTGAGGCTTACATCAGAGTGCGCCCTTCAGTGGCCCTCTTCCACGTCTTCAACAAGGCGCGCCTCAACGCCAGCGGCGCCATCTCTGGCAGCCTCATCTTCCGCCTTCACCAACATATGTTGATGCGCTACATCACCATGTCCTAGAGGACTTGGGATGAGTGGTGGGAGAACTGGTGCTTCCTGAGGTTCTCGGAGGAGGATGACCCCGTGGCGTACGCCGAGCCAATGGCCCTTCCCATTTGGACTGCGCCGGCGAGCATGGCCAGCCTGGAGGCCGCGGTAGAAAGAATCCAGTAGCTCCGCGACCTCAGGTTGGCCGCCCACCACGTGGTGAACTCATATCTTTGCCACAATATGGCACCACTGCAGCAGCGCTCCTGCCTGCACTGGGAGGTGCTCTCTTGGGTACATCCAACTAGGCTACACTAGGAAATCCCCTCCTCGGGTGAGATCATCACAATCTCCAACTTCCTTGTCAGGGGCAATCAAGAGGAGTTGTCGAGCTGCAAGGTGTCCGTCTGCTCATCTGGTTGAGCATGGCCGGTCGTGAGGCCATTTTGGCCTCCATGCCCCATTGTGACAAATGGGGTCTGTAGGCTGCTCCGGTGGCACCGGAGGATGCCGCCTATGGAGCGACCGAAAACCTTTCCGTGGAGCAAAGGTGCCACCTGTTCGCTCGTGTCCTGGTAGCTAAAGAGGCTATTGAGGAAGACGAGGGCCCATATTCCCTTGTCCATCACCCTCGGTGGAGTCTGAGACCGTCGCACCAGGCCAGCCTCCGGGCCTCAACGCTTGGAGCAAGCAGCTCCATGGGTGCGAGCACTTCTCGTGCCGCCCTTGCGGGAATCTTGCTCCTTGGTGCCGCGGGTTGGGGGATCTGGAGTAGGGCTGCCTCTTGGACTCACCTCGGTGAGCTTCCCGGGTCTGCTTTCACATTTTTCTGCTCTTTCTTTTGCATCCTTGTTTTCACACTAGTTCCTTGCTTTTATGCAGCAGAGACCTTTCCCTGGAACCTTATCCAAGCGGTCTCGGGAAGGCCCCCTTGCCCCTCCTGAGCCCCCGAGCAAGAGGCACTGGGGAGCTCCCAATGAGGAGTTGCGACTCTCCGCAACGGGTAACCCATTATCACTTTGTTTGCTTCCCACATCCCTTGCCGGGATTACCCTTCCCAGGATAACTTTGCCTTATTTTTGAGTGCAGATGCCAGGGTCAGCACGATTGCCAGGGCTGGTGCGAAGGCCATCCCCTCAACTAGTACCATGATATGTCCATTTTGCATCACCATTTTATATCATAATTTACTGCTATTCATTGATATATTTCATATTTAGAGATGATACTTATGTTATTTCATCTATTTTGCATGTTTGATGATTATTGGAGAATTAACTGCCAGAGTCAGAATTCTGCTGGAAAAAGGACTGTCAAGATACAATATTTCTAAAGATCAGCAATTCCCGAAAAATACCCAAAATTTCCTATTTTGCCAGAAGACGGAGGTAGCTAGAAGGAGAGGCTGAGGTGGGCCACCAGGGGCCCACACCACCCCTAGGCGCGGGCAAGGCCAAGCTGCACGGCCAGGTGGTTTGGCTGCCCTGGTCGACCTCTGCGAGTGCCCCTTCGCGTATATCATCCTCCCGAAAACCTAAGACTGGGGGAGCCATCGGAGAAATATTCAGCCGCCTCTGCGGGGCGGAAAACAGAGAGAGAAAGAGCTCTCCGGCAAGCAGAAATCTGCCAGGGAAATTCCCTCTCAGAAGGGGGAAATCATCACCATCATCACCGATATCAAGCTAGGCTTCATCGGGATCATCATCATCATCGTCATCACCAACACCTTCATCACCATCATCACCACGCCATCCCGCTGTAACATCTTGGGTTGAATCTTGTCTAGTTCATAGGGGAAACTTTCCCGGTGTTAATTACTACTTCTAGTTGATGCTATTGAGTGAAACCATTGGATTAAGATTTATGTTTAGATTGTTATTCATCATTATTTCACCTCTGATCATGATCCATCTGATGTCTTGTGAGTAGTTTGTTTAGTTCTTGAGGACATGGGAGAAGTTAAGATGCTAGTAGTGGAATTATGTTGAGTAATATTTAATAGTTTGATATTTATGTTGTGGTGCTATTCGGCTAGTGGTGTCATGTGAACGTTGACTACATGATACTTTACCTTTAAGAGCCTAGTGGAATGCATTGTGTATTTGGCTACTAATTGTGGGGTTACCGGAGTGACAAAAACCTAAACCCCCGTTAGGAAACTAGTGCATCAGGGAACGTAGGATCTCAGAGTTTAATGCTATGGTTAGATTTATCTTAATTACTTTCTTGTAGTTGCGGATGCTTGCAAGGGGTATAATCACAAGTATGTATTAGTCCAAGTTGGGGTAGTGCATTAGCATAGGTTCACCCCATAACACTTATAAAAACAATGAAGATAATCAACTGTATGAAACGAAAGCACTTGATGAAATTCCCGTGTGTCCTCAGGAACATTTGGTAATCATAAGTAACACAACCGGCTTGTCCTTTGCTCTAGAAAGGATTGGGCCACTCACTGCAATTATTACTACTGTCTTTTATTTACTCGTACTTTATTTATCTGCATGATCAAATACCCCTAAAACCCCGTTTGCTAGTATTTACAGTAATTCCTTGATCAAAACTGCTTGTCAACACCTTCTGCTCCTCGTTGGGTTTGACACTCTTATTTATAGAAAGTACTATGATACACCCCCTATACTTGTGGGTCATCATACCACCACGCCAACATGTGTGCCCTTTTTCCAACTTTTTGCCGTCCGTTCTTGCTAGTTTCCCTTTCTCATTGCCTTTCAAGGCAATTGAATTTCCCTTCCTTTTCTTTCTTGGGTCTTAGATATCGTGCCCTTCCCGGGGAAGTAGGGCAACTGAGCCTATGGGTGAGGCCAGTCGGGAGAGTGGCCCGAGACAAGCTGCCACTGTCGTCTTGGTCACCTCCATCCCGACAACGCCCACCCACGCTCGAGCTTCTGTTGCGGATCCCATGGTCATAACCCTGGGATTGCTGCATCAGAGGGAGCAGATGGAGCCCATAGGTGAGAGTGACCAAGAGAGGGGCCTGGGACATGCTGCCACCATAACACCAGGCACCGGTACTCCGGCATCTCCCGTCCGCACACCTTCACCTGTCGTGGATCCTACGGGGGTTAACCCGGGGATACCATGGTGGGAAATTGACGACGTGCATCCGGAGCCAGATGCGCATCAAGTCCCGTGGGCAGAGCCCATCGTCGAGGTGGCGCAACCCGAGTCCACCATGGCTGAACTAGAGCAAGAGCACATGGCACGGGAGAGCGATCTCCTGGCCCATATCTCTGATCTGGAGAGTTGGGCATTGTCATATGAAGAGCGCATCGACGGGCTCGTCTCCACCAACACTAAGCTGCACGAGGCACTACGCAGTCAGGAGTTGGGATCTGGGTCCCGGGATGGCGCCATTCAACGGCAGCTCAACGCTGCTCTGCAGCATCAGGCAACCCTAAACTCCCAGATTGCCACGCTGCAGGGCGAACTGTGCGCCGCCCATACGGCGGCGGAGTCAAGCGTGACGGTCGTGGCTGAGCATGATGCAAGCATCGCTCTCATCATGAAGCAGCTCAAGAAGGCCTTCGAGGACAAGACGATGGCCTCCATTGCCCAGGTCTGAGCCGATGCAGTGGTGACCAAGATCGGGCGTTCTGGGGCCTTGCGGTTCAAGTGAGGCCAGCGCTGGAAGCACTGGACCTCGAGCCACCACCAATCCCATCCGTTGGCCAAGGGGATATCGCCCTATGGCACGCGGACATCGTAGGGTGGATCAGCTCTCTTCCGGAGAGGTTGCGGCAAGTGTTTTGGACGGAAGGAGAACACATTGTCAACCTAGGTTGCAACGTTATCCTCACGCGAGTGCATTACTTTGTTCCCAACTTCCCTTTCGCCTAGATCTTTGAAAGATTTGGGAGCGACTCTGCCAGGTGGGCAGCCGAGGAAGCCTCCAAGGCTGTCGTGGCCGAGGTCATCGCCAAGCTTCAGGAGAGGGTTAGCCGCCGCGTGCCCAGGGCCTGAGCCCCCGGGCCTTCACTGCACCTTGTTTTCCTGTTCCTGTACTCGGGCACCAAGTTGCCACAAAAGATATTCTCTAACTATTATAACATTTTGTTAGGCATACATGTGCAGTTTGCGATATCAGTACTGCTTGCTACGTTTATGCTGAGATATGGACCTGTTAGGAAAACTCATACCGCAAGAATACTCGTAGTAAGTATGGAGAATTCTCAAGAAGACTTATTTACACCCATCTACTTCATTTCCTTCCCATCCTAGGAAGGAGGGATTATACTGCTTTCGGGACACCATTTCCGTTTGACATTCTCTGATCAAGCCATCTACATGTTGCTGTTCATATTGTCAGCTATTTTCCAAAAGTCTTTTTGAAAATAGTTTCGAGAAAAACTCTTGTTTTCTTGAGAAAGGTGTTTTTTTTCCTTCGAAAATCGTTTTGTAAAACACTATCGTGGGGGTGACTTCAGGGGTATGCCAAGGACAGCGCTGTCTGCCGGCTGGCATCCCAGGAGTCTCCACGGCGTCAAGTAGGAAAGACTGGCTCCGGCTAAAGGGCCAGCTGCGCCAGCAGCCGGCTGGCGACTCCACCGAGGAGAGCCAAAGCCGGACGATGAAGATAAGATTCCTCCAACGGCTGGATCGCCGAAAGTGGCCCGGCCCCGACAAGATCGACAGAGGCAAAGGAAGGGAGTGACGCCCGCCACGACCGGACTCTACCAACCAGCGAGCAGGAGTCTTCCCCACGAAAGGATCTGAGGAAAAAGGGAGGGCATATGCCTCCCAGATGCTGGTCCAAAGGGGGAAAAGGCGCTTTATAAAGTGCAACTGTCAGAAGGGGGTAGAGGAGGGCCAGAAGATCACGCCGAGGACGCAGCCGCGGGGAGCCGGTAGCCGGGCAACCGGCCACCTAATCTGTAACCAGACCCCCGCCTATATAAGGGGGTCTGGACCCTTAGCCTAGGGGATCGAATCCTTCTCCTTCTTCCTCCTCTAGACAAACAGCTCGAGGAGCACTGTAACCACTGTAAAGCTAATAGAAAGCAGGCAGGAAGTAGGGGTTTTACCTCCGATGTGGAGGGCCCTGAACCTGGGTAACCGAGGTGTCTCCGTTGGAACAATCCTGAGCCGGACCCATCGTCACCATCGTCGAGCCCCTCCGTTAAGCCATCCCCATGGCTACTGTCTCCAAATTCCCACGACAGTTGGTGTCCACCATGGGGCAACGCGCGGCGACGACCGGAGTCAAGTTCTGGCCGGGATCCCCATCGATCCCTAGCGAGAGGGTCGCCTCTGGCCTCGTCTGGAGGTTTGGCACCCTCGACTGCATTAGCGACAACTTGGCCTGCTTCGAGGACGGCTTCGGCGGCAACGGCTCCTTCCTCGACATCGGCAGCCACCACTTCTACGTTGCCAAGCCCTTCCCGGAGGAGGTAACCGACGTCCTCGATCCTCTCAGCGACGCAGGCTCGGATTGCCGCGAAAGCTGTGATCTTTGCACCATGGTCGAAGTGATGGCCCTGGAGGAAGATGGTGGCGGCGACCTACCGCGCACCGCGCGCCCGCCGCTTGAACGCCCACCTCTACCGGAACAAGATCTTCCACCTCTAGAGCGGGACGTGTTGGATGCCGCCATCACGGACCTGCGCGCTCTGCTCGACCTCACCGCCGATCCAGCCAAGCTCTCCGAGGATCTAGAGCGGATGCACCGCAACCTCCTCAAGGAAGCGATCGGCGTCGAGGACACTCGTCGGCGCGTCCTCTCCATGCTCCACGAGTACAACACCGCCCAAGGCTACACACTGGCCGGGGATGGCCCCAGCCGGGCTGGACAAGTTCGTCAATGAGGTCGCGAGCTGGGCGCGGAGCTGAACCAGGCGGTGCCCTCGGCAAAGCTACCTACCGTCATCCCCAGGCCTACGTACAGCACGCCCACGAAGAACCTCCGTGCTGCGCGCTACGTCACCTCCGAACTGGCCGGACTGCAAGGCGAGGACTTGCAGGAGAAGCAAGCCCGGCTCCAGGAACTCCTGGACGCCGCCGATCTGCAGCAGCAGGCGATGGAGCCACATGGAGAGACAAGCGGCGCGCGGCCCGACAACTGCATTGTCATGGCTGGCCCAAACAGATCACAGGCGCAGGCCTCTTCACCGAATCATGACCCAGCGGAGCACAGCCGAAGCAATCAAGCTCCTGGCAGGAGCGGTGGAAATCATCGCACCCAGCATTCTGGCCACCACAGCCGGCAGCCTCGAGACCCGGCCGCGGTCACCAGCAAGCCGCGGAATCACCCTCGGCCAGATGTGGCGGAGCTGGCACGCGGCAAGCCTGCGGTGCAAGCAGCACCGGCTCCAGGAGCCGGCCAAGGCGCTAAAGGTCCCCAGCCGGCTCACTTGCACATGAGCTTGAGGATCGGAGAGCGCGTTGATACGTCCAATTTGCATCACTATTTTGTATCATAATTTACTGTTATTCATTGATATATTTCATATTTAGATATGATACTTATGTTATTTCCTTTGCTTTCACATGTTTGATGATCATCGGAGGAGTTGCTGCTGGAGTCAGGATTCTGCTGGAAAAAGGACCATCAAGAGACCATATTTTGAAGATCAGAAAAATTCTAGAAAAATACCCAGAAATTATATTTTCCCAGAAGACTCAGGAAGCCAGAAGGAGGAGTCGAGAGGAGCCAGGGGGCCCCCACACGCCAGGGTGGCGCGGCCAGCCCCCTGGCCGTGCCAGCCCTGTGTGAGGGAGCCCTGGCCCACTTCTGGTCTCGCCCCTCCGTGTACATCATCGTCCCCGAAAACCTAAGTCAAGGGGGGGCTCAGAGTTAGACACCACCGCCTCTGCGGGGTGGAAAACACCAGAGAGAGAAAAGCTCACCGGCAAGCAGAAATCTGCCGGGGAAATTCCTTTCCGGAGAGGGGAGATCGTCGCCATCGTCATCACCATCGCACCAGACTTCATCGGGATCATCATCATCATCTCCATCACCAGCACCTTCATCTCCACCATCACCACGCCGTCCCGCTGTAACATCTCGAGTTGGATCTTGTTATATTCATAGGGGAAACTTTCCCGGTGTTGATTACTCTTGTAGTTGATGCTATTGAGTGGAACCATTGAATTAAGGTTTATGTTCAGATTGTTATTTACCATTATTTCACCTCTGATCATGATCCATATGATGTCTTGTGAGTAGTTCGTTTAGTTCTTGAGGACATGGGAGAAGTCAAGATGTTAGTAGTGAATTATTGTTGAGAAATATTTAATGGTTTGATATTGTTGTGGTGCTATTTCACTAGTGGTGTCATGTGAACGTCGACTACATGATACTTCACCATTTATGGGCCTAGTGAGATGCATTGTGTATTTGGCTACCGATTGTGGGGTTGCTGGAGTGACAGAAACCTAAACCTCCGTTGGGAAACCATTGCACCAGGGAGCGTAGGATCTTAGAGTTTAAGGCTGTGGTTAGATTTATCTTAATTACTTTCTTGTATTTGCGGATGCTTGCAAGGGGTATAATCACAAGTGTGTATTTATCCTAGTAAGGGTAGTGCGCTAGCACAGGTTCACCCCCATAACACCTATCAAACCAATAAATACTATTGGCTCTATGAAGCGAAAGCTCTTGACAGAAACTCCCGTGTGTCCTCGAGAACGTTTGGTTATTATAAGTACACAACCGGCTTGTCCTTTGCTAAAGAAAGGATTGGGCCACTTGCTGCAATTGTTACTATTGTTTTTTATTTACTCGCACTTTATTTACTCGTATTACAAAATACCCCTGAAAACCTGTTTGCTAGTATTTACAGTGATTCCTTGATCAAAACCGCTCATCAACACCTTCTGCTCCTCGTTGGGTTCGACACTCTTATTTATCGAAAGTACTATGATACACCCCCTATACTTGTGGGTCATCACGCATCGACCCGCCAAAGGATGACGCACGCCACCGGCTCAACCAATTGGCGGACTCCAAGTTTGATGAAGAGGAGTCTTCAGCGGGGCCGGTCTATTTCGGTCCCCGCATCCGCAATGAGCCCTTCCCAGCCAAGTTCGCGCTCCCGCGCGACATGCCCAAGTACACCGGGGCGGTAAAGCCAGAGGACTGGCTGTCGGACTATGTCACCGTCGTCGACATCGCGGGTGGCAACAAGAGGACAGCGGTGCGCTACGCACCGCTCATGCTCACAGGATCTACTCGGACATGGCTCAACAGCCTGCCAGCTCTGCAGATCAATTTGTGCCATGACTTCCAGGAAGCGTTTATCAAGAACTTCACTGGAACTTACAAGCGACCATCCCGTCCGCGGCAACTGGCGCTCTGCAAGCAAGGTCCGGACGAACCAGACCGTGACTACCTCACGAGGTGGTCCGAGCTGCGCAACTCATGCGAAGGAGTGGGCGAGGAGCAGGCCATAGGCTACTTCATGGACGGATGCAGGGAAGGGACCCTGTGGAAGCATAAGCTCCATAGGGCTGAGCCGAAGACAATGGCTGATTTCATGGCGATAGCAGACAAGTACGCTTCCGTCGACTCCGCCGCAAGCGCGCAGTGCGTTGATCCAGTGTGAGCCGGAGGCCAGTCTCAGCCGGCATCTGGCCAGGGAGGACATCACAACCGTGATCGCCATGGCAAGAGAAAAGAGGAGCGTCATGACAACAAGTACGGCTCCAGGCAGGTGGCCGCCATCCAAGGAAGCCTGGGGGCTACGGGCGGAAGCCAGAAGCGCAAAGGCGACAAGTTCAGGAAGGACAAGTACACCATCGAGGTGATGCTAGATCAACCCTGCAAGTTTCACAGTGTCTCAGGCAAGCCGGCGGCACATACCACTCGCCAGTGCAGTTTCACCAGAGACCTGGAGCAGGGCGGTCACCAATTGCCAGGCCCGCCACCAGGTCTGCCGGCTGAAGCACAAGGGAACAAGAATCGGCAGCCGGCTAAGGCTGCTGGGGACTACCCGGAGGAAGCCAATGTGGAACAGTATCACATGTTCACTTCCCAGACGGAAGACCCAAAGGATGAACCTTGGTTTGGGGTCGAGGTGAACGCGGTTATGCAAGTTGGGCCGCAGTACATGCATTGGTCTGAAGCGTCCATCACCTGGGGGCGCGAGGATCACCCGCCACTCATGCCTAGGCCCGGGGCCTATGCGCTGGTCCTGGACCCAATCGTGTTTTTAGATACGCGTACCTACCGTTTCTCGCGTGTGCTCATCGATGAAGGCAGCAGCATCAACCTGCTCTATCGCACCACGATGGAGAAGCTGGGGATCCCTGCAATCCAGCTGAAGCCAACCAAGTTAACCTTTCATGGGATTGTGCCGGGGCACTCTTGCACGCCAATGGGGAAGATCCAACTGGAAGTGCTATTTGGCGAAAAGGACAATCATCATCGCGAGCCAATTTCGTTCGAGGTGGTAGACCTCAACAGCCCCTATCACGCGTTGCTTGGCCGGCCAGCCTTGGCCAAGTTCATGGCTGTCCCGCACTATGCCTACCTGAAGATGAAGCTTCGTGGCCCTCGTGGGGTGATTACTGTCTCCGGATGCTACAAGAAGTCGATATAATGCGCGAGCGCCAGTTCTAAACTGGCGGAGGCCCTGGTCATCGCCGAGGAAAAGCGTCAGCTGTTGCAGCGGGTGGAGGCGACCTAGCCAGGCCGTACGTCACCAAGCCCGCCGCCTCCTCGCTCCAAGCCGGCAGGCGGCACCAAGGAAGACCCACCCGAAGTGGGCAAGGAGGCCGAAATCCTTGTCTCGGGGGCTAGCCCTTCCTCAAGGTAGGAGGGTGCGCCTCGTGGCCTCGCCCGAGACAAGTCAAGAATCGCTTAAGACCTTCGGCTTGCCAAGGCAAAAAGAACCTTGTATCCCGAACAAGTGTTGTTGAATAAAAGAAAGTTGGGTGGCATATGGCTGATCCCGGAAAGAATGCTTTAAAGTATCTTTTGCCTTTCTAGCGTTATTCATGAGGCTGAAGGCCGGCTCCGAACGGGAGCCGGCTGCCTCAAACCGACGAACCGAACTTCTTGTCAGACGAACGAGGACTAGGTGCGGATCGGACCCAGAGCCTAACCTTCATCCCTGGCGCAAGATAGGCCGAGGGATTGGAGCCGGCAGGTCACCCACTTAGGAAAATCTCTAAGAGGAAACGCCCGAAAACGTGACGAATCAAACTTCTTGTCAGACGAATGAGTACTGCGTGCAGATCGGACCTCGAGCCTAACCTCTATCCCAGGCCCAGGATAAGCCCTGGGAATGGAGCCGGTGGGTCACCCACTTAGGAAAATCGCAAAAGACAAGAGATGCCAAAGACGTCGAAAGCGTCATCGTTCACCTAAGAACTGCATACATCGGTTAATAGTTGTGCGCGGGCTGGACCGAGCTAGATCTTTTATGCACTGAAGTACTACTCCTCATTCCGCGGCACGCTCCCACCCTAGATTGGCATTCGGGTGCCAGTCCAAGGGAGACCAACCGGCACCAGTCTGCCGGTTGGGGGTAGAAGGGCCGAAGGATCGGGAGATGAAGGAAAAAGTCGAAAGAGATCAGGCAAAAACCAGTTCACGAACAATTAGAAATCGATGCATAAAGGACTTAGGATGAAACACCATCGGTGTACGTGAGCGAAATGTCACTAGGCGGGGCATAAGTTCAGTACATATACAAACGAGCAAAGAAACCTTGACACAGTCAGGGGGCCATCGGCGTACCGGCCGGATCCAGCGGAGCAGCGTCGCCAGTTCGAGCTGCCAAGACGAAGTCATCGCCGCTGGGGGACAGAGGAATGGAGTTGTCAGCGAGGTCCTCGGGGGCTTTCTGAGGTACCTCCATAGAGCTGGGCTCTTCGAAATCCGCACCGTCCAAGGGCTCATTGCTATCCCCAGCGTCGAAGAGCACGTCAGTATCGGCGCACTCTGTGATGGTGCAAGCGCGTTGGCGGAGCTTGGCTTTGTCGAGGCCTGCCGATCCGCCCTCGCGAAGGTGCTCTAGTTGGTCCAGGCTAATGCCTGGATACCACGAGAGCACAAACTCCAAAGCCTGCGCAGCGCCGGCTTGAGCCACGGACTCCTTCCAGACGTCGACCCGGTTGGACGCAAGTGGAATCCACTTGAGGAGTGTCTGGACCTCGTCAGGCACCACTCGCCCAGGCCACAAAGCTTTGAAGACAGAAACAACAGCTTGGCGGAGGTCCCCGCCCAGCCCAGCAACTGGGTGAAGCCGGCCTTTAACCGATACCATCAATTCCCCTGAGGAAAGCTGGGCCTTGTGGTCACTGCTAGGGATGATCTTCTGCTCTGCCCTATACTCCTTCAGCGCGGCTACCGCGGCCCCGTCGGAGTCGGGGAAAGCCTCTGCGGGGGCAATCAGAGAGTGAGGAAACAATGTGAGAGAGCGAAAGCTGGGAAACAAGGAGGGAAATGTACCATGAAGAGCGTGCTCCAATCCCAGCAGGCCAGACTGGAGTTTGCGGTCGCGGGCATGCCAAACGCCGATTTCCTTGTCATGCTGCTCACTGTCAGGCTTTCGGAGAGTTTCTAGCTCAATGATCTGGACGTCGCGGCTCTCGACTCTGCTTTCCAGCGACACGCGAAGCTCGTCCACCTCGCTATCGTACTTCGCAGAGAGGATTCCTTGCTCCTTGGCCAGCTGGCGGTCAAATTCCAGCCGCAGCGATGACTCTGCCTCTCGAGCCTTCGTCAGCTCCATCTCCAACTCCTGAGCCTGGGCAGCTTGACCTCGCAGGCTTTGAAGCTCCTCCGCATGCTCTTGTTTGAGTAGCTCAACCGCGTCGGCCGACAACGAGTTGGCTAACCGGGACTGGAAGTGTGAGAATGGAAGTGTGAGAGCGGGAGGGGCAGTAGTAGCATTTCAAAGCAGAGGGTCCTGAGTTTACCTGACAGCTTCTCCAGCTCCTTTTTTAGACCCTGGTACAGAACCTTGCCGGTGCGATACTTCGCCAGTAGCTTCTGGAAGACGCTGGCTCGAAGCGCATTCAGATCCTGTGGAAGATAGAAAGACAATGCTTCTTAGCAAGATTCATTTTCAAGCCAGCCGCCACTACAGCTACCTCGAAACTCGGGGGCTAGGTTGCATGGAGAAATTGGCCATAGAGCTACGGGCCTCGTCTCTCAGCCAGCAGAAGAAATCAAAGGCTAAAGGCGCAGTACTTACATCGGTCGTCCGTGCTGCATCGAGGAACTGGAGGCTGACGTTCCTCAGCGACTCCTTGACGATAGAGAACTGCTTGTTTAGCTCCGCCAGGGTCAATTTGCTACCCTCGGCCTTGAGTTTTCCTCTGGCCTCGACGCTCGAGGCGGTGTCTGCCCATTCTTGCTGAAGCTGGCTGGCAGAGCTTAAACTCCCAACGCCAGACCCGGCCGCAGCAGCAGGAGCTTTCCCTCTCGAGGCGTCCTTGGTCGCAACCTCAGGAGCCGGAGAGGCTTCACCGCGCTCACTCCCCACTACCCGAGTGGTGAGGGGTCCTTGAGAAACCTCTCCAGAATTGGAGGCCATCCCAAAGAAAAGGTGACCAGCGGCCACGCTAGCCCCTGTCCCAAATACAGGCACTACAGCCCGCATGCTCGGTGCAAGCTCAGGGCTGGAAGGGGTCCGGGAAGCCGGCTCTGAGGGCCCCAATGACCCCGCGCGCACCGGGGTCTCTTCCGTCATTTTTGCCACGGCCTCGCACGTGTCTTCTTGGCTGGGCGGGTCAGAGGACACGTGGGCAGCAGCGACATCCCCCACCGCAATCTCTTCAATGGCGGGAGGAGGCGTGGCAGCTTCCGCCGAGGTGGTTTCCCTGGCTTGCATAGGTTCGGCCTCGGTCGCGGCAGCCGGGCTGGAAACAGCATTCGCCGGCACCTCCGGGCGGACAGGATCCTCCGCCCTAGCTTCGCTCGCGACAAACTCCAACCGTGGGGAACGGCGGTCCTCTTCAGTGTGACCCAAGTCGCCGCCAGCATCCTCCCTATGCGCCCTCTTGTTGCATGGGAGGTCGGGAGTCGAGGTTTTAGCTTCCCCTGATGCGGAAGCGGGGGGAGGCTGTGTAATCAGATCAATAGAAATGGGAGACCTACGAAGGAG
Source organism: Dactylis glomerata (assembly GCA_007115705.1). NCBI lineage: Eukaryota > Viridiplantae > Streptophyta > Magnoliopsida > Poales > Poaceae > Dactylis > Dactylis glomerata. The sequence continues at coordinate 3,068,269 of QXEO01000656.1, forward strand.
GCACCCCATAATTGAGTTGATCAGTGCTGCGGTGGCCAATAGTGGTAAGAAGCACTAAGGCGGAAAGCTTACCCAGCTACGGTGGTAGCCCGCCGTTTGGTCACCCTCTTCATCTTAGGAGGGAGCAGGTTCTTCATCACCGACTCCGGTTTCCTTCGCTTCTCAGCCGGCTCGGTCGGAGCCGGCTGGCTCCCTCTCTTGGCGCCAGCCGTCCAGCCTCCAGTCCCCTCTGGATCTGCCGGCCAGCTCTGGAGCAACAGGATGTTGCTCCGGAGACTCTGGCAGATCCACGATCGGGGGAGCTTGAGCTCCAGCGGCGGCGGCGGCAGCTACATGAAGGGCTGCGCCCCCAGGGGTGGCAACCGACCCTGTTTCATCATCATCATCCTCGGACCAGTCTCTTAAGGAGGAGGGACCTGGAAACTTACTGGAGTGGCTGAGGGTCTCGCCCGAGTCTCTGAGTTCTTCACTTCCTTCGTTGCCGTGGGTGGCGCTTGAGCTCTCGACGGCGGCGTGGGAGCCGGCATCCTCGTCCTCCTCGGCATCGTCCCAAACGACCTTGTCGTCCAACTCTGCCCTATCAGCAGCGAAGCCGGCTTGACGCAGGGCCGAGTTCTCTGCGGTCTGCAGAGCAAACAAGTTCTGCCCAGGCCAGACAAATAAAGATCAGATGATCGGAATCGCAAGGGGAGAGAGACAGAAGCCAAGCCCGGCAAGCGTACCTCAGCAATCGGGTTACTCCGGTCGTGAGGCTTCAGGCCCCATTTCCATGAGGCCGGAAGCTTGACATCAGCAACTCAATTCGCCTTCTGCGCCTCCTTAGTCGCTGATAGTGCCCTGGAAGAATGATGAGTTGGATCCCTGGCCGATCCCAGGAAGCACATCTTGTGCGAGCGGCGCTGGAGGGGCAACACGCGGGCATCCAGAAAGGCGAGCAAGAGGTTGGATGGCTTCAGGCCGCCATCCTTCTGCAGAGCGGAGATCCGCTGGAGAATCTTCTCCACGTCTGGCACGGGGCAAGGAAGGGGAGCACTCCAGCTGTCCCGCTCAGGCCCGTTTGCATCGAAGGGTGGCAGGTTGATATGGTCTGCGCCCTCCTTCAGATTCTTCACATAGAAGAAGGAGCGCTGCCACTTTTTGCAAGACTCTTTCCCCTTCAATCCAGGTAAGTCCGCGGTCTTGCACGCGTAGAAGGAGGCTGTCCCGCACACTATGGGAACGGCGTCTGCCGTCTGAGTCTTGAAGTAGATCAGCCGGCGGAACAGCTCGACATTAGGCCAGATGCCCAAGTACGCTTCGCAAAGGGCCGCGAACGCGGCCAATGTCATCATCGCGTTCGCCCCAAATGTGGTGCGGCTCCAGATGAAAATGATCCAGGAATTGGCGCAGGAAGCTGCTGGCGGGCAGCGCGAAGCCCCTGGGGAAATGGTCATAAAAGACCACCATCTCCCCGAGCTCAGGAGCGGGAACTCGCTCGCTGCCGGTGGGATGACAGCCCACGAGATCCGTGGGCGGAAGCACTCGACCTTGGCGCAGCAGCTCGATTTGCTTCTCCTTCACCCAAAAGCCTTCCAAGGATCCCTTTGGTAAAGGGGATGGAGCGGCATCCTTGTCCGAGGCCGCCCCCTTTCCCTTGGGCCGGGATGCTTTGGGAGCCATCCGGGTGCGGATCTGGATGAGCGGAATGGCGGCGGAGCGAGCAGGAAACCCTAAATATGTTAGGAAGAAGGTCGAAGGCAGAGGATTTCAGGGGCAAGCGAGCGCTAAGGGAAGAAGAGAAGCGGGGGACTGGTGAATTACTTTAAGAACGGTCCCCAGTTTAAAAGAAGGAGGGCGGATCGGTTGCTTGCCTCACCCATGATGAGCTGGCAACCGCTCTCCCCGTCGTGTGCCACGACCGCGTGAGGATTAGGCAACCGTTGCGGTTGCCACATAGGATCGTGGAGCCAGAGCCGATTGGATGTGATGATGCGGCGCATGGACAAGTGGTGTCTCAGCTCGGGCCCTGAGGGAGAAGGTCCCGAGGAGCCGGGCATTTGCAGTCAGCGGTGCAACGATCACCAGCCGGGTTGGATGTGAAGCCGGCATGTCCCAAGACGGCCGGCGACGCTACGCGAGGCTGAACCTCAGGATCGGCGGTCTCCAAGCCGGACGACAGATCCTGGGACTTCGATAAAAAATGAACAAGACTTCGGTGAGGAGGAACCCGCCGAAGCCCCATGCAAGCCCATGAGACTTCGCCGGTTTTGGGGGCCACTGTCGTGGGGATGACTTCAGGGGTATGCCAAGGGCAGCGCTGTCTGCCGGCTGGCGTCCCAGGAGTCTCCACGGCATCAAGTAGGAAAGACCGGCTCCAGCTAAAGGGCCGACTGCGCCAGCAGCCAGCTGGCGACTCCACCGAGGAGAGCCAAAGCCAGACGATGAAGATAAGATTCCTCCAATGGCTGGATCGCCGAAAGTGGCCCGGCCCCGACAAGATCGACAGAGGCAAAGGACGGGAGTGATGCCCGCCACGACCGGACTCCACCAACCAGCGAGCAGGAGTCTTCCCCACGAAAGGATCTGAGGCAAAAGGGAGGGCATATGCCTCCCAGATGCTGGTCCAAAGGGGGAAAATGCGCGTTATAAAGTGCAACTGTCATAAGGGGACAGAGGAGGGCCAGAAGATCGCGCCGAGGACACAGCCGCGGGGAGCCGGTAGCCGGGAACCGGCCACCTAATCTGTATCCAGACCCCCGCCTATATAAGGGGGTTTGGACCCTTAGCCTAGGGGATCGAATCCTTCTCCTTCTTCCTCCTCTAGACGAACAGCTCGAGGAGCACTGTAACCACTATAAAGCTAATAGAAAGCATGTAGGAAGTAGGGGTTTTACCTCCGGCCTGGAGGGCCCTAAACCTGGGTAATCGAGGTGTCTCCGTTGGCACAATCCCGAGCCGGACCCATCGTCACCACCGTTGAGCCCCTCCGTTAAGCCATCCCCATGGCTACTGTCTCCAAATTCCCACGATAAACTCCAGCATCAATTGTTTTCGAAAGACTTCTCGATAAGGTTTTAAGAAATTTTTCCCAGAAATCATTTGCGAAATTGTTTTAAAACGTTCAAAGATCATGTTAGTATTCCGACCTGGCCGCTTCTCCCAGACTTGGAGATATTTTGAATCTTAGTTGCGAGCAGTGCCCGCCACCGCATGTGGGGACATGATCGATCTACACATGTCGCTGCTTTCCCGATCGTGCGCAATGATATAGGGGTATAGCCCCCTGCTCATAGCTAAGAGAAAAATATCAACAAGTCTCAAGGCTACGTGTCAAGATGGTGACTCAACAAGGCCAAGGGTTGACTCAACTCTGGCTTCATTGATTGTTGTGGAGTGGCATGGACATCTTCCCTCCGGATTGCAAATGCGGGCGGTGTGCTACTCTGGCGGTCCCCCATCTTTCCTTGTTAGGGCTTTGCTACCCACACGGGCCCTCGGCTTCTAGCAGCGGTTTTCAAGCGGGTGTCCCCGCAACCATGCTGCTCCTACTTAATTTTGCGTGTGCATCTGCAGCAACGCTTAGTCCAAGGCCGGTACGCAAGTGGGCACTTTTAGGATGGAAGGTTAGGAGGAACTCGATGTTCCACGAGCCCCTCACTGGTTTTTGATCCCTATCTTCCTGGTCTGGCATTGCCCTGCCGGAAGACATGCAGCACTCAGCATGGGCCCTCCCACTTTCAGGGCAGAGAGCCTACGTCCTTTGGGATCTCTGATCCCATTGTTAGACAAGGTTTCCCCTTTAGAACTCCTGGGATTGGACACGCCCACGTTTTGGCTGCATGAACCTTGCAAATAGCGGACGAACCACACATTTGCCTGGCTACGGACCCCCTCAAGGAAACTGACACCACCAAGCCTCTGCTCGTTGGGCTTGGTTTTGCCATAGCAGGTATCCAAGGAGATCCGCAATTAATCTTTGTGGTTGATGCGGTTCTTCCCTTGCATGCGGGGGCATCACCAGCGATTTCGGTGCTGCAAACCTTTCGGGATCACAGCACCTGTCTCCGCTCGAAGCGGCATTTTCTTTAGCCGGAGTGGCAAGTGGGAATGGCCGAAGAACATTGTTTGCTTGCTGAGTCAGTCGTGTATTCTCGTAGCTTGATTGCTAGGGGAGCCCCCAGTGAGGTCGCAGGTGGGGCTCCAGCAACTTCCTCCTCTGGCACTGCAGATGGCTTGGACAGCTTCTCGACGAAGGTTCCCGCAGGAACTTGTAATCCCTTGGCCGCTATCTGGGACAGCTCCTTTATATTGGTGTCATGTCCACAGGGGAGATGTTCCAACTGGAGGCTGCTGAAGTAGCGCTCAAGTTTCCGCACTTTGCCCGCATAAGCCTTCATCAGCAGGCTCATGCCGGCCTCGCCCACTTGGTCGACCGTCAGCTAGGAGTCACCTCAAACGGCGACGTGAGTGATGCCCAGTGATACGTCTCAAACGTATCTATAATTTTTGATGCTCCATGCTTGTTTATACACCATTTGCTTTGTGTTTTATTACACTTCATGGTGTTTTTATGCATTTTCCGGAACTAACCTATTAACAAGATGCCACAGTGCCAGTTCCCTGTTTTCTGCTGTTTTTGTGTTTTAGAAAAGTTACACAAGAAATATTCTCGGAATTGGACGAAACAAAAGCCAAACCTCCTATTTTTATCGAAGCTTCGCGAAGACTGAAGATGAGACGGAGGGGGGCCAGGGGCCAGCCTCACCACCAGGGGGCGCGGCGCAGCCCTAGCCGCGCCCACCTGTGGTGAGACCGCCTAGTCCCACTTCTGACGCTGCCCTTTCGCCTATAAAGTCCCCTCGACAGGAAAAACCTAAGGGACGGATCTCTTTTTCCACAAAGCATACTGCAAGCCAATGTCGTTGCCGTCGTGAGATCGGGAGGATCTAGGAGCTCTTCCCGGCACCCTGCCGGAGAGGGGAATCCCTCCCGGACGCCTTCTACACCACCATAGTCGCCTCCGGAGTGATGTGTGAGTAGTCTACCTTAGACTATGGGTCCATAGCAGTAGCTAGATGGTTGTCCCCTCCACCATGTGCTTCATGTTTAGATCTTGTGAGCTGCCCTACATGATCAGGATCATCTTTCTGTAATCTTACATGTTGTGTTTGTTGGGATCCGATGAGTATTGGTATTATGTGATGTTGATGTGCTGAATATATATCTTATGTTATCTCTATGATGTTTATGATCTTGCATGCTTTCCGTTGCTAGTAGCTATCTTGGCCGAGTAGATGCTAGTAACTCCAAGAGGGAGTATTTATGCTCGATAGTTGGGTTCATGCCTCTATTTAATCTGGGGGAGTGACATATACCTCTAAGGTTGTAGATGTGTTGTTGCCACTAGGGAGAAAACAACATTCTTGTGTCCAAGGACATTTTCTTTATTTACATTATGCACTTTGCTTAATGCAATTATCTGTTGTTTGCAACTTAATACTCAAGGGGTCCTCGGATGATTCCCCGCGAGTGATTTTTAGTCATAGATGCAGTTAGATTACGGTCTATGTATTTTGTCGTAATGCCCAGAGTGAATCTCATAGTGAACCTCATGACGTATGTACGTTATCTTTACTCTATCAATTTCCCAACTATAATTTGTTTACCCAGCATGTGTTATTTATCTTATGGAGAGACACCACTAGTGAACTATGGACCCCGGTCCCATTTCCTTTACATTGCTATACTATTTTACTTTTACTCGCTCTGTTTACTTTCTTGCATTACTATTATCCTATTACCACTCGATACGCTCAATCCTTTGTTTACAGGAAACCGGTGAGATTGACAACCTCATCGTAAGTTGGGAGCAAAGTTCTTGGTTGTGTTGTGTGCATGTTTCACGTTGCTGCTAGGTGAAGACACGCCGACAAGCAATTTATCTGGCGCCATTGTCTGGAGTGTCGCGAAGCTAGCAAGCATCACCTTATGAAGTTTGGCTTTCTCCTACTGGTTTGATTCAACCTTGGTTTCACAACTGAGGGAAGACTTGCTATTGTGCTCATCATACCTTCCTCTTGGGGTTCCCAACGGGCTGTTACTACACGCCATCAAGCAGTTTGCTAGCGCTGTTGCCGGGGAGAAAGAAGACTTCTGCAAGGGGAGTCTCGCACGCACAATCTTTTACTTTCTTATTGTTTTGCTTTATTTTATTTTTGCTTGCATCTTTTTATCAAAAATACAAAAAATAGCTTCCTTTATAGTTGCTTTTATTTACTTGCTTTTAGTTTTGCTAGAATGGGTACTCCTGAAAACCCCAAGTTGTGTGATTTTACTAGCACCAAAAACAATGATTTTATCTGCACTCCTATTGCACCACCTGCTCCTGAGGCAAATTTTTATGGGATCAAACCTGCTTTATTGAATCTTGTTATGAAAGAGCAAAATTTCTGGTGCCAGTTCTGATGATGCTGCAGCTCATCTCAACAATTTTGTTGAGCTATGTGAGATGCAAAAGTATAAGGATGTAGATGGTTATATTATTAATCTTAAGTTGTTTCCTTTCTCTTTAAGAGGAAGAGCTAAGGATTGGTTGCTATCTTTGCCTAGAAATAGTATTGATTCTTGGGATAAGTGTAAGGATGCTTTTATTGGAAAATACTATCCTCCTGCTAAGATTATAGCTTTGCGTAGTGATATCATGAAGTTTAGACAGTTTGATAATGAACATGTTGCTCAAGCTTGGGAAAGAATGAAATCTATGATAAAGAATTATCCCACTCATGTACTGACTACTTGGATGATTGTCCAAACTTTTTATGCAGGACTGAATTTTTCTTCAAGGAACCTATTAGATTCAGCTGCTGGAGGCACTTTTATGTCCCTTACCTTGGGCGCCGCAACAAAGCTTCTCGACAACATGATGGTAAATTATTCTGAATGGCACACCGAGAGAGCTCCACAAGGTAAGAAGGTAAATTCTGTTGAGGAAACCTCTTCCTTGAGTGATAAGATTGATGCTATTATGCTTATGCTTTCTAGTGATAGAACTCATATTGATCCTAATAATGTTTCTTTGGCCTCTTTGGTTGCCCAAGAAGAGCATGTTGATGTAAACTTCATTAGAAATAATAATTTCAACAATAATGCTTATAGGAACAATTTTGCTAGTAACAATTATAGGTTGTATCCTTCTACCAATGGTAATGGTTACTTATGGTAATTCCACCAACAACACTAGGAGCGTGCCCTCTGAGCTTGAAGTCATGCTCAAGGACTTCATCGGTAAGCAAACTGCTTTTAACAAGTCTGTTGAGGAAAAGTTAGGAAAAATTGATATTCTTACTTCTAAGGTTGATAGCCTTGCTCTAGATGTTGAACTTCTGAAACTAAAAGTGTTGCCTAATGAGGTGAAATAAAGCAATACTTTTGCCGCTACTAATGCCATACTAGTTAAAATTGATGAAAATGTCAGGATGTTAGCAGAATTGCATACCAGGTGGGAAAGAGAAGATGAGATGGCTAGAAAAATGAAGATATGTACTATTACTACCTCTAATGATGTTGTTCCAAATACTATCAATCCTCGTACTTTGATTGGTATAAAGAAAACTCCTACTCCTTGTGCGAAAAAGCCCAAAACGGCAAAAACTTTTTCTCAAAAGAGTGCTAAAATTTTTTGGAGTGTGGGAGATGATAGCTCTATTTATTTTAATGATTTTGATGTTGATGGCTGCAATATATCTGAAGTTATTTTGTTCTTGCAAAAACTTGCTTTGAGTCCTAATGCTAATTCTTTGAATATTGCTTTTACAAATCATATTACCAATGCTCTCATGAAAATTAGGGAGGAAAAGTTAAAACAAAAAGCTTCTATTCCCAAGAAGTTAGAAGATGGTTGGGAGCCCATCATTGATATGCATGTTAATGGTTTTGATTGCCATGCTTTATGTGATCTAGGTGCTAGTATTTCTATTATGCCTAGAAAGATTTATGACATGCTTGGTGTACCACTGCTTGAAAAGTGTTATTTTGATGTTCCTCTTGCTGATGTTGCTAAGAAGAAACCTTTGGAAAGAATTAATGATGTTCTTATTATGGTTAACAATAACCTTGTTCCCGTTGATTTTCTTGTTATGGATGTTGCAATGCTTCATGTCCTATTATTTTGGGAAGACCTTTTCTTCGAACTGTAGGTGCCATCATTGATATGAAGGAAGGCACCATCAAATATCAATTCCCATTTAAGAAAGGTATGGAACACTTCCCTAGAAGGAGGAAGAAATTACTTTTTGACTCTATTCTTAGAGAAAATTATGAACTTGATGCTTCATCGCTTGATATTACTTGATTTGCACTTTCTGCGCCTAGCTCAAAGACGTTAAAGAAAAACACTCTTGGGGGATAACCCATTGTTTTATTTTCAGAACTTTTTCTTTTATTTGAGTCTTGGAAGTTATTAAAACTGTAATAACCGCTCCTTATCCTTTTTATTTCGTTGTTGTGCCAAGAAGAACCTCTAATTTGAGGGAGGTAAGATTTGGGGAAGTTGCTGTCCTGAAACAGATTTTGGTGCTGCACCGTAAAAATTCGTGAAAATTCTCAGAATATTTTTTTGATCTGATATTTCTTGTGCATATGCCTCAGGTTATCTCCAAACTTTCATTAGTTTTACACTTTTCGATTTGAGCAAAAGAAGGTCCTCGAAAAAATCGACCTTTGTCAGCTGTTCTGTTTTGACAGATTTCTGCCATTATTTGTGTTTGCCTCTCGATCGCTTTCTTTTTGAGTTCTTTTGATCACAGAACTTTTGAGGAAGTTACTACAGTAGTATATTCTTTATATGTGGTGTTTTTGAGTTGAAACCTGAACCAAAAAGGGTTGATTTACTATTATGCTTATGCTAACATTGCTAATAGAATTGTGCTGAGTTTTGTATGAAGGAAGTTTTCAAGTGTAGGGATTGGAGAATGATGAGATGCGATGAAGAATGGACAAAAGCTCAAGCTTGGGGATGCCCATGCACCCCAAGAAATATCCAAGAGGTACAAGCGTCAAAGCTTGGGGATGCCCCCGAGGCACCCCTTCTTCATCGGCAAAAATCAGGTCACCTTTCAAAACACTATATTTTTATTGCTTCATGCACTATGTGTTTTTCTTGGAGCGTCTTTACTTTTTTTTTCAGTTTTGTTTTGTTTTGTTCGCTGCAATAAATGGTTGGACCCCAACAAATTTCTTTTGTAGGAGACGTACTCGTTTTTCATTTGCCAAGAACACTCCATTTTTCACTCTTATCGTTCAACGAGTGTTCTCTTTTTCTAGAACTGCGTTTAGCTTTCATTTTTTGCCTTGATTTTTGTTCAGATCTTATTTTATCTTTGCATCAAGGTGTATTTGGACCTCTGGTCTATGTTGGTATTCATCAAAAAAGTTGTTTCAAAAAGGTTCGAATGGTGTTAGAAAAGAGAAAAAGTTTCATGCAAAAAGTGGTACAAAAAGGAGCTTGTTTAGACTGCGACTTAGACTTTTGCATGCCATGCTTGATGTCATTTTGATAGTATGCTTAGTGATTTTTGCTGTAGCATGACTTGTCTCAAATGACTGAGATTGCTTAATGAGCCTTTGAAAAAATCATGCGTTGTTCTTACTATGTGGAAGCATTTATTTGGTTTTCTCCTTTGATGCTTTATTTGGGTTGACTTGGCACATGCTTACAACATGTTTGACTCTAACAAGTCGCCATAAGCCTCTATGATCATTTGGTTTTTGACTTTTGATGCCATTTTATGCTTCTCTTAATGATGTTTTGTCGCTTTGCATGATTATGGCCGTTTTTGCTCTCTTAGTTGGTCGCTCTCAGTCTTTTGCTAGCCCTCATTTTGTATTGAGTATGAGCTCTACTCGTGCATCCAACTCCCAAAAACCAAGTATCCCAATGTGTCCACTATAAATTCCTATGCATGGTAATAGCAAGCCATTCCAAGTAAATTTTCATGTGCTACCTTTCAAAAAAACCTTCAAAACACTTCTCGTTTTGTGACACTGTTTTCAGCTCATGGGGATGTAGTGGTCGGATTTGCTATCGTCCATATTTCTAAAATCCAAAAAGAAAAAAAAAGAGAAAAAAAGAAAGAAAAAAGGCACTCCTCCATGGTATGTGAATGTTGGTGGGCACCCGATGGAATCGGTTAGCCATGGTTTGTGAAAGGAAAAAAAAGGTGGGGAGGAGTGCCAAGCTTTATAAAAGAGCACAAAAGTGTCAATCTCTCTCTCAAAAACTTGCTCATTTTTGTATGGAAGATAGTAAGAACCCCATTGTCAGTCGTTGACAAAGACAACCACCTCTCAAAATCAAAGTTTTATCTCTCTGTTTTACAAATGAAAAGCTCTAGCACATGTTTAATCACTGCTTCCCTCTACGAAGGGCCTTTCTTTTACTTTTATGTTGAGTCACCACCTTCTACCTTTATGCACCGTCTAAGAGAGCATAGTTGCCATTCTGAGTTTAATGTGCATAGTCCCAAAGTTTATCATTGATTGATTTATTATTTTGGTTTCACTTGTTCTTAAATTATTTGTATCTAGTCGCCCTCTTAAACTTGAAGGTGTCCTATGCATTTATGTTTTGCTATTCCATGAGGGACAAGATGAAAAACATTAGCTATGTTTTTCCATATGATTTGAACACACACTTGACTTTCATTGTTTCATTATTCATGATCTTTCGTTTGTGTTTTTTTTCATGTTATAACATGGTTGCTAAGTTCTTATTGTCAGGATTATGTTTTTTATGCCCATGTTTTAAGTTCTTTGATCCCAGCACTCAATGCTTACATAGATGATCAAGATTGTAATGGTGCCTGTCACCTCCAAAATTATTCTTTTGTTATCACTTACCTACTCGAGGACGAGCAGGAGTTAAGCTTGGGGATGCTTGATACGTCTCAAACATATCTATAATTTTTGATGCTCCATGCTTGTTTATACACCACTTGCTTTGTGTTTTGTTACACTTCGTGGTGCTTTTATGCATTTTCCAAAACTAACCTATTATCAAGATGCCACAATGTCAGTTCCCTGTTTTCTGCTGTTTTTGTGTTTCAGAAAAGTCACACAGGAAATATTCTCGGAATTGGACGAAACAAAAGCCAAACCTCCTATTTTTACTGAAGCTTCACGAAGACCAAACATGAGACGGAGGGGGGCCAGGGGCCAGCCTCACCACCAGGGGGTGCGGCCCAGCCCCTGGCCACGCCCACCTGTGGTGAGACCGCCTAGTCCCACTTCTGATGCTGCCCTTTTGCCTATAAAGTACCCTCGATGGGAAAAACCTAAGGGGCAGATCTCTTTTCCACAAAACATACTGCAAGCCATCTCCGTCGCCGTCGCGAGATCGGGAGGATCCAGGAGCTCTTCCTGGCACCCTGTCGGAGAGGGGAATCCCTGCCGGAGGCCTTCTACACCACCATGGTCGCCTCCGGAGTGATGTGTGAGTAGTCTACCTTGGACTATGAATCCATAGCAGTAGCTAGATGGTTGTCTCCTCCACCATGTGCTTCATGTTTAGATCTTGTGAGCTGCCCTACATGATCAGGATCATCTTTATGTAATCTTACATGATGAGGACATGGCTACTTCTGATAAAACTACTACTTCATCAATATTACATCATTGTGAACTGCTGAAGAATAATCAAGTCCAAACATCTGTTATTCAGTCAACACACGAACAAATTTCTACGTGCATGTATTGTCAAGCATATGGAGGCCTTTATCTATTCCATGCGAGAGATCCTGGTGGTGATGGGCCCAATGTATGTGGCATATGGCTAATTGGCTATCAAGGCCAAGTAAAGCATGCTCAACTCGCATCGTGACCGTACATGGAGGCTGGGCCTAGGCCAACACAATAACGCATGCGCAGATCCTGCCGCCGCCGCCGCCATCAATCGGGCGTCTTCGTCCTAAATAAATAGACTGCGAGGCATTAGGGTTAGGGGGATTTTGTTTAGAGAAGTTTAGCTATTTGCTACTTTTATTTGTCTACGCTCGTAGCGGCTAGTGCGACCGTCAGACATCCTATCAGGATCCCAAACTTTGTTTCTGAGATTATCAATCTAGTATATCTGCAATTTGAGATTGCTTACGCTGTTATTTTCTTGCTTGTTCTTCGATTTGCTTGCAGGAAAAGTCCTTCGTGGACAGGTTGATCGTACTGCTGGTTCGGTCGATAACATCGTGGAGTTGGTTCAGTGATTGCCGTGGATATCAGTTGTGTACGGTTCTCCCTGTACAGTTGATAGCCGGATCGTGAGAGTCAAATCCTACAAAATCATAGCTATCCTCTCTCATCGAAAGATCGGGAACCCTAGAACACATCAAGTGGTATCAGAGCTACAGTTGATCGATGAGAGATTTCCAGTTTTTGATAAATAGATCTGTTTTCATTACCTACAGTCCACCAAAAAGCCAAAAAAAATTATTAGATCAGTTCATCCTTTTTACCTACCTTTTTCAGCCGTAGCAATTTTTGCATCTAGTATTTGCATCGTTGAATTTTTCGTTGCATTCATCCTAGAATTGGTGCTGGTTTAGATTAGTAAGGGACAAAATTAATCTGCTAGATCAATCTTGTGTTTTCCACCATAATATCATTTACCGCCGGTCAGACCAGAAAAATTAGATCGCATCTGTAGTTCCAATTTCTGGCTTTGGTCATTATCACCGCCGCCACGACGCTCCATCTTGCGCAACATCATACTGCCACGCCTACCACCATATGCTTCGCTGATTCCTGCAATATCTGAGGAATTTTTCTTCTCCTAGGCAGCTGCTTATTAGCCGAACTAATCCAGTCGTTGCTTCCGCTCGTTATTCCTTTGCTTGATCTCATATCCAGGAAACATTACAACAGCTACACGTCTGGCATACACGGCAAGCTCTAGTGCTAGTAGCACACGACCGGTCTATCGAACATTTTGTTTGTCTTCAGCATCATCGTAGCATCAGCTTCTCCGTTTATCTACCCTTGCTAGTAACCGGCTGGTAAAAAAAAGGAAAGAAAGAAAAAAAAAGAGAATAAAAAAAAACAGCCGGCTAGCTACATACTTCTGCTACTGTTTGGAATTTACGGAGTGTTGATACTGGACATTTTATTTTCAGTTCATTTTTAAACTCTCGAGATATCGTATGATTGCATGCCTCACTTATATCTAGCTGATTAGAGCTACTGCCGTTTGCCCACTCTCAGACTCACTATCTTCAGTATCTGAGCTTAGATTGTTTTATCTGTTGCTAGCCGACTGCCAGCACTGGTTAGGAGTTTGAACAATCATTCAACTTGCATTGCTTTTTGCTAAATTGTGCCACTAAATTGTGAGTTGAGGAAACCATTACCAAGCTACACTTTTCTGTCAATAAGTTACAGGTCCCGACATTACTGATTCCTGGTTATCACTCCATCCAATCTTCATTGATAGTTTGAAGCCAACACCAGTGTGCCGATTGCCACCTGTATCATTGGTAAGAACAAATAAGAATTTGATAGTAAGCTTGAGTGTTAGTGATTTTTTTTTCCACCACGGCCTTGTAGTTTATAGGGATAATACTATATTGTGGTATTTTTCTCTCTTGTTCTAACTATGCCAGGGGATGAACTCACACTCGAGGGCCTTACCGAGGACGTGAAGGTCACAAGCGAGCGCCTCGCTCAACTTGAAAGTGGCCAAATTGAGGTTGAAGAGAGGCTCAAGTCCATCGAGGATGCACAAGGTGTTTCCAACACACACCTACAAGATATCTTGACACGTCTTGAAGGGTTACAAGTTGCACCTCCCGTCAACAACACTGCTGCTGCTCGGGATTCCACCGGTGGCCACGCCACTTCACGGGCTCGACGTGTGGCTTTTGGTGATCCACAACACCCCGCTACTGAACACGGGGACAACTACGAGGATTATGCCAGTGATACTGAGGATGATACCGCGGTCAACCACAACAACAACCGTGCTCATCGACAGTTGCGCTTCAATCGTCATGGTATGGCAAGAGCTCCACCTTGAGACTATGACCACTCTAATGCTAAAATAAAATTTACTATGCCTGCTTTCAATGGTAAATATAATCCTGATGATTATCTTGATTGGGAGCTTTCAGTTGAACAAAAATTTGCATGTCATGATATTCCTGAAACCCAACGAGTTCGGGCTGCTACTAGTGAATTTACAAACTTTGCTTCTGTTTGGTGGAGTGAGTATTGTCGTAATCATGTCAACAACATACCTACTACTTGGGATACTTTAAAACGAGCTATGCGACAACGTTTTGTTCCTTCATATTATGCTCGTGATAAACTGAATGAATTATCACGTTTGAAACAAGATAATAAAAGTGTCGAGGATTATTATCAAGAGCTACAAACTGGTTTATTGCATTGTGGTTTAAATGAGACTGAAGATGCTATGATGGCTAGATTTTTAGGTGGTTTAAATAGAGAAATCCAGGACATATTGGACTACAAAGAGTACAATTCTATTACTCGTTTGTTCCATTTTGCTTGTAAAGCTGAAAGGGAAGTACAGGGACGACGAAACAAGGGAAGAGGTAATTTTTCTGCAGGTCGTAGCACGTCATGGACACCCACTACCTCTGTTCCATTCCCTCGTGAGACTACAACAACAGACTCCAACAATGGGCCACGTACAACAAATTCAAAATCTTCACCACACGTGCCCATGGCACCTACCAAGAGCTCTTATTCGACCGCCTCATCGGGACGCACAAGGGATGTGCAATGCCATACTTGTAAAGGTCTTGGCCACATGAAGAAGGATTGCCCAAATAGACGAGCATTAGTTGTGCGAGAAAATGGTGAGTACTCTTCCTCTAGTGATTTAGACGAAGATCCATGTGCTACGCTTGTCACTAATCATGTAGGTGACACTGGTGAGCCTGAGTCTGAGGAAATATATATGACTGCTGATATGGCAGATAAATACCCAAGCCTTGTCACCATGCAAGTACTTAGTGCTCAAGAGGGGCATGGTGAATTGCATCAACGCCATAATCTTTTCCAAACCAAGTTTGTTGTCAAAGGACATTCCGTTCGTGTGATCATTGATGGGGGGAGCTGCAATAATTTGGCTAGTATGGAGATGGTGGAGAAGCTTTGCATCACCACTACACGACACCCCCGTCCATATTACATCCAATGGCTCAACGCTTGTGGTAAGCTGAAGGTAACACGCCGTGTGCGAGTGCATTTTACACTTGGTTCCTATCATGATTATGTTGATTGTGATGTCGTACCTATGCAAGCATGTTCGTTACTGTTGGGTCGACCTTGGCAATATGATAATAATGTCATCCATCATGGTAGAACAAATTCTTATACACTTATGTTTGAAGGAAAAACCGTTAACTTGTTGCCTATGACTCCTGATGAAATTGTAAACGAAGCAAAGGATAAAGGGGAGGGAAGTGATACTAAAATTTTGGAAGATACTCCTAAACCTCACTTCGAGACTAAGCATACTATGCTTACTTTCAATTCTGAAATTTTTCCTTTGAGCGCTTCATCTTCTTATTTGGATATGTCTTGCCATCTGCATCTGCCTTTTAATAGTTCAAATATAGACACTATCTTCTGGTATATAAACAGTGTATCTGACCCTCCTGACCTAACGCCTTTGCAAGGAAATATATATTTCGCACATATTTTTGCTTTGCTCTGTGATGCGTTTCAGATTAACAGACGCCGCAGACGGCTTTGTTTTCAAGGCAGGGAGGATGATGATGACATGGCTACTTCTGATAAAACTACTACTTCATCAATATTACATCGTTGTGAACTGCTGAAGAATAATCAAGTCCAAACATCTGTTATTCAGTCAACACACGAACAAATTTCTACGTGCATGTATTGTCAAGCATATGGAGGCCTTTATCTATTCCATGCGAGAGATCCTGGTGGTGATGGGCCCAATGTATGTGGCATATGGCTAATTGGCTATCAAGGCCAAGTAAAGCATGCTCAACTCGCATCGTGACCGTACATGGAGGCTGGGCCTAGGCCAACACAAGAACGCATGCGTAGATCCTGCCGCCGCCGCCGCCATCAATCGGGAGTCTTCGTCCTAAATAAATAGACTGCGAGGCATTAGGGTTAGAGGGATTTTGTTTAGAGAAGTTTAGCTATTTGCTACTTTTATTTGTCTACGCTCGTAGCGGCTAGTGCGACCGTCAGACATCCTATCAGGATCCCAAACTTTGTTTCTGAGATTATCAATCTAGTATATCTGCAATTTGAGATTGCTTACGCTGCTATTTTCTTGCTTGTTCTTCGATTTGCTTGCAGGAAAAGTCCTTCGTGGACAGGTTGATCGTACTGCCGGTTCGGTCGATAACATCGTGGAGTTGGTTCAGCGATTGCCGTGGATATCAGTTGTGTACGGTTCTCCCTGTACAGTTGATAGCCGGATCGTGAGAGTCAAATCCTACAAAATCATAGCTATCCTCTCTCATCGAAAGATCGGGAACCCTAGAACACATCATTACATGTTGTGTTTGTTGGGATCCGATGAGTATTGGTACTATGTGATGTTGATGTGCTGAATATATATCTTATGTTATCTCTATGATGTTTATGATCTTGCATGCTTTCCATTGCTAGTAGCTATCTTGGCCGAGTAGATGCTAGTAACTCCAAGAGGGAGCATTTATGCTCGATAGTTGGGTTCATGCCTCTATTTAATCTGGGGAAGTGATAGATACCTCTAAGGTTGTTGATGTGCTGTTGCCACGAGGGAGAAAACAACATTCTTGTGTTCAAGGACATTTGCTTTGTTTACATTACGCAGTTTGCTTAATGCAATTATCTGTTGTTCGCAACTTAATACTCAAGGGGTCCTCGGATGATTCCCCGCGAGTGGATTTTTAGTCATAGATGCAGTTGGATTATGGTCTATGTATTTTGTCGTAATGCCCAGAGTGAATCTCATAGTGATCCTCATGACGTATGTACATTATCTTTACTCTATCAATTGCCCAACTATAATTTGGTTATCCATCATGTGTTATTTATCTTATGGAGAGACACCACTAGTGAACTATGGACCCCGGTCCCATTTCCTTTACATTGCTATACTGTTTTACTTTTACTTGCTCTGTTTACTTTCTTGCATTACTATTATCCTATTACCACTCGATACGCTCAATCCTTTGTTTACAGCAAACCGATGAGATTGACAACCTCATCGTAAGTTGGGAGCAAAGTTCTTGGTTGTGTTATGTGCAGGTTTCACGTTGCTGCTAGGTGAAGACACGCCGACAAGCAGTTTATCTGGCGCCATTGTCTGGAGTGTCGCGAAGCTAGCAAGCATCACCTTCTGAAGTTTGGCTTTCTTCTACTGGTTCGATTCAACCTTGGTTTCACAACTGAGGGAATACTTGCTACTGTGCTCATCATACCTTCCTCTTGGGGTTCCCAACGGGCTGTTACTACACGCCATCACCCAGCCTTGCCGTGATCCTTAGGACGGCGAGCAGGCATTTGCACTCTGTCGTGCTGTTGGCGCAGCCTTCCCGGGGGAAGGCTAGCTAAACGACGTACTTGAGACGCTAGCCTGTTGGCGAGACTAGGAGTACGCCGCCCTCCAAGTCTTCTCGGGACTGGGTTCCATCGAAGTAAGTGACCCAGTTGGTGGGGTCGTCCTCTCCGAGCTCTCTTCTCTCCATGGGCACCAAGCCTAAGCCGGGCTGCTCAGGGAGGCCCCCAGTCCTTGGTCTGCCGAGGTTCAGGGGAGTTGTGCGTGTCCGTAGAGCTCTAGGGTAGCTTGAGGATGCGATGGAGGGCACAACCCACATGGCGTGCAGTGCCCTATAGGTCTTCTCGAACACCCAGTGGATTTCCTCCTCTGCAACATCGAAGTCCCGGTGGCCAGGGCCGGAAGGTTCCGGGGAGGAATGCTTCCTTGCCGAGCATGGTTCCCGGGATGCGCCTTCCTATGAGGCCGAGCACAGTTCCGCTCCTGAAGATTCTCCGGGGAAATGCTTGGGTGCACCAGGGGAGCACGGCAACCCCATCGTTGGCGGTCGCGGCATCCCCCGGTGTTCCCGTGCTCCTCCTCCTCGGCCACCTGCCAAGGTGGGGCAGTCGCCTCGTCCCTGGGGAGCCCTTCCCGCGTGGCCATGGTAGGCACCGCGCCCGGTCCGGGCCCTATGAGGCCCTCTCCCCGACCGCAGGTCCTCCCCGGTAGGTGACCTTGCCAGGGCAGTCGAGCGACATGTGGCCGGGCTGGCCACACCCACATCAGTTGTGAGTTGCTCCCACAGCAACGCGTTTCCTGTGGATCTCTACCACACCATTGAGGTAGCGGCAAACTGTTATGTCGTGAAGGCTTGTCTCGTGTAGGGGCACCACTCCCTCATTGCGCCGCGGTGGCATTTGTGGGGGGGGGGGCACTGGTCCTGAGATCCCTTCCTGCCGTGGTGATGGGCCCTGGCCCGACTTCCAGGGGTTGCTCCAAGGCATGCTGGATCACCCCATTCTCCTCAACGGAGGGCACCGGGTTGCAAGCGGCTCGCACCGCCCGGGCTGGGGCCAACCACTCTTGCGGATGAAGATTAGCGGCATCGCGGCCCTCTTCGGGGCGGAGTAGGGAGAAGGCCACAACGCTCACCTTTAACTGAACGGGAGCTCCCCGACCGGGGATTGTCGGCTCGAGGCTGTGGCAGGCGCCGTTGGCCGAAGTGCAGCGGCCGCAGGCTGCGTGGGGCGAGCCTCGACAGGCCTTGTCGCGCCATGGTTTTCTGCTGCAGGCACCACTCCACCACGATGTACGACCACCATCTCCATCCTCTGGGCAGGGGAGAAGGATCCCGGCTCCACCGCGGTGGCGCGGTGCTATGCATACTCAGTTAGCTCCTGGAGGCGCGCTTCCCACGGCCCGTACGCTGGAGCCTCCTGCGTTGGAGGGAACAAGGAGAGGGAGCAAATGGTAGCCAAGGCTTCTCCGAGGTTGTTTACGCCTCGTGGAGTCGGGGCAGGGTGATGAAACACCGACAAGCTGCCATTTGCTCTGCTCCCTATCCTATGCTGGCCGACTCAAGGGTCCTCAGCGCGAGGGATGCCGGGATGAGGAAGCGGTGGAGGGGGCACCCTCCTAGCACCTTCTCCACCGGTGGCACCTCCCGCGCCGCCCTGGGGCTTTTTGGTGGCGGCACTCCCTGCGCTTCTGCCCCGGCATCGAGCGGCACTCTCAGGCTCAGAGGGCGGCACAGCCGCTCCAACCGCTAGGGTAGGCGCAAGTGTATGCCTTGCCGCCTCTTGAGCACGCTGCTGAGCCAGGGCGACCGAGCGGGGCAACCACCGCCCTTCGCCAAAAGAAGCGACCTGACGGGTCATACAATCTCCTCCTCTAGGCATAGTTAGAGGACGGTGAAGTGGAGTCGCTGAAGGTGGTGAAGCCAAAGTCGACGAAGATGACGAAGACGAATACCGCGTCCCTACCTGGCGCGTCAGATGTCGTGTGGTCGGACACGGGCATCGGGGGATCCGCACCCCTAGGTTGATTGGCAAGCGGCACGGGTGAGACACCTTCGTCACCACAGGATGCACACAGAACACACGAGGATTTTTACCTTGGTTCAGACCGCGAGAGGAGATCTAGTGTAGAACCCTACGTCCAGCATGTCTGAGCTTATTGATGAAGATGTTGTCGGAGTGTGTACAAAGTCGCCGGTGGCCGTCGAGATGGACTTCCAACCACCGGACATGGCTAGTCTAGGCCTAGTCTACTCTAACTTCCCCAAGGAGAGGAAGATAGCAAGATGGATCCGAGAGCAGAAACTCTCTCAGATCCCTACCTTAGATTTGTGAAGATGTAGATCTTATAGGTCTCTACCTCTCCTCACTTTGCATGTTCTGCGGCCTTCTCCAACCTTATCCCTCACCACAGTGGCCCGGCCCTCCTTTTATAGACAAGGGGATACCACAGTGGACAGATTGCATGCGCGACAAATGTCACGCGGCTTTGGGCGGCGGCATAGCCCTGCAGGACTTTGCACCGTGCTGTCTTTCACTCCGTCAGGCGCGCTGCGCCGATGGGAATTGACCAGCCAGTCTTGTCCTTAAAATGTTTCCCTTATAATGAAAAAACATGATCCACCTCTGTACATAAATCTCTATTTCAGTTATTTAAAAGGCAATGCTCCTGCGGTTGCCCTAGAAACATTGATTTGCCTACAATTGTGCTGACCATGTTAAAAAAAAATATGAATATAAGCTATAATCATAGGTTAAATGCTTTGACTGGATGATATTAGAAGTATGTGCCGCTAATATACGTACATTTGCCAACACATGCGTTACGGTAAAATTACTGTATGTGTGAATATATCTAAAAAAAAGAACAGTTGCAATGTACTTCTTCTAGGTTACCAGCTAGCAACCTGGCTCATACTCTATGATATTATACTAGACGGGCCGGCGCGCTTCGCCGCGCCTGCAACACGTTTGACATGCTGTGCACATTTTGCATCCTTGTTTTTCTACTACTCTCTAGAGATAGCCAAGGTTGATTTGTACTTGCAAGTTTTAGAAAAATTATTTAAAAATATTTTATCAATAAAATAGTTTCTTCAAAAGAATCTAACGATTCTTAGATAACATCTCTTCAACTACTATTTTATCTTATATAAGCCAAAAATATTCAATATAATGCTCGATAATCAAGTAGCACAATAAATATGTTACTCCCTCCGACCACTATTACCTGTCTTAACACGACATAAAGAAAAATAAAATTTAGATAGAATTTTTTTCTTTATTGCCTTAGGAGGTCGATGTAAAAGTTAAAACCCAACTGAACTTAAAATTATGATGACTCGTACAATCATCTGCATGTAACGCTTTACCCTTATGTTAAAGCCACAATTGAATACTAAATAGAGGTGACTTCTTCTCTAATCGCCTCCAACTTTTGTTCTTTAAATAGTCAACATACTGAAAATGATTATCTGCTCTTTCAACATTTTAATAGCTACTCTAAGAGAATTATACAAACAATATGAAGAATCCTACATTGCCTACAGCAGTCTGCAGATGAGAACATAATAACTTTCTTTGTCAGTGCCGAACTAACTATAAACAATTTGATCTACTACCAAGCAGACTCCTTTGTCACAAACACAAAATGAGTACATGGAAATACAACAAAAAAAACTGAATTTTCTGATCAACAATCTGAACCAATACATGTTGCACTATTCTATACACTATTCCACTTATCTAGACCAGTATAGTAGTGGAAAGCATGGATGTAAAAGAGATGAAAAGGGCCTTACATGATTCAGTGGTAGCAACTTGTGGACACATTGCCTGATCCAGCCATTGTGCTGCTCGTGGCCATGTCACTAGTAGGGAAAATCTTATTTATGGCGCACCAATATATGTATTCTGTGGCGCATGGGTGGTGCTCCACAGAATCTTCACCACAAAAATAAGCATTCTGTGGCGCACCAATACATGTGCCACAGAAATAAGACATTCTGTGGCGCACCAGTTCATATGCGCCACAGAAATAAGGCATTCTGTGGCCCATGAGTACTAGGTGCGCCACAGAAATAGGTGCGCCACAGAAAATTCAAAAAAATTCAAAAAAATTTAAAAATCAAAAAATATATTATTATTTTTTGAAAATCATAAAAATTGAAATAATGTGAAAAAACTATTTTATTTTAATTTTTTTAGGATTTTATCACATGAGGAATATATTCAAATCACACCGAATTTCTTGACTTCCGGCTAGGTCACCCATCTTTAGACTACTCTGGGTTGAGCACGCTTAACTTCTCCATTCTATGTGCATAAGCTATCCCTAACCTACCCAAGTTCTTATTGATATTACTATCATATCAATCCTCTTAAGGCCTATGTGTGCTTGTGTGTGTATGTGTGTATATATATTATGTATATATGTGTGTATATGTGTATGTATGTCCGCGTATATGTGCATATATGTATGTGTATATGTGCGTATATGTGTGTACATGTGTGTATGTATGTGTATATGTATGCATGTGTGCATATATATGTGTGTATATGTGCGTATATGTGTGTATATGTCCGCGTATATATGCGTATATGTGTATGTATGTCCGTGTATATGTGTGTATATATATATGTATATGTGCATATATGTGTGTATATGTGTGTATATGTATGCATGTGTGCATATATATGTGCGTATATGTGCGTATATGTGCATATATGTGTGTGTATGTGTGCGTATATATATGTATATGTGTGTGTATGTGTACATATATGTGTGTATCGATGCGGATTTGGTAACCACCCGGCTAGCTATGCACGGGCTTAGAGCTGTTAGATATAGCATCGAGATTTGTGCTACCGTTAGCTGCCATCTACTTCCGTTTGCCCCTTCCATTTTATAGTGAGCCTCTTGCGTACGGTCTAGTGATAGAAATTTGAACTTGTCCTTCCCAAAAATAAAAGTGGGTCCCATGAATGCATCCATCGGGCAAGAAAACAAAACAAAAGTGGGTCCCATGGATGCATCCATTCACGCGGACAAACTCGCATGTGCCTCCATGTAATCCTGTGTGATTATATTATCTCCCACGGACAGAGTACAGAGTTTGTAAAGTACTGAGAAGCACAGGCTTGTAAAGTTTGCTAACTAAAAAAATAAAACATTTATTATTCATTCATATATAAACTAAAAAATAAGTAAACAAATTCTTCAACCTACGGTATTCTCAGATTCTCACCAAAAAATACCTCTGAGTAAAATTACACCGACATCAGCGCCGATGAAAGTTCAAAGGCGACAACCCAGAAAATTTGTCACGGATAGCTAATCGAATCATCTCATCTCAGCTCAAGAATCCATCACAAAAAACAACGAACCAATATCAGCCTTTTGTGAAGCGAAAAAATTAGAACGAATAGAAGATACAGAGGTGGTGCATCCA
The DNA here is from genome assembly GCA_007115705.1 of Dactylis glomerata. Lineage (NCBI taxonomy): Eukaryota > Viridiplantae > Streptophyta > Magnoliopsida > Poales > Poaceae > Dactylis > Dactylis glomerata. The sequence goes on from QXEO01000656.1 coordinate 3,091,239, forward strand.
AAAGTTGAGTACCATGGAGAAAAAACCAGCTTGTAATTTTGGTGTCTTACCAGCAAACTAAAATCTGAAGCATCTTCCCCATGTTTTTGGTAAACTAACTTATGAACATGTGATCCAGATCAAAAAATATTTACCCTTTATTTGAAATGAAGATAGAATCTGAATCGGAAACACACCATGTACAAAACAAATATTGTAATATCGACCTGATTAACAGAACTTTCCCTTCTAATTCTTTACCCACTATTTTAATGAACATCGGGTCTGGATTGGGAGCACACCCTGCACACAAAAGAAAAATCAAAAATCGAGAGGTGGAGCAAAAATCCAGGTAAAAAAGTTACAATTTATTTGAATGAAAATGGGATCTGGATCGGGAATCTACACATGTCAGTCCTGTTAGCTAGTCTCTACACACCTCAAGTTCCTAGTCAAGCACAGATACACATCCTTCAGACACAGAACACAACATTTGGGTCATTAAATTTCCACTCAAATCGCTAGTTCCCGCAACATGGAGCACGGAATAGACAAAGTTCCAAATGGCAGTAATCAAGCTAATACTGCTAGGCGCATAAATCGACAGACCAACGAGATCCAAGCAGCAGACTCCACACGGAGCGAGAGGAGAAAAAGGGGCAGCAAAAAATCAACACGCGGTCTGGATCGGGAACACAAGAATTCCAGATCGAAAATAAGAGACGAAGCAAATCCAAATCGAGAAAAACGCGGACGTCCTCGCATGCGCATCCGCCTAGTTTTTCCTCCATCCCGGCGCCGCCTGCTGGAGCTCCCTGGACACCCAGGACGGCTGCTTCTTCGAGTGCCATGCGAGGAGGCTGGAGTCCCTAGCGCCTGTGGCCTGGGAGTCGCCGGAAGCGGGGTGGCCTCCACGGGAGCACTCCCTTCCTAGCACCACGCGAATCAGGCTGGTAGAGGGAACGCATGGCGCACGTGATGAGCCGCGCCGTCGGCCAGGACGGGGACGGGCGCGCCGCGGGGAAGACCGCGCCGGCGAAGGAGGCAGTCCACGGGCAGGGAGCGCATGTGGAAGAAGCAGGCCGGGGAGCGGGATCGCCGGTGGGGGCAGGCTGCGGCTGGTGTGCTTGCTCGGTTTGAATCGACCAGGGGAATGGCTCGACGAGATGCAGAAGAGGAGACGACATGTTTTTTGTTAGAGAGAGAGGAGACGATTTGTTTTTTCCAGGTCGGGGACTCGGGGTGGGTCTGTTCAGATCGGTGGGGTGCTCCGTCACTCCTTCGGGAAACGACGTCAAGTGCATCAATGGTGGGAAATAATCTATATGTAGATCCAACGGCTGGTTATAGGTGCACAGCTATCACCCTAGACAGCTGGCTATTTTGCATGTGCGTATATGTGTGTGTATATGTGTGTGTACATGGGCGGAGCGTCATAGGGGCGAAAGTGGGCTGCTGCCCCCCCTTTCCAAAATACAATTTCCTTTTACTAGGTATGCTTCAGCCCATGACCAGCCCATTACCAGATCTAGCCCAATTCAGCTTCCCCTTTTCTGAAGACCAAAAGACGTGAAAAGAGAGAACAGAGCATCACGGCTCAGCCGTCCTCCATGGCGAACTGCTCCGCCAGATAGGTCTCCGGCCCGATCTTTCTCCTTGCGCCTCCCCGCCGCGATCAAAGTCGTGGCTGCTGCCACTCCGCCCAGCCCCGGCGCCCTGCACGGCTGTACCCCCAACGCCAGCAGCCAGCTGCCAGCCGTCGGACGCCTCTCAGTTCTCACGCCATCGCCCACCGTGAGACAGCAGCGCCCGCCGCCCAGGCCCCAGTAAGGTATTTCTTCAAAATTCTGTTTTTTTGTTGGGAATTGGGATGCGCTGGTAATTTGGAAGCCCATTATTCCACTAGATTGCTCAATTTGCTTGTTGAGACAGGACGAGATAGAATATATAATTAGCTTGACAGGTTGCTTCGGTTGCTTGTTACTCTCCCGGTTTCCACAGCAACTGCTGAGCGTGCTTTCTCTAGCTTGAAGATTATCAAATCAAGGCTCCGTAATAGAATGGAAGATGATTTTCTTGCGGATAGCATGCTGCTACAAATAGAACGGGAAATTGCTTCAAAAATTTCATATGAAGATATAATTGCTGATTTCAAAGCAACGAAGAACCGGAGAGCATTCCTGTAACTAGTTATTGGTCATACTTAGTTGTCTTTTGGTAATTATATGCGGTCTTTTATTTTGAAGCATCAAAAATTACTTTTCCATGATGCCTAGGTATATTATCTGTTATTTTGCTGAACAAGATATCTATATCATATCATCGTGACATTGCCATCTAGTAGTATCTTACATCTGCTCTTTGACTTTCCCCTATTTTTTATGCTTGTTTGGTAACTTTTTTATGGAGTTTGCCCCCTCTTGCATTTTGTTCACGCTCCGCCACTGTGTGTGTATATATGTGTATATATCTGCATGTGTGTATGTGTGTAAATATCTTGCTATATGTGTGTATATAACTAATCCAAAAGTTTAATCCAATATAAATTTTGATTTAAAAATAAGAATTTAAAAAAAATTGAAAATATAAAAGTGCGAAAAAGTCTATTTTCCCTTTTGAATTTTGAGATTCTAAAATTTGTCGAAACGACCATAGGTCGTTAAATTCGGATGTAACTATTTGTGTAGATACTTTTTCATATAAAAAACTTTTTAATCCGACTTCGTATGCAAAAGTTATGGCCGTTTTACCGAGACATAAAGTTTTTTTAAAAAAAATATCAAAATTCATTTTTATTATTTTTCTTACTTACTAGATCACATAACATAACTAAATCTGATTTTTTGAATTTTTTTCAAACCTTTTATCATTTTCTTTTATTTTTAAAAAGACTAAAAAGGCGACCGGGGGGGGGACGAGCTAATTCTGTGGCGCACCAGGGCCAGTGCGCCACAGAATTACCCTAATTCTGTGGCGCACTGGTCTTGGTGCGCCACAGAATACTCACCAGCCAGTGCGCCACAGAATTACGGCGCACTGGTCTTGGTGCGCCACAGAATGCTCTAATTCTGTGGCGCACTGGCCCTGATGCGCCACAGAAATAGAGGAACCAATGATTGGGGCTGATAGGGCATGGGTCCCACCCTATTTCTGTGGCGCATGGTCTTTTGGTGCGCCACAGAAATGACATATTTCTGTGGCGCACCTGGTTTGGTGCACCACAGAAATAATTTCTGTGGCACACTGCTGGCTAGTGCGCCACAGAATTGCATCCCACCTATAAGAGTTTTCCTACTAGTGTGTTGACGATAGCGGCACTCGGCACAGCAGTGGAAGCAGTATGCCTTGGTCATGGTGGAGTGCCGGGAATAAGTCGATGACCCATTACTATAAGGCCAAGACGCGGCGAACCTCGCTAGATCCGGTAGTCGGGAGTCACGAGAATGCATGTCGTCAATGAAGACGCAACCATAGGGACCGGCAATTTAAATATTATCTTCTAATAATTTGCTATAATTGGTATCCTCTATAATTCCAAATGTAGCCCCTGTCACCACTCATTTTGTTCATCGTACATCTCTATCCAATAACCAATAGGTTCAATTTAAGGGCAAACAGAAAATTCCTCTTGTTCACCTACGCAAAACAAATATCTAGCCAGATTAAACACCGCAAGCACGCTTCCAGCTTGCTCCCCATCTCTGAAATCAAAGAGGCAGGACCAAAATACTTCTTACCTTCGGACAGGTCGACCTCCTCCTGGCGCTCCAGCTCGCCTAGCACGGCAAGCTTATCTGCCTTGAGCAGCCACTCAACGTGACGCTTGACAAACTCCCACAGCCTTTCTCGTCTGCCTTGAACGCGCTCGCATCTTGCTCCGCAAAATCGACCCCCGCAGTCGCCCATCGTGGAACGCGAGCGGCTGGGCCAGTGCATACGATGGAGAGGGATTGGCGTGGTGAGTGGTGGCAGGATGCAGGGGCGAGATTGTGAGGTAGAGAGCGCTGTCTGCGCGGGATGCCCGGTGGCCACGCTGGAGGTGGGAGGAAATCGAACCCCCACTGCTGACCACTGACCTACGCGCGCCGCTGCACCCGCGGACGACCTCATTGCGCTGAAGCACGCTGCCCAGACCCGCAGGCTCGCCTGCTCCTCTGCTCACCAGTGCCGCCCCCGCGCCAGCCCAAAATTGGCCCAGATCGGGGCCATCGAGCCGCCGGCGACACCTTCGCCTCTGCGCCAGGACGCCTATCCATGCTGCTCCGTCGGATGTCTCCGCCTTGCCTAGTTCCCTCCACACCACAACCTCTCCTAGGGAAGAACAAGCCATCGGGGGGAGCCTTCTGTGGCCTGCGCCGGCGGCGAAACAGAACCCACCGTCCCCAAAGAACAGCCCCAAGAATCCCCAGAAGGCAAAGCCATGGAGAAACCCAGGAAAAACACCCCCGCCGACCACAAAAAGACCAGTCAACGAACCCTAAAACCTAGTCCGGGATCAAGCAGCGGGGGTGGCGGCGGATCTTTTCCCCGCGCCTACAAGGGCAGCCGTTCCGAGAGCGGCAGAGGCGGCGGGTGTGGGGGCAGTGAGGGCTGCGGCTGAACCCTAGAGAGGAGAAAGAGAGGGAGGAAATGGGTGGGCTCACGCGGTTCGAGGTCGGGTCTGGGGGGCGTGGGGGTGGGGTGGCACTGCGGAGAGGAACCGGTTCCTTTTTACACTCTAAAGTTTACCCTTCGCTGTCAACTGTGGCCTAAAAAGAAATGGGACACAATGTCAGCCGCACGGTAGACCCAGACCAAAGGGTAAAAAATCTTACCGACCAAACTTAATGGACGACCTAGATCATCTAAGGAGGAGATCCGACGGCGGTAAACACATGCGGTCGGAGTAGCCTCAGCACACTGGGTCACTACTAAGCTTACAGCTTGTAATATTCCCAGGCCTGATCTCCTTATCTGATTTCCGCGTTAAAAAGTAGATTGAGATATCGCCCTATACGTTTTTTTCTTTTTTGTGGTTTGTTGCCCAGATGTGTCTTTCCCGCAGTGAGTTGTCGTTTAGTTTTGGTTCGTTGTATTCATCCCCCCAAATCTACAGGCCAGATGTTGTATCTGTTTTTTTGTATATTCTATCTATGTCTGTCGTCTCCCCTGGAATGCACATGCATAAAAAAATTATGAAATTATCTGTGCACCTACTATATTTATCCAAAAGCTAACTGATGAACAAGATCGGCAAACTGTGCTTGTTTTAGATTATATTACTAATGGCCGGCTTATCGATCTGTAACACGCAGTATGAAGACATTGTTGACTGGAGGCTTAGGGATCTGTGTGTCGTCTAAAACGCCGACAGCATACGGTCTTAGTAAAAACATTGAATGCTCTCTAGCTAGTTATTAATCAACGGATAATCTCGATACATCTGTTAATCACATTCAGCCAGGTAGAGTGTACTTTGTTAGTACTATGTATGGCAGTCAACTAGATCCTTCATGTGCTGCAATCTAGCTCCTCCGTGCAGCATACAAGATTCATGATCGATCTACCGGTGAACATTTGGCGGCTGCCCGTTGCTTTCCTAGCACCATCGGCGAACGATCTTGTGGCAATCTAACTAGCCGCCGATCGATTTGTTCAAGATATGCGCAGTACGTGGTACGTCTGCTATGGGAAAGAACCAACGAAACTACTGATCTGCTCAAGATATAGTTGCGCGCAGAAGATCTCTACACATGCATGCAGATGCAGTACGTACGTACGTCTTTGTTTTACACAACTCACTGCAGCTCCGTGGCATTTTCCTTATCAATCGGTACAGCTGAAAGAGATCGGGATTGAGATCGATTTGTGTATCCGGCGTCTCTAGCAACCCGCACTATTTCGAACAACAAATATGTTTATTCTGGTCCGTTTGAGATGGCTCGTGGATAAAAAAAACTCACTTCGTTTACGGTGGGACGCATTTTTTCATAATATTTTATTTCTAATAATTATAATAGGTGTGTCACAAAAGGAAACAAGACAAAATAATAAATAAATAAAAATAAATGCAAATCCTAGCTAGGGTTAGTGCAGCCGATGGCCTTGCCAGCGTTGTCGGTGGTGATGACCACCAGCGGCGCAACGACCACGGTGGCGCAGGAGCCTGTGGCCTGCACATCGGAGCCTCGGTCGCATGCATTCATGCACTGGCAGCGCGTAAGCTCCACGGTGACCATGGGTAGACCCAGTGCCAGTTGGTGCATTGGCGACACGAAAGGCGTTGTTGGCTGCTACTGTGCCAACGACGACTCATGCAACATCGTCACGAGTTGGGGCCACATGGCTAGCTCCTCCTGGTCTGAGGGCCTCAAGGGCTAGCCTAAGGGTCAACTCCTCGTCGTCCTCCTACTTGATTGCCGCCGGCCACCGTTCCTGCTCCATCTTGATGAGGACCTTGTCGCCCTTGTTGTTGTCCCGCTCCTCATCCTCATCCTTGGGTGTGGCGGAGTTGGCATGTCGCCAGCGCAGTAAACATGGTGCCACAGGTTGTGCTCCAGCTCCATCCACGAGTCCCACCCGGGGGTCACGCTGGAGATCCGTCTGAAGAAGCGTCTAGTGCTGAGGATCAAGGTACTCAGGATCGAGATTCTGGATCGGATCGAGATTCTGGATCGGATCGACATCTATCAGGTAAGATCGCAAATCATAGGATCATAACTACTAGAATTGTAAAATCGATCCAGTCAGTTTAGATCATAAAGTCATAGAATCGCATAAAAGAATCGGGAAGCTTGCTACCTTGTTGAGGATCTCAAAGCGGTACGCTTGCCCCTCGGCCGAAACCGGCGGCACTGCGATCATGGCCGGTTCAAATGCCACAGCGTTGGAGGTGGATGTCGGGCTAGTATCAGCTTCCTGGCCGGCCCCCCCAGTACATGTGTGCCACTGCCACCTCCGCTCTCACGTGTGTGCGCTCTACGACTATTGAAGACAACATGAACGCCCTTCTTGCACGGCAAGCTTCCCTCATCATTGTTACCGTCAGTCGGGGAGCAGCTAGGGGTTTTGGGTGTGGACTAAAGTGAGGCATGGGAAGAGGGAATGGAGATCTGGTGGCCCGCCTTAAAAAGGACTAGTGTGCGGCAGACATTAATGCCAACGTAGGAGGCGAGGAAGCGCCGGTCGAAGAGGGTGCCGGGTGGCTGCCACGCGGGCCAAGGGTGGATGCGGGATGACGTGCGCCTAGTTTGCCTTCTGTCCATCTGACCGCATATCTTGCCGGAATTTAGGCTAGAAATGCATAGGTCTGTTCCCCTGATCCGTTCATCGCACCTCTGGGCATGAATTTGTGTCCTTCCTATCCGCCCGAACTGAAACGCACCGCCCACCGCTAGAGGTTCCCTTACTATTCCTCTGTTTCAGATTAGTTGGTACAACTTAGGATTACACTATGTCCGTGCCGATTAATTTGCACATTCCAAATGTGTAAAAGATCATAGTCACACTTAAAAGCCGAGTACTCTACCATTGAGTTAGCAACCCAGATAAAAAAAGATCTTAGATACGATCGAAATCCAAAAATCAATGGAATTACATCGTGCGCTTCTGTCAAAACATTGAATTAGCAAGACATCAAACCATGAAAAACACTCAAATGCCATAATGAACAGGTCCGGTTAAATTCAACTAAGGTTTAAAAAAGAGTGACCCCAACCACGATGGCAAAACGCTCCTTTTTTAGCGATTTTTATTTTTATTTTTAATCAATAATAAAAATCTTTTATGAAAATAAATGCAGGAGGAACACCCTTATCATTTGAGCGAAGTGTAGGCAGAAAAAACTAAATACGCAGTGAGGATAAAGAGACCTATCTATCTACAAATTCTATTTGTTCAATAGACCTTTGTCAATGGAAATACAATGGTAAGAAAACAAAGTAGATAGAAAAAGTAAATAAAATAGGGGCTTATGTTGAATTGGCACGACATAAATCCAAATAGGACTAAGAAGGAGCTAAATTATGAGGGAGTAACTGTTTCTCCCAACGGTATATGCTACATTGCCGAATACTCCCTCCGTTTAGAAATATAAGATGTTTTAGCTTTGTGAAGTGAGTGTATCTAGACATCTTTTAGTGTATAGATTCGAACGAACCTATACACTAAAAGATGTCTAAATACACTCATTTCATAAAGCTAAAACATCTTATATTTCTAAACGGAGGGAGTAGTTGTGGGGTTTTGTTCTATCTTTAGATCTTCCCCCAGAAGAGACGGTGAAATTGATCACATGACGACTGAGCAATGTGACGTATCCAGCCGCCCTACGTGACGCGCCCATTTGCGGAGATCAGGAAAGGATCGTACGTACTCCCTTCCTCTCTCCAGAAATACTATTAGTCTAGCATAGAGAAAACAAAAGGAAAACCCGACAGAGCTAATTCAGTAGTACCCAAACCTGCAGCCGGTGACTTTCAGGTTCGCCGATCTCGCGCAGCCGCGCCGGCCCACGACAGGACGCTATAAAAGAACGAGCTGTTTCGCCGGTTTTCGTCAACTGCCTACCCTACTCTTCTCGACAAGAGCTAGACTGCGTATTATTCCATGGAGCCTCACTACGACTACAACTACTACGACCCCACCTACACACACCAACAGTATTACGGCCATGATTTTAGCCACAGCCACCAGGTTCACCCCGAAGCAGCAGCACCCCCTCTTTCCTACCACGGCCAGTCCGACTACTCGGCGTCGCCGTACGTTGATCATTACGACCATACCTCCTCCTCCCCAATGGCTTCTTTTGTGCACCAGCAGCAGCTTCATTTCGGCGGCGCCATGGACTACAATGAGTGTGCCGACATAAACCAGTTCAGCGCCCTCATGGACGCCGCTTCCATCGACTCACCATCGGCTCTACAAGCTGCAAGCGCCACCAGCTGGGAGGAGCCAAACTACGCCGTCGCCCACCACAGCCACGGCCATCCTGCCATGATGCGCCACCCTATTGCCACTTCGGCCCCCGCCGCAGACAAGGAGCCACAGCCCTACGGAAGCGAGCGCGAGTCGTCGTCACTGATTGGTGTGCGGAAGCGCCCATGGGGCAAGTACGCGGCGGAGATTCGGGACTCCACACGCAACGGCGCGCGGGTATGGCTCGGCACATTTGATACCCCGCAGGCCGCAGCACTAGCGTACGACCAGGCCGCCTTAGCCATGCGCGGCCACTCCGCCGTGCTCAACTTCCCCGTCAGCCGCGTGGAGGAGTCACTCAGAGGGCTGGGAATCGGCTGCGCCACCGCCAACGCTGCTGCCGGGGAAGTGGACTCGCCTGCATTGGCTCTCAAGCGCCGGCACTGCATCAGGAGGAGAAAACCCAAGAACGGCGAGACGGCGGGGAGGAAACACGAACTGCAGGCGGCAGCAACTGCGTCGTCGTCGTGCGTCCTGGAGTTGGAGGACCTGGGAGCGGAGTACCTCGAGGAGCTGCTCACTTTATGTGATGGATGATGGATATATACCACACACCTGCGAGTGTCAAAACTGATTAGATGACCCGTTGCACGAATGACCGCAAGTGGCTGTGTCGAGACTCGAGACTCCAGACAGAACTTCAGCCATAAGATTTATCTTGTTTTGTTGCTGATTGCATGTCACTACATGTGACTCAGATTCGCGCTCCCCTTAGGAGTAGGACTGCTACATGTGTGCGACTTTGAGACATTGACAAATACTCCCTCCGTTCTAAAATATAAGATGTTTTAGGTGCCCCGCTATATGTCGAGATAGATCCTTCTTCAGGTTGAAACGAATGAATTACCACACCTTGTTCTCTGATTGTGTGGATCTCCAATCACTAAATCTCAGAACATGTAAAAAAGTCTTTAGACTAAATAAACATCCATGCATTCTAAACAATTAGAAATTATGTCATTACAGAACACACTTTACAGTGAGCACAATCACCGGAGTTACGGGAGCAGACATCATTTTTTAAATGAACATGTTTTAATGAACTAACACATCTAAGATGGGTTTAAAAGGGTTCTTCAGCATGTGATTCGCAAATACCATCAAAATAAATATTGATTTGATTTAAGTCTAAAAAAGCAACGAAAAGTTCAACATTGTAACATTACTCCTCCTTAAAAGCAACGAAAAGTTCAAACTTTTCACCCCAAACTTTTCTTCGTTCACTAAACCTTCTAAAGTATCATTAATGATCCATTGTTAATCTGGGAATGGACCCAGCCAAAAAGTGGGCTTAGGACCTTATCTTCGCAAATCTACAACTAGTCCCATACCGACACATGACCATGACTAATGCTTTTCGGCATATACAATTTAATTGGAAATACATGTAGTTCAGGGAGGTTTCGTGATCCAAGTAAAATTTTAGGGGGGGGGGGGGGGGGTATTTACAAGCCAAGTGAAAAGTTTAGTTTTTTACACAAATAGAGTAGGAAAAGACTCCCTACTATGTCATTTGTCATTTATAAAAAGATGGTTGACGAAGGAATGATAAATGGGCCCTCGATATTCGCCTACCTGGTTTTCGGTCCAGGAGGGACATCCACCGAAGGGATAACAAGGCCCACGAAGATAACAGCCTGGCGCGGCCCAGGAGCAAGACTTGCCGTACAAGGCGAAGATTCGAAGGAAGAAACCTAGTTGGATTAGGACTCGATTAGGGTTTTACCTACCGTCTTTGTACGTAGTTAACTTGGAGAGCAATCATGACACCCGACCTTCGCATATAAAAGGTTGGGAGAGAGATCCAAGAACCGCTCTAGACACCTTTCGCCACCATACACCCGAGCGCTCGAAACCTCGAGAGCTCTCCACTTTTCGGCTAGATCCAATCTACGCCATCGCTGTAAAACCTCCATTGTAGCCACCTCATCAATAAAGTCAGACAAGCAGGACGTAGGTCTTTACCCTACAAGGGGGCCGAACCTGGGTAAAACCTGTGTCTCCCTGCGTCATCTGATCGCCGTCGAGTTTGCCGGATCCCACAAGCGCTCCATGTCTCGAAAGCCCTCAAGCATGGGCATTGCCGGGGTCAAACCTCGTCAATTGGCGCCGACCGTGGGGACGACGGGATCTGGATCTATGGATTTGCCGGCTCCTTCACCAACCATCGCCGATCTGTCCACAGCGATATGGGTCGACGGCTCATCATCAGCAACTGCCGTCGATTCTGCATCGCCAACCGCCATCGACATCGACATCACCTCGTCCGCCATCAACATCGACGTTGCTTCGTCCGCCATCGACATCGACATCAACGTCGATACTACACCACCCGCCATCGTCGGCATAGCTGCGCCGACCATTGTCGATACCACTTCGTCATCCATCATCGTCGGCATCGCTGCGCTGACCAACGTCGACACCGCATCGCCAAGCATTGTCGAATTCACTCCAGTGTTCGCCATCGACTCTCCAGCAACTACTACCATCGACCCCATCTCAAGTGTGATGGGGACGGCCTCGACAAGGACCAGAGGTTTTGACATGGCCTTCGGGTTGTTCAACTTCCACCTGGACAACGACGGCGCCACCAAGCTGATCTCCATCAGCGAATCAACCCTGCCCGTGGCGGATCCAGGCACGCCACCGGCTATTGGGGGCACTACTTCGACAGCAACGTCGTCGACGCCATCGGAGGAAGATCCAAGACTGGAGACATCGACCCCATCAGTCGGGTCAAACGATTTTCAAGATCCACCTCCATCCCCAACCACCGCGTACTGTGTCAAATGCGACGCTTATCACTTCGTGGGCGCCGAAGACTACTCGTCCCACGAGGTCGCCGGCTGCAAAGATCCTCGGGGGGCACTGCTGCCATCTACCCGACAATATCTGAGTGCGAACAGGCTCTCAACGCCCTCACGCTCCATACTACGCCCTACGACCCCGACTACGTCGAGGGGGTGTATTCACACTACACATGCTCAGACGATGACGTCTATCCCGAGGCCAAGGGAAAAATTGGCAATTCAGCTAGCTCATATTTGAGCGAATCCGCCATATCTGGCAGCGGATACGTGGTCGACTATGACTCTGATACCATGATTGAGGCGGGATCGTGCATCGGGGACGACGACATATACCCTCTGGCGCAGGGTGAAATCAGCGATGACTCAGTTCCGCCATTCGGTGGGAACTGCATGATGGCGTCGCACGGAGACGGGAACGAGCACGGAGCCAACATCAATCGAGACCGGTCAAACGTTGGCGCTCGGTTCATCACATAAAACCAGATCCGACATGCAAGGAAGGTCTATGAGGGCGAGGTACCCTTGGGCCCTAATCCTAGCCCCGAAGAGGTGGCTGCTCTCTGGTTTATCATCCAGGAGCAGAAAGACCAGATCAGCAGCGAGAGGCGAATCCTGGAACGACGAAGAGACAAAGCTGACGCGTCCAGCAGACGACGCGCCAAATTGTCATCATACTATTCCTCAAGCATCCCGCGCAGAACACGATCCCATCTCCCACCTGGGGGCGATGCGCATAACATCACCAGGAACTTGGAGGCAGAATTTAATGAGGCTGAATTACTGCCCAAGACCAAGGAAGCTACAATCATGGCCGCCGCGGCTTACATCGCCGCAAATGCATCCAATGGCGACGAGCATATGCGTCATCTTCGTAACTTGGCGCTTGAGGGTGTCAGGGTGCTCCAAGGCATGAACGAGCAAGGGCACGATGCAATGCCAAGAAGAAACATCCCTTCGACAGAGCAGCTCAGACAGCAAGCACCGGCGCCTGTAGTAGTGCCAAGGCCTCAAGTCGTGAAACCTATCAACGGTGAGCTTCGACATGGCCTAGCTCAGAACAGGGTCGACCTGGCGCGCGCACGGCACGAGGCGTGTGATACGTCTCCAACGTATCTATAATTTTTGATGCTCCATGCTTGTTTTTACACCATTTGCCTACTGTTTCATTACACTTCATGTCACTTTTATGCATTTTCCGGAACTAACCTACTAACAAGTCGCCACAGTGCCAGTTCCCTGTTTTCTGCTGTTTTTGTGTTTCAGAAGTGATACACAGGAAATATTCTCGGAATTGGACGAAACAAGTTCCTGAAGTCTTATTTTGTCCGGGAGCTTCCAGAGATCCGAAGAGGAGTAGGAGAGGGGCCATAGGCCGCCCTCACGCCTGGCTGGCGCGGCCCAGGCCCTGGCCACGCCGCCATGGTGTGAGGGGGTCTGGGGCCACTCCTGACATCGCCCCTTTGCCTATAAAGACCCCCCGACGGGAAAAACCTAAGTATCCGATCACCTTTCCAGAACACATCGCGATCCGCCGCCGCCATCGACCCGAAGATCGGGAGGGTCCAGAAGCTCTTCCCGGCACCCTGCCGGAGAGGGGAATCGCCACCGGAGGTCTTCTTCATCGCCATGCTTGCCTCCGAAGCGATGAGTGAGTAGTCTACCTTGGACTATGGGTCCATAGCAGTAGCTAGATGGTTGTCTCCTCCACCATGTGCTTCATGTTTAGATCTCATGAGCTGCCCTACATGATTGAGATCACCGTTATGTAATTCTACATGTTTGGTTTGTTGGGATCCGATGAATATTGGTGTTATGATTGAGTTGCTATACTGAAATATATCTTATGTTATCTCTATGTTGTTTATGATCTTGCATGCTCTCCGTTGTTAGTAGCTATCTTGGCCGAGTAGTTGCTAGTGACTCCAAGAGGGGGTATTTATGCTCGATAGTGGGTTCATGCCTCTATTTAATCTGGGGGAGTGACAGAAACCTCTAAGGTTGTAGATGTGATGTTGCTACTAGGGAGAAAACAACATTCATATGCTCAAGGGCATATGCTTTGTTTACATTACACACTTTGCTTAATGCAATTATTTGTTGTTCGCAACTTAATACTTGTGAAGTTCTCGGATTGATTCGCCACAAGTGGATTATTAGTCATAGATGCAGTTGGATGGCGGTCTATGTATTTTGTTGTAATGCCCAGAGTAAATCTCGTAGTGATCTTCTTGACATATCACGTTTATCTTTATTCTATCAATTGCCCAACTATAATTTGTTTACCCAGCATGTGTTATTTATCTTATGGAGAGACACCACTAGTGAACTGTAGACCCCGGTCCTATTTTCATCATATTGCTATCACCTGTTTACTTTACTCGCACTGTTTACTTTACTCGCATACTTCTACTGTTTTCCACTCGATACGCTCATAACCTTTGTTTCAAGCAAACCAGTGAGATTGACAACCTCATCGCAAGTTGGGAACAAAGTACTTGGTTGTGTTGTGTGCAGGTTCCGCGTTGCACCTAGCAAGCAAAGCTTGGACGAGGCGCCATATATAAATTGTCCGAAGCTGTCGCAAACTAGCAAGCATCACCTTCAGTCGTTATTGTCTGCTCTTCTCCTGATCGACATACCTTGGTTTCTTAACTGAGGGAAAATCTGCTGCTATATTCATCACACCTTCCTCTTGGGGTTCCCAACGGGCTGGTCATTCACCACGCAACAAGCAACAATTTTCTGGCGCCGTTGCCGGGGAAGAGTGGAAGACCTCTGCGACGGGAGTTTTCACACACACATCCTTTACTTTGTTATTGTTTTGCTTTACTTTATTTATTTTACCTGCATCATTTTATATCAAAAACCCAAAAAAATTAGAATCCTTGGTAGTTGTTTTTACTTGTTTACTTTTGTTTTGCTGAAATGGCCAATCCTGAAAACACCAAGTTGTGTGACTTTACTAGCACTAACAATAGTGATTTTATCTGCACTCCTATTGCACCACCTGCTCTTGCTGCAAACTTTTATGAGATTAAGCCTGCTTTGTTGAACCTTGTTATGAAAGAGCAATTCTCTGGTGCTAGTACTGAAGATGCTGCAGCTCATCTCAACAATTTTGTTGAGCTATGTGAGATGCAGAAATATAAGGATGTAGAAAGTGATATTATTAAGCTCAAGTTGTTTCCTTTTTCTTTGAGAGGAAAAGCTAAAGATTGGTTGCTGTCTTTGACTAAGAATAGTATTGATTCATGGGCTAAGTGTAAGGATGCTTTTATTGGTAGATACTATCCTCCTGCTAATATTATATCCTTGCATAGCAATATTATGAAGTTTACTCAATTTGATAATGAACATGTTGCTCAAGCTTGGGAAAGAATGAAATCTATGATAAAGAATTGCCCCACTCATGGACTGACTACTTGGATGATTGTCCAAACTTTTTATACAGGACTGAATTTTTCTTCGAGGAACCTATTGGATTCAGCTGCTGGAGGCACTTTTATGTCCCTTACCTTGGGCACCGCAACAAAGCTTCTCGACAATATGATGGTAAATTATTCTGAATGGCACACCGAGAGAGCTCCACAAGGTAAGAAGGTAAATTCTGTTGAGGAAACCTCTTCCTTGAATGATAAGATTGATACCATTATGGCTATGCTTGCTAATGATAGGACTCATGTTGATCCTAATAATGTTCCTTTAGCCTCTTTGGTTGCTCAAGAAGAGCATGTTGATGTGAATTTCATTAGAAATAATAATTTTAACAACAATGCTTATAGGAACAATTTTGCTAGTAACAATTATAGACCGTTTCCTTCTAATGGTGATAATAGCTATCTTGGTAGACCTAAAATGCCTAGTGAAGAAAGAATTTTTGAACTTGAAAAGGCTACCAAGAATTTTATGCAGGCGCAATATGAGCAGAACAGGGCTTTCACCAAGACTATGGAGGAGCAATCAGCTCTGTTGAGGACTATTAGTCATCAACTTGAAAATTTAAACAAGGCTATTCCTGAATTGCAAGCTAAGGTTTCCAAAGCTGAAACCGATATTTCATCATTGTCTAATGTGCAGTCTTTTTTGGTTAACAGAATGTCCGCTAAGCCTGATCCTTTTGCTACCGCTAATGCTATTCAAGTTGGAATTGATGAAAATATTAGATTGTTAGCAGAATTGCATGCCAGGTGGGAAAGAGAAGATGAGATGGCTAGAGAGATGAAGGTATGTACCATTACTACCTCTAATGATGTTGCTAAGAAGAAACCTTTGGGAAGAATTAATGATGTTCATATTGTGGTTAACAATGACCTTGTTCCCGTTGATTTTCTTGTTATGGACGTTGAATGCCATGCTTCATGTCCTATTATTTTGGGAAGACCCTTTCTTCGAACTGTAGGTGCTATCATTGATATGAGAGAAGGCACCATCAAATATCAATTTCCACTCAAGAAAGGTATGGAACACTTCCCTAGGAAAAGGAAGAAATTACTTTTTGACTCTATTCTTAGAGCAAATTATGAGCTTGATGCTTCATCACTTGATGTTACTTGATTCGCAATTTTCTGCGCCTAGCTCAAAGGCGTTAAAGAAAAGCACTCTTGGGAGATAACCTAATGTTTTATTTTTAGTACTTTTTCTTTTATTTGAGTCTTGGAAGTCATTACTACTGTAATGACCGCTCCTTATCTTGTTTATTTCGTTTTTGTGCCAAGAGAAGCCTCTAATTCGAGTGAGGTAAAGATTTGGGGATGTTGTTGTCCTGAAACTGTTTTCGGTGCTGCACCGTAAAAATTCGTATACATTCTCTGTATATCTTTTGGACCTACGATTTATTGTGCATATGCCCCAGGTTATATCCAAACTTTCATTAGTTGAACACTTTTTGATTTGAGCAACAGAAAACCCCTCAAAAATTCGACCTTTGTCAGCTGTTCTGTTTTGACAGATTTCTGCCAATATTTGTGTTTGCCGCTTTATCGCTTTCTTTTGAGTTCTTTTGATCACGGAACTTTTGGGGAAGTTGCTACAGTAGTATGTGCTATATATGTGGTGGTTTTGAGTTGAAACCTGAAGCAAAAAAGGGTTGATTATATGTTATGCTTAAACTAATGTTGCTAATAGAATTGTGTTGAGTTTTGTATGAATGAAGTTTTTAAGTGTAGGGATTGGAGAATGATGAGATGAGTTAAAGAATGGACAAAAGCTCAAGCTTGGGGATGCCCATGCATCACCCCAAGAAATATCCAAGAAGTACAAGCGTCAAAGCTTGGGGATGCCCCCGAGGCACCCCATCTTCATCGGCAAAAATCAGGTCACCTTTCAAAACACTATATTTTTATTGCTTCATGCACTATGTGTTTTTCTTGGAGCGTCAGTTATTTTAGTTTTCTTAGTTAGTTTAGTTTTGTTTGCTGCAATAAATGGTTGGACCCCCAACAAATTTCCTTTGGAGGAGATGTACTCATTTTCATTTGCCAAGAACACTCTGTTTTTCACTCTTATCGTTCACCGAGTGTTCTTCTTTTTCTGCTACTGCTTTTGGTTTTCATTTTCACCTTGATTTGCGTTCAGACCTTGTCATATCTTTTCATCAAGGTGTATTTTTGCCTCTGAACTTTATTGGTTTTCATCAAAAGAGGTGTCTATAAAATTTTCAAATGGTGTTGGAAAAGAGAAAAAGCTTTATGCAAAAAAGTGGTACAAGAAGGAGCTTGTGTAGACTGCGGCTTAGGCTTTTTCATGTCATGCTTGATGTCTTTTTGATGGTATGCTTAGTGGTTTTGCTGTAGCATGACTTGTCTCAAATAACTGAGATTTCTTAATGAGCCTTTGAAAAAAATCATTCGTTGTTTTTAATTGTATGGAAGCATTATTTTGGTTTTCTCCTTGATGCTTTATTTGGGTTGACTTGGCGCATGCTCACACATGTTAGACTCTTACAAAGTCACCAATAGCCTCTATGATCATTTAGTTTTTGACTTTTGATGCCATCTTATGCTTCTTTTAATGTCGCTTTGTCGCTTTGCATGATTATGGCCATTATTGCTCTCTTAGTTGGTCGCTCCCAGTCTTTTGCTAGCCCTCGCCTTGTACTGAGTATGAGCTCTACTCGTGCATCCAACTCCTAAAAGCCAAAGTTTTCCAAAGTGTCCACCATAAATACCTACTAGCAATTTGCTATTCCAAGTAAATTTGACTTGCTTTTATTTTCTCTTCAAATTAAACTCTTACCAGTGTTATGCGAAATTCGGTCAGTAAAGCTCTCACGAACCGGAAGGCACACTTTACTTTTTCCTGTTCTTAAAAATTTGACATTGTGGTCTCTTATGTTGAGTTGTTATGCTTGCAAGTTGTAAGTTGGAGACTAGCCCAGCCATGCAGTCATGGGCAAGCTTTCAACATTGCACTTCTTATTTGAGTTGATATCGTGATCTTTTGTTTATGGATGCCCGCGGTGTGAAATGAATTGGGAATCTTGTGGGGATCATGGAGTTTGTATATGTGTTAGGGAAACGCCGGGCCGCTAATCTAAGCCATGCATAATTCATGGTGGAAATTTGCAGCATACCCATGGTGAACATTCGACGACGCAACTCACAATAAAAAGCTAAACAAATGGCAAATAAAAGAGATGTCGAGGTGTTCATTGTCTGCTTGTCCTGTCATTTTGATGTGGGCTTGTTCCATGTCATCGGGCACGGAGGTACCCCATTGGCGGTTCTCAATGATATGCATATATTTACAATGACAAGAGCCTTGCTTGGGACTCTAAGTAAAGTAGCATGAGGTTTGGGTACTCGTATTCACGGGACACGAGGTTTTCAACTTATGATTTGTCAAGCATATGCATCATAATTGTTCTCGCATTAACTTTAACCATTCAAGATGCTTATGATGGGGGCAATGAGAGCTCATAGCCGGTAAGTACCATAATTTTTGAAGGTTATAAAAATTGCAATCACTGCTTCCCTCTGCAAAGGGCCTTTCTTCTACTTTTATGTTGAGTCACCACCTTCTATCTTTATGCACCATTAAGAGAGCATAGTTGTCATTCTTAGTATAATATGCATTGTCCCAAAGTTTTCATTGATTGATTCATATTGTTGGTTTCACTTGTTCTCAAATTATTTGTATCTAGTCGCCCTCTTAAACTTGAAGGTGTCCGATGCATTTATGTTTTGCTCTCTTTGAAGGACAAGCTGAAAACCATTTGTATGTTTTTCCTTATGATATGAACACACGTTTGACTTTCATTGTTTCATTTTCATGATCTTTTGTTTGTGTTCATTTGCATGTTTACAACATGGTTGCTAAGTTCTTATTGTCAAGATTATATTTTCATGCCCATGTTTTAAGTTCTTATGATCCCAGCTCACAAATGCTTACATATATGATCAAGATTCTGTAGGTGCATGTCACCTCAAAAATTATTCTTTTGTTATCACTTACCAACTCGAGGATGAGCAGGAGTTAAGCTTGGGGATGCTTGATACGTCTCCAACGTATCTATAATTTTTGATGCTCCATGCTTGTTTTTACACCATTTGCCTACTGTTTCGTTACACTTCGTGGCACTTTTATGCATTTTCTGGAACTAACCTACTAACAAGTCGCCACAGTGCCAGTTCCCTGTTTTCTGCTATTTTTGTGTTTCAGAAGTGATACACAGGAAATATTCTCGGAATTGGACGAAACAAGTTCCTGAAGTCTTATTTTGTCCGGGAGCTTCCAGAGATCCGAAGAGGAGTAGGAGAGGGGCCACAGGCCGCCCTCGCGCCTGGCTGGCGCGGCCCAGGCCCTGGCCGCGCCGCCATGGTATGAGGGGGCCTGGGGCCACTCCTGACATCGCCCCTTCGCCTATAAAGACCCCTCGACGGGAAAAACCTAAGTACCCGATCACCTTTCCAGAACACATCGCGATCCGCCGCCGCCGTCGACCCAAAGATCGGGAGGGTCCAGAAGCTCTTCCCGGCACCCTGCCGGAGAGGGGAATCACCACCGGGGGTCTTCTTCATCGCCATGCTTGCCTCCGGAGCGATGAGTGAGTAATCTACCTTGGACTATGGGTCCATAGCAGTAGCTAGATGGTTGTCTCCTCCACCATGTGCTTCATGTTTAGATCTCATGAGCTGCCCTACATGATTGAGATCACCGTTATGTAATTCTACATGTTTGGTTTGTTGGGATCCGATGAATATTGGTGTTATAATTGAGTTGCTATACTGAAATATATCTTATGTTATCTCTATGTTGTTTATGATCTTGCATGCTCTCCGTTGTTAGTAGCTATCTTGGCCGAGTAGTTGCTAGTGACTCCAAGAGGGGGTATTTATGCTCGATAGTGGGTTCATGCCTCTATTTAATCTGGGGGAGTGACAGAAACCTCTAAGGTTGTAGATGTGCTGTTGCTACTAGGGAGAAAACAACATTCATATGCTCAAGGGCATATGCTTTGTTTACATTACACACTTTGCTTAATGCAATTATCTGTTGTTCGCAACTTAATACTTGTGGAGTTCTCGGATTGATTCGCCACAAGTGGATTATTAGTCATAGATGCAGTTGGATGGCGGTCTATGTATTTTGTCGTAATGCCCAGAGTAAATCTCATAGTGATCTTCTTGACATATCACGTTTATCTTTATTCTATCAATTGCCCAACTGTAATTTGTTTACCCAGCATGTGTTATTTATCTTATGAAGAGACACCACTAGTGAACTGTGGACCCCGGTCCTATTTCCATCATATTGCTATCACCTGTTTACTTTACTCGCACTGTTTACTTTACTCGCATACTTCTACTATTTTCCACTCGATACGCTCATAACATTTGTTTCAAGCAAACCGGTGAGATTGACAACCTCATCGCAAGTTGGGAACAAAGTACTTGGTTGTGTTGTGTGCAGGTTCCGTGTTGCACCTAGCAAGCAAAGCTTGGACGAGGCGCCATATATAAATTATCCGAAGCTGTCGCAAACTAGCAAGCATCACCTTCAGTCGTTATTGTCTGCTCTTCTCCTGATCGACATACCTTGGTTTCTTAACTAAGGGAAAATCTGCTGCTATATTCATCACACCTTCCTCTTGGGGTTCCCAACGGGCTGGTCATTCACCACGCAACAAGCAGCATGCCGTTTTGAGGACGAGTGTGAACTGGAAACACTTGGTAACAGTCGCCATGGACTGTGCGGAGCGGAGTGCTTCAACCTCCTAATTCACTCCATGCCGCTGCCGAAGGGAATCAAGCTCAGCGACGGGGTAGTCAAGTTCAATGGGCAGAAGGACCCTCGAATTTGGCTCGATGACTTCATAACCGCCATCACTATTAGTGGCGGATCCAGAGACAACGCTCTTCAGCTGCTATCGCTGCACCTGAAGGATAACGCAAGGGCATGGCTCAATAACCTTGCTCCGGATAGCATCCGCTCTTGGGAGGAATTTTGACAGGCCTTTATCGCAAACTTTCGAGGCACCTCACGACGGCCAACGTCGTTTGAATAACTGTGACTATGCGTTCAGAAGACAGGAGAAAGCCTGAGATCACACATATCGCGATGGATCAGCCTGCGCAACACTTTGGAGAACATCTCGCCCGAAAGAGCCATCGATGCTTTTTGAGACGGCCTCGTCCAGCGGGACTTCAGGGAGGAGTTGGGACGATGCAAGCCCAAAACCATCGACCATCTCATGAGCCTTGCTAACGAGTGGGCTGACGGAGAAGATTCCTTCGCAAACCTGAGGAGTCGTCACCGCTCGCCAGATCGCGACGTCGACCCGAAGGATCAGCTTCACTCCGGTTCGCGATGAGTGCGACAAAAGGGACGCCGAAGCCATTTCGGAGATTCGGATACAGCAAACATGGTAGCAGCAGGCTACGTGAACAACGACCACGACGACAACCACGCCGGACCAAGGCAGGGGAACAATTACTACGGAAGCAGTAGTAGAGGCGATGGCCGCAATTCGAGGCCAAAAACGGAGTGGCGCCAGCGTCGTGATCAACCACCGGAAGAAATGCTCAACGGGGGGTGTACCAGGCACACCTACATCGACAAGGACGGAAAGCGAAAACCTGCACATCTCCTCATCGAGTGCAGGGAATTCCTTTAGCTTAGTCAAGCACTTCAGGAAAAGATGCGATCCGAGCAGCCGGTCGCAGGTACTGTGGCTTACAACGCACCACCACCGCCACCTAACCCGCCACCAAACATGGTGCAACAGGGCCACCAGGCCGCCACAATCCAGCACGTCATCGAACCACGACAGCCAATCATTGAAGAAGAAGCGTTCCCACCACCACGAGGTTTCGTGCTCATGATCCAGAGGGGACGCCTGACAAATCGTGCCCAGAGAAAGCGCGGAAGGGAAGTTTTCCACGCCGAGCATGCACCACCAGCATCGCCCGAGTACCTGAACTGGTCAGAGCACCCGATCGGCTTCAACCGGTCAGATCACCCACCGAAGATCCCGCGCCCAGGACACCATGCTCTAGTCCTCGAAGCGCAGATAGGAGGTTTTACCTCCAAAAAAGTGTTCATGGACGGAGGAAACAGCTTAAACCTCGTCTACGCAGACACGCTGCGAAAGATCAACATCCCGATGAATGATCTCCTACCAACAGAGACCTCTTTCCACAGAATTGTCCCAGGGAAGCCGACGTACCCTCTGGGGGTGATTCACTTGGACGTCATTTTCAGCACACCCGCGAACTTCAGAAAAGAGAAGATTGAATCCGAGGTCGTCGATTGGCCCTTGCAGTACCACGCCATCCTCGGGTGACCAGCATTCGCCCGATTCATGGCGGTGCCTCATTACGCTTACCTGAAGCTGCGGATGCCCGCAAACAGAGGACCATTAACGATCAGCGGAAGTTTCGCCCGCTCTGAAAACTGCGACAAGGATTTCAACACCTTGTCCCAGACATTCGGGATTCACGAAGAGCTCCACCACATTAGGGAAAGCACCAACATGGATATAGATCCACCGGCGCAGCCAGACGCCCTAGAATTATCATTCGACGCCAGGAAAGACATGCGGGAGCACCAGATCCACCCGACGGATCCCTCTAAAACCGCGCAGGTGTCGAATTCCCTTTCCCCCGCATAGGAAAGCACGCTCATCGAGTTCCTCCATGAGCACTGGAGGATGTTCGCCTGGTGTCCAGCAGATATGCCAGGCATCCCTAGGGAACTCGCCGAGCACGAATTGAAGATTTTCCCTACCGCAAAACCCATCAAATAGTCGATGCGCCGCTACAATCCAGAGAAGGCCCGGTCGATGGGAGAAGAGATAAATCGCCTGCTCGAGGCGAAATTCATCAGGGAAATAAAGGAGGCCACATGGCTCTCGCCACCGGTCATGGTGGAAAAGAAGGACACCAAGATCTACAGGATATGCATTGACTTCACGGCGTTGAATAAACACTGCCCGAAAAATTACTTTCCGCTTCCTCGAATCAACCAGATCATCGATTCCACCGCCGGCTGCGAGCGTCTCTCATTTCTCGACGCCTACTCCGGATACAACCAGATAAGGTTAAAGGTCGAAGACGAGGACAAGACTGCGTTCATCACCCCACACGGGGTATACTGCTACATGACAATGGCCTTCGGGTTGAAGAACGCAGGAGCCACCAATCAACGGTGCATATAGGCATGCCTGAAGGAGCAGATCGGTCGCAACGTTGAGGTCTACGTCGACGACATCGTCATCAAATCCGCGAAGGCAGATAGCTTGCTCGATGATCTGCGGGAAACCTTCGCCAATCTTGATCGATACAGCATCAAGCTCAACCCGAAGAAATGCTCCTTCAGAGTACCCACATGCCAGCTGTTGGGCTACCTCATCTCCGAGAGAGGAATTGAGGGCAATCCGGAGAAGATTCAGGCCATCATCAACATGCAGCCGCTGAAGATGCTTCGACATGTCCAGCAGTTGACAGATCGTCTAGCGGCGCTTAGCCGCTTCATAAGCAAGCTAGGCGAAAAAGCTCTCCCTTTCTATCGGCTTCTCCAGAAGACGGACAAGTTTACTTGGACAGAAGAGGCACAGGCCGCATTCGATGACCTTAAGCGTCGCCTTTCGACGTCCCCGGTCCTGGTCACACCTCGAGAGAAAGAACCAATGTTGATGTATATAGCCGCGACCAATCAGGTGGTTAGCTCTGCCCTAGTGGTCGAACATGCAGAAGATGGCAAGGAGCACAGAGTGCAAAGACCGGTATATTATCTCAGTGAGGTACTGTCTCCGACCAAGCAAAGGTACCCTCATTACTAGAAGCTAGCATACGCTATATACATGACAGGGAAGAAGCTGCCGCATTACTTCGAATGCCACTTCATCATAGTAGTGGCCTCGACCCCAGTCTCCAGCATACTCAATAACCCCGACGCCATGGGGCGCGTTTCGCTTTGGGGTATTACGCTAGGACCATGGGAGATCACGTACCAGCGGCAATCAACAATCAAGTCACAAGTCCTGCCGGATTTCATTGCCAAAATGGACCGAAGCACAGATGCCAGAACTTCCAGACTTGTCGACCTCATGGACAATATATGTCGACGGCTCCAAGCGCGTTTCGGGAGCAGGAGCAAGAGTGGTCCTCGTGTCACCACAGGGAGACAAGATGCGCTACATCTTGCGTATGCGCTTTGCGAACCCCTCAAACAATGAAGCTGAATACGAGGCCGTTCTACACGGCATGCATATGGCAAAAGCCTGTGGCGCCACCCGCATCAAGATCCACGGCGATTCGAACCTCATCACCCAGCAAGTTATGAAAGAATGTGACGCGACCTGCGCAAACATGATCGTGTACCGTGCAATGTACGACAAGCTGGAAGTCAACTTTGAGGGGTGCGTGGTGACCCACATTGGCAGGGAAAGCAATGAAGAAGTAGACAACTTGGCCAACATCGGATCCAAATGTTTGCAAATACCACCAGGAGTTTTCTTCGAGGAGATATTCGAACACTCCGTCAAGATCAAGCCAGCCGTCGACCCGGCGTTAGCAACACGCTCGGAGGCTAATCATTCGGGACCCGCCCCAGCAACGGGAACAGACGACCCGTCCAAAAAATAGCTACAGTCATGCTCATCGAGGCAGTCTGGACGAAGCCATACTTGGCTTACCTGATATGAGGAGAGCTACCAGAAGACACCATCCATCGTCGACAAATCATGCGACGCTCCAAGGCCTCCACGATAATCCAAGGAGAGCTTTACAAGCGCAACACCACAGGGGTTCTCCAGCGGTGCATAGCGCCCGAAGACGGAATCGGTCTCCTATGAGACATCCATGAAGGAACCTGTGGGCACCATGCCAGCAGTAGAACCCTCGTCGCTAAAGCTTTTCGTTCAGGGTTCTACTGGCTTTCGGCCCTCCACGACACCAAGAACATTGTCGAACGGTGCGACGCCTGCCAGCGCTTCGCAACAAAGCCTCACGCGCCTGCTTTAGAACTACGCACCATACCGGTGGCTTGGCCCTTCGCACAGTGGGGGCTTGATCAACTAGGACCTCTGCCCAAGTCATCACGAGGCAGCCACACCTACCTCCTAGTTGCCGTCGACAAGTTCTCCAAGTGGATCGAGGCAGTCCCGGTCACAAACCAAGAAGCGACTACGGCAGTCAAGTTCTTCGAGTCCATCATCTACCGTATGGAGTGCCCAATAGCATCATCACCGACAACGGCACTAATTTCACCTCGGGCGAGTTTCAAGACTTCGCCAAAGAACTCGGCATCAAGATCAAGTACGCCTCGGTGGCACATCCCAAGTCCAACGGCCAGGTCAAAAAAGCCAACGGGCTCGTCTGTGCCGGCCTGAAAAAGCGACTCCTTTGACCTCTCAAAAGCGCAGCAGGCGCTTGGGTTGAGGAATTACCATCAGTCCTTTGGAGTCTGCGAACAACACCCAACTCCTCTATCGGCTACACGCCATTCTTCCAGCTTTTCGGAGCAGTAGCAGTGCTTCCCACGGATGTGCATTACTGCGCACCTCGCGTAGTCGCCTATGTCGAAGAAGATGCACAAACGGCGCTGGCAGACGCCCTCGATCTGCTGGATGAAGCTCGAGATGTCGCTCTCGCCCGATCAGCAGTCTATCAGCAAAGCCTCCGCAACTACCACAGCAGACGGGTACGCGGACGGTCCTTCGAGCCCGGCAACCTCGTGCTTCGTCTCAAGCAAACAAGCACGTTGAAGCTGGAGTCACCATGGGAAGGCCCATATCTCGTCCACGAAGCCATCCCAGGAGGAGCATATCAGCTACGCAACCCCAAAATAGGGGTGGACGAGAAGAACTCATGGAACGCCGCGCAGCTGTGCCGCTTCTATCCTTAGCAGATAGACCCTCCTTTTTCTCTCTCTCTCTCTCTGTAACCAGGCGTCGGCAGCAGTCCGCGCTCAACACTGTGCCTTCGGCACCAAGCAATAAAGTATGATTCCTCATATCATGAGTTGATGTTCACACTAACCCATGCTCGGGGGCTTCGCCTTAAAAAACTATTCGACCCATGCTCGGGGGCTTCGCCTTAAAAAATATTCGACTCACGCTTGGGGGCTCCGCCCTTCGACTCACGCTTGGGGGCTCCGCCCTTCGACCCGCGCTTGGGGGCTCCGCCCTTCGACCTATGCTCGAGGGCTCCACCCTTCGACCTATGCTCGGGGGCTCCGCCTTTCGACCTACGCTCGGGGGCTCCGCCCTTCGACCTACGCTCGGGGCTCCGCCCTTCGACCCACACTCGGGGGCTCCGCCTTTCGACCTACGCTCGGCTCCGCCCTTCGACCCACGCTCGGGGGCTCCGCCTTTCGACCTACGCTCGGGGGCTCCGCCCTTCGACCCACGCTCGGGGCTCCGCCCTTCGACCCACGCTCGGGGGCTCCGCCCTTCGACCTACGCTCGGGGGCTCCACCCTTCAACCTACGCTCAGAGTCTTCGCCCTTCGACCTACGCTCGAGGGCTCCGCCCTTCGACCTACGCACGGGGCCTTCGCCCTTCGACCTACACTCGGGGGCTCTGCCTTTCAATCTACACCCAGGGGCTTTGCCTGAATCACATCACAAGACTTTACACCATGAACAGGCAGCGATACATCACAGGATTTTCCAGAGCATGTACAAAGCACATTCACATCTCACATCGGCGTGCGGTCTAAACCACTAAGGTATCCCAACCGGCTCTCTGCTGATCACTCTCAACAATGATCTGCGATGCGATACAATCGGCGGCCTGCCTGCAAGTGGAGTAATGAGCGGTCATATCAACGCGACCACTGGGCATCGGAGGCAACTTATTCACCAACTTCATGTCGACCTCCAGGTAATGGACACGCACGAAGGAAAGGGCCACCAGACCCCGCATCGAAGGTGTTCACGGATGAAGTGGTAGATGGCTTCTCCATTCTCGAATCGACTTAGCAAAGCAGGAAGGCCGTTGGGCTGATCGTTTAAAGGAAACATTGCCTGGTGAACGATCGCAAGAGCAGCGCGACTCGTCTCAGCCAATGCCCCGGCCTGGGAGATCCAATCCTGGAGTACGGTCAACTTCTCAGCTTTCGAGCGATCAGCCCAGAAATTATCGGCGATCGAATTAGCATGCGTCTGGGCTGCACAAAGATGCGCGTTCACGCGACGAGCTTCAGCTTCGCCGTCAACGCAAGCGTCTGCATTCAACAAAAGAGATGATTACAAGGTGCCAACCAGAAGAAGAACATGCCAAGAGGCCGAAAAGCTTACACGCCTTCCCAAGATTTTCGATCTCTCCAAGGAGGAATCGCTCTGCGTCCGCAGCTAGCGAAGCTTTCGAGAGGGCAACATTGACCTTGGCGGTAATCCTCTTCAGCTCTTGTTGAGTACACTTCAATTGGTCTCGCAAAGACTGAATCAAGGACAACTTGCCCGCAGAAGGTGCTCGCCTCTCAAAGGCAGCAGAAGAGCTGCCAGCTATTTCGTACGATACGGGCCAGGCATCAGACCCTGTGCGCGTGCCCTGCAAACGAGGCGCCTAGTTAGACAAAGCTGGTCACAGCTACAGCACAACCAAGCATCGAATGTTTCTGCTAGAAGCACAATGGCCGAAAGCAATTTAAGCAGCAAACAGAGTCACGAGGTCGTGACAAACAAAGATCAGAAATATATTATCCATTACAATGGCAAAAGTCTCAGTTCTCGAAGTAAGCTAGGTCGAACTACCGGCGGCTCTCCCCGACGAGGCACCCTTCGCGCTGCGCCTCCGCTCCCGAGCAGATTTTTTTCTCAGCGTTCCTCTCCACCAAGAAGTTTGCCATACACTTAGATAATGCTCGAGCACGCTCGAGAAATTCTTTGGGGGAGATGTCGTGGCCGTCCTTGCCCTTTGGGTAGGTGCCCGTGACCTTGTCGAAGTCACAGTCGACCCCATGCATCATCATCATAGAGAAGACGGACTCAGAACCAGTGGTTACCTATCGGCGAACCGCAGTAATCAGTGGATCCCCGCCATCCTCCCTCAATTCCAAAGCCTCGAGGATGCCGGTCAGGGTGGTGCTCATCGATTCCGGAGCAGAGATGTCATGGACGCGATCAAGCGTCGATTGTGCCTTCGCCAGAAGGTTTCGCACCTCCTGGCAAACATGTCCTGCGTCCTCGACACTGGACTCCAGTCCAGCGGGCTCTGACGTCGTCGCCTTAGCTCCCAATTCGGCAGCAACTTCACGAAACACAATTTTTTTATCAGTAGAACAAAACAAACTCGCCAGACTTCAGTTCGAACAAGGGACAAACTTACCACACAAGGATTTGAGAGCAGCCTGCAGGCGTTGCTGAAGGTTCTTCTCCTTCGTCTCAGCCTCGGCCTGGCGCTTGTTGACCAGCTCTTGGGGCTTCGCCTGCTCAGCTCTAAGCTGGGTGTGGCCTCGACAGCCAGACCATCAGCTTTGGTCTTCAACGCAGCATTTTTGGCCGCAAGGTCGTCCACCTGAGTCTTCAGCAGAGACTTGTCGGTAGCAGCTCGAGCAGCAACCTCTGATTACCCAAAGGATAGGGGGATAAGCAGTCAAAGAAATTTTCGAGCATAGAATTCAGAACAGGCAAAGAGGAAAACGCTTATGGCGAAGATCGTCCAGGCGGACAGACGCTGATTCTCTTTCTCCAGCGCAATGTAGTTCTTGCATATCTTGGAGAGATTTTTGACAACAGGCTACACCAGGAGCAACAAAAATAAGCATCGATAACTTGGGTTTGAGGGCAAGCCCAAGTGTAAATACTTAGACTCACCCTCGGGGGCTACTGACGGGTAATATTCGACAAGCAAAAGTGAAGAACGAACTTACGTGTCGAATGGGCTCGGAAGGACTGCCGGAGGAAGTGACAAGGATGAAATCCTTCTTGGCGCCATCCTTTTTCAGAGGAGGCGATCGCTTTGAGAGCTCTTTCAGCGCTGCGTCATCCTGGTTCTTCTGCGAATCAGCCGTCTGTTCGAGGGTGGCGTCATGAGGCCGAAACTGGAAGCGGTCCCGGTCGCCTAAACTCCCAGAGGACTCCTCATTCGAAGATCTGAAGATCACCACAGAATTAAACACGATGAAATCACACAGAAAGACATTCGATATTGGTTAGAGTATAACTTACGAAGCATCGATGCCAAAGTTCGGAAGAACCCTCTTCCCTGCTCGAGAAGGAGGACAACTGTCCAAAGGCTTTGCGTGAATTGCTGCGCCATCATCGTCATCTGAGGAGGGAATATGGTCGTCGAGGTTTTCCGAGTCTTCGACTCTATCGACGTCCATGACACATTTTTGCTTCGCCGAAGCGCGCGATGTCGACGGAGCGGCAGACACTGATTCTTCAGGGGCCTCGGCGAATTCGTGCCCAGGATACTCGCCCCCTTTGGGTTGGGGTGGATAGCATCGGGCTATGTCAAGGACCTAAGCAGAATACATTCTATCAACTTTCAACTCTCGACAGGTAGTCTATCAAAGGTCGAAAAAATCCAGTTAGAAGGCATGATACATACCTCGGTACGGGGATGCGACTTGCTGAAAGCTTCCGTGCCAAAAATCTTGGGAACGGTCGACTTCTTCTTTAAACAAGTGACAACACGAACTCCGTCATTGATCTCATCTTCCCACAACTCGTCGGAAGAGAATCACGTCGGGTGCCGACGGCCGGTATATTCCCACATGCAGTGGGCCCGAGCGGCGAGCGGCTGGATCCGGCGCTCGATGAAGGTACGGATCAGTTGGAGGCTGGACAGCTCTTTCTCAGGCGTGGCCCGAAGCTGCTAAATTTTCTCCATCAAGGGTTATATGATCTTCATATCCTCTTTGGTCAGCTCATGCGCCCACGACGCCCGGGGCCGAAGGATGTTAGTAGGGCGAAATTCATCGAGCCCGAATCCTTGGCCGATGGAGGGCTTGTCCTTGGCGTAGAACCACTCGTCCTCCAGCTGGGATTGTTCTCCGGATTCCGAAGGTTGAAGTATTCGACGTCCTGGCGCACTTGCAGCTAAAGCCGCCGGTTTGGTAGTGGAGAGGGCGCCGGATGACGAAATTTTGCCTCCAGAGCGCCCGGTGGGGTTCGATCCCCAGGAAACATTCATATAGCGTAATAAAACACGCAATGTGCAAGATGGTGTTGGGATTCAGATCATGAAGCTGAATCACGTAGGCAAAGAGAAGCCCGCGAAGGAAAGGATGAGGGGGAAAAGAAAACCCCCGGAGGAGAAAAGCGAAGAAAAGTACACGGAAGCCCGCAGGTGGCCGGGGAATGATCTCAGGTCCGGCGATGAGAACTTCCGCCGAATCATTCTTCAAGATGCCGATCTTCTCGGCGCTCTGCAATTCCTTTTCTAGGAATTTGGTCTAGACCCAGTTGCCCACGGCAGGCGCGTCGGCATCCGCGGTCTTGGCTTTCTTTATGGCGGCGCCGGTGGCAGCACCGGCGGCGGTCGAGCTCCTCTTGCCCATGGCGATGCTGCTCAACTAAAACCTCACAGGGAATGGAAGGAGAGAGGCGAGGCGAGGGAAGCGCGCAGCGAGGAAGACGATGACGGCGGCGGAGTGGGGTAAACAGTTACTCCCTCCGTCTTTTCCTTTTATCCCACTGTAGAAAATCTTCGTGCCATCCCAGCCGGTTGCTCCGAAGAGGGAATGGCAGCAAGAATCTGGCCGTCCACATGTTGTCATCACATGAGTTACGCTGCCCACTATGCACGGGGATTGAGGAGGCGGTTTTTTCTCACCGGGTGCGCGGGATGTGCGGTCAAATACAGACAATAGCCGGTGTGCACGGCCCAGGGCCCCACTGTGTGACTAGTCTTGTCAATGTCAGGCTATCCCTGCAACGGGTGGCGTGACAACTTGAAGTAGTAACGTGTCATCACTGATGTCACTTCCTGCGGAGCTTGTTTTCTTTCGAACGGTAAGAGAAGCTTTTTCAGGTCTTTATCTTTTTGAGCCCTTCGAGGTTTTTTCGGCTTGGCGTCTCGCATGATCGCTAGCTCCCTAAGGGAATCTTTTGGTTTCATTTGACCCTGTCTTGCCGTTCGAGTTGTGGATTCCGATCCCTCGAATTATTTCTCTTGGGCTAGCAGCGCCATTTTGCCATTCGAGTTGTGGATTTCGATCCCTTGAATTATTTCTCTTGGGCCAGCAGCGCCGTTTTGCCGTTCGATTTGTGGATTTCGATCCCTCGAATTATTTCTCTTGGGCCAGCAGCGCCGTCTTGCTGTTCGAGTTGTGGATTTCGATCCCTCCAATTATTTCTCTTGGGCCAGCAGCGTCGTCCTGTCATTTGAGTCGTGGGTTTTGGTCCCTCGAATTTCTTCTTTTCGGCCTGCAGCACTGCTAGCTTATCTGAATAGTGGATCCCGGTCTCGTCAATCACTTCTTTCGCAACCCAACAAATTTATATATTTAGGCCATCAGCGCCATTATCGTGACTAGCCATGGGCTTCAGTCCCCAGATTCCCTCTGAGTCGGGGCCAGCAGCGCCTCAGTTTCGATTCGGGTGGACGTCTCACCTCCCCGAATCCTCTCTTATGCTTACGCTTACTCTAGTTACCCAAATTCTGGTGGCAATATACCAATTCGGATGTCGTATGTCAAATACAAAGGTAAGTCCACAGTTAGCAACACTAGATGACCCGGTAATCGTATCAAACGCGCTCTACTGAGAGAATTTTCCATACCTGCAGTATGAATTCTAGCATCGATGGACGCATCGAGTGCCTTACACATTACTGGGCTTCGACCTGATAAGTCCACACGCGGCTCAGGTCAAAGTAGCACCAGCCCACGCGGGTTTGAGTCAGGGGACTCGAATCTGAGTAAGCTAACCGATGTTTTTGTGACTATGCAATTAACTGGGCCCGACGTGAGTCTCAGACTGGTTATGCCAATCCCTCTAGCAACAAAACTATGTGTCTTCGAGGCTCGGAATGAGCATTACTCGAACAGACTAACCTTACTAAACGAACCATTCGTATGCATGTTGTGCCTTTTTGTCTCTACAGGTAGGGCGAAAGAGGTTATATGCGATCAAGTAAGGACTCAAAATAATGGAGTTAGAGTACCTGCCATAGTCTTCGACTATCCCAGGCACTCGAGGGCTACTAACGAAGGAATGACAAATGGGCCCTCAATATGCGCCTACCTGGGTTTTGGTCCAGGAGGGACATCCACCAAAGGGATAACAAGGCCCACGAAGATAACATCCTGGCGCGGCCCAGGAGCAAGACTTGCCGTACAAGGTGAAGATTCGAAGGAAGAAACCTAGTTGGATTAGGACTCGATTAGGGTTTTACCTACCATCTTTCTACGTAGTTAACTTGGGAGAGCAATCCTGAGACCCAACCTTCGCATATAAAAGATTGGGAGGGAGATCCAAGAACCGCTCTAGACACCTTTCGCCACCGTACACCCGAGCGCTCGAAACCTCGAGAGTTCTCCACTTTTCGGCTAGATCCAATCTACGCCATCGCTGTAACACCTCCATTGTAGCCACCCCATCAATAAAGTCAGACAAGCAGGACGTAGGTTTTTACCCTACAAGGGGGCCGAACCTGTGTAAAACCTGTGTCTCCCTACGTTGTCTGATCGCCGTCGAGTTCGCCGGATCCCACAAGCGCTCCATGTCTCGAAAGCCCTCAAGCATGGGCATTGCCGGGGTCAAACCTCGTCAATGGTAATGTAAAAATTGAGTGTTACATCCTTACTACAAGCTCATAAGGTATCTAGCCAAGATTGCATGCCTTCCTTTAGGCTTGGCATAGCTCTGTTCATAGCTAAAGCAAAGCAAGATTTAAATTTAAAGATACATCTCCGGATACATGGTATTCTGTCATTGAAAATAGCACAATTCCTTTGATCCCAAAGGCTATATCACCCTGTAATGATAATCTCCATGAGGAAGGTATGTGAGTATATTTTTTGCTCCGGTGATCATATTGTTCAGGTCAAAATTTGTGTCCCATTCAAATCGAAGAGCCCATCAGAAACTTTGAATGAAGCTGAATTCAAAAAAGATATGAGCTATGGATTCTTCAGTGTCAATATCACATAGTATGCATTCTGAGAATTCCACGTAGAAGTTTTTTTCCTTCCTCATTTCGTATGAATTCAGTTTTCCATTTAGAAGTAGCCATGAAAAGAACTTTCGCCTTGGAATCACACAACCTTCGAGATGTCTAGAATGGGCTTAGGGATAATATGTTCCTCGATCAGTGCTCTGTATAATTTCTTGGTTGAGAATTTGTTGTCCCGACTAAAACTTTGTTCATCATTATTGGAGTTGAAAGTAATATTTCCAAGCTCCTCTTACTGACTGTTCAATTCCTCCTATGCTATGGTAGATAAGCGTAGGAGAACATATCATATATATTTTCACAAGCAATAGCACCTGCCTTTTCCATTGAGATATTTTGATCTTTAGCAAAAGAGTGGAGGTGGGGATATTCATATTCCCTGATTGAATTTTTCCATGCATCCTTCCACAAGAGAATGGAATTACCCTTGTTAATGGAGCATTGAGTGTGTTCTCTAAATAAGTCTGTTAATTTTAAGAAGTATTTCCACTAGAAATAACCCTTTGGTTTGTGTGCATGGGGATTTTCCCTTTGGTCTGAATAATGGGGATCTGCCCATTATTGTAGTGAGCCTGCTTCAGTAGTTGGCCCCATGGAATGTCATGATTGTTATAAAATTTATGGAGATTCTTCATCATACGAGATTTGTTTTGTGGTCTCAGATTTGTGACGTTCAAACCACCTTGATCTTTAGATTAGCGGCCTAGGCGTTTCTCTAACACATATACAAACTCCATGAACTTAACATGTTTCCAACTCCTTTCACACAGATAAGCATCCATAAACAAAAGATCAAGATATCAACTAAATAGGAATAAGTGCAATGTTGAAAGCGTGCCCCATGACAGCATGGCTGAGCTAACTCCCAACTTACAACTTACAAGCATATAATCAACATAAGAGAGCCACAATGGTCAAGTTTATTAAGTGCAAGAAAGTAAATGTGCCATCAAGTTCGTGAGAGCTTTACTAACTAATTTTCTCATAACAAAAAAAAATTAATTTGGAAGATAGATAAAAGCAAGACGAATATCCTTGGAATAGCAAATTGCTAATACGTAGATATGGTGGACACATTGGAAGACTTTGGTTTTTGGAAGTTGGATGCACAAGAAGTATTCCCTCTCAGTACAGGTGAAGGCTAGCAAAAGACTGGGAGCGACCAACTAAGAGAGCAATAACGGCCATAATCATGCATAGCAACAAAACATTATTGACCAAAGCATAAAGTGGTATCACAAGTCAAAAACCAAATGATCATAGGGGCTTGAGGCGATAGGTTAAAGTCAAACATGGTGTAAGAATGCACCAAGTCAACCCAAATAAAGCATCAAAGGAGAATACCACAAAAATATGCTTCTATAAGATAAAAACAACGCATGATTCTTTCAGAGGCATATTAAGCACTCTCAGTTATTTGAGACAAGTCATGCTACAACAATAACAACTAAGCATATAATCAAAATAATACCAAGCATGACATGATAAAGTCTAAGAAACAGTCTAAACAAGCTCCCTTTTTGCATCACTATAAGCATAAAATGGTTTACTCTTTTCCAACACCAATCAACCTTTTTGAAACAACTCCCAAAGATGAAAACCAACAAAGACCATAGGTCTAAACACACCTAGCTACAAAAATTTAACAAGTTCTGAACAAGAACGAAGGCAAAAAATAGAAGCTAAGCGCAGTACTAGAAAAAGAGAACACTCGTTGAACGATAAGAGTGAAAACTAGAGTGTTCTAGGCAATGAAAATGGAGTGTGTCTTATCCAAAAGAAATATGTTGGGGTCCAACCAATTATTTCAGCAAACAAAACAAAAGAAAACTGAAAGCAAAAATAAAGACGCTCCAAGAAAAACACATAGCATATGAAGCAATAAAAATATAGTGTCTTGAAAGATGACCTGATATTTTTTTGTTGATGAAGAAGGGGTGCCATGGGGCATCCCCAAGCTTTGACGCTTGTACTTCTTGGATATTTCTTGGGGTGACATGGGCATCCCCAAGCTTGAGCTTTTGTCCATACTTCATCTCATCTCATCATTCTCCTTTCCCTACACTTGAAAACTTCCTTCATACAAAACTTCACACAATTCTCATTCGCAACATTTTTTGCGGGTAAAAGTAGATTTCATCTCATTAGCAACATTAGTTTATGCAAGATAGTAAATCCACTCTTGGTTCAGTTTCAACTCAAGTATAACATATATTAACACATAAGTTACTGTAGCAACTTCCTCAAAAAGTTCCGTGATCAAAATAACTCAAAAAGAAAGAGATCAAGAGGCAAATGCAAATAGTGGCAGAAATTTGTCAAAACAAAACATCTGGTAAAGATCATTTTTTTTGAAAATCTTCTGTTGCTCAAATCGAAAAGTGCAAAACGAAAAGTGAAAAACTAATGAAAGTTAGATAACAACCTGGGGCATGTGCACAAGAAATCGCAGATAAAAATAACGTTCTGGGAATTTTCACGAATTTTTACGGTACAGCGTAGAAATCTGTTTTAGGACAGCAACTTCCCCAAATCTTACCTTCCTCCAATTAGAGGTTCTTCTTGGCACAAAAGAAATAAAAATGATAAGGAGAGGTCATTACAGTAGTAATAACTTCCAAGACTCAACAAAAAGAAAAAATACTAAAAAGAAAACATTGGGTTATCTCCCAAGAGTGCTTTTCTTTAACGCCTTTGAGCTAGGCGCAAAAAGTGAGAATCAAGTATTTTTGAATGAAAGAGCATCAACATCATAATTTGCTCTAAGAATATAATCAAAAGGTAACTTGTTTCTCTTTCTAGGGAAGTGTTCCATACCTTTCTTGAGTGGGAATTAATATTGAATCGTGCCTTCTTTTATATCAATAATAGCACCAACAGTTCTAAGAAAAGGTCTTCCCAAAATAATAGGACAAGAATCATTGCATTCAATATCTAAAACAAGGAAATCAACGGGAATAAGGTTATTGTTAACCATAATAAGAACATCATTAATCCTTCCCAAAGGTTTCTTCTTAGCAACATCAGCAAGAGGAACATCAAAATAACAATTTTCAAGCGGTGGTAAACCAAGCATATCATAAATTTTTCTAGGCATAACAGAAATACTTGCACCAAGATCACATAAAGCATTACAATCAAAATCATTCACATTCATCTTAATGATGGGCTCCCAACCATCTTCTAACTTTCTAGGAATAGAGACTTTTTGTTTCAACTTATCCTCTCTAATTTGCATGAGAGCACTAGTAATATGTTTTGTAAAAGCCATATTCATAGAACTAGCATTAGGACTTTTAGCAAGCTTTTGCAAGAACAAAATTACTTCAGAAATATTGCAACCATCAACATCAAAATCATTACTATCAAAAGTAGTAGAACTATCGTCTCGCATACTCCAAAAAATTTCAGCACTTTTATTAGAAAAAGTTTCTGAGGTTTTTGGCAATTTCGCACAAGGAGTAGGGATTTTCTCTACACCAATCAAAGTAGGAGGTGTGCTAGCATTTGAAACAACATCACTAGTGGTGGTAATAGTACAAACCTTAGTCATATTTCTAGCAATCTCATCTTCTCTTTCCCACCTAGCATGCAATTCTGCTAACATCCTAACATTATCATCAATCTTAACTTGAATGGCATTAGTAACAGCAAAGGGATCAGGTTTAGCAACCATTCTATTAATCAAAGAAGATTGCGCATCATACAAGGATGAAATATAGGTTTCAGCATTAGAAACCTTAACTTGCAACTCAGGAATCTCCCTATTTAAATTCTCAAGTTGATGACTAATAGTCATCAACAAGGCAGATTGTTCCTCCATGGTTTTGGTGGACAACTTGTTCTTCTCATATTGCATTTGCATAAAATTCTTAGTAGCCATTTCAACTTCTAAAATCCTTTCTTCACTAGGCATTCTAGGTCTACCATGATAGGCATTGTCACTATTAGAAGGATATGGCATATAATTGTTGCTACCAAAATTATTCCTATAAGCACTGTTGTTGAAATTATTATTTCTAATGAAGTTCACATCAACATGCTATTAGAAGGATCAATGTGCACCTTACTATTAACAAGCATAGACATAATGGTATCAATCTTATCACTCAAGGAAGAGGTTTCTTCAACAGAATTTACCTTCTTACCTTGTGGAGCCCTCTTGGTGTGCCATTCAGAATAATTTACCATGATATTATCGAGGAGCTTTGTTGCGGCGCCCAAGGTGATGGACATAAAAGTACCTCCAGCAGCTGAATCCAAAAGGTTTCTTGAAGAATTTTTTTGTCTTGCATAAAAGGTTTGGATAATCATCCAAGTAGTCAGTCCATGAGTTGGACAATTCTTTATCAAAGATTTCATTCTTTCCCAAGCTTGAGCAACATGTTCATTATCAAACTGTTTAAACCTCATAATATCACTTCTCAAAGATATAATCTTAGCAGGAGGATAATATTTTCCAATAAAAGTATCCTTGCACGTAACCCAAGAATCAATACTATTTCTAGGCAAAGATAGCAACCAATCCTTAGCTCTTCCTCTCAAAGAGAAAGGAAACAACTTAAGCTTAATAATATCTCCATCTACATCCTTATACTTTTGCAGCTCATATAGCTCAACAAAATTGTTGAGATGAGCAGCAGCATCATCAGTACTAACACCAGAAAATTGCTCTTTCATAACAAGATTCAACAAAGCAGGTTTAATCTCATAAAATTTGCCTCAGGAGCAGGTGGCGCAATAGGAGTTTTCAGGAGTACTCATTCTAGCAAGACTAAAACAGATAAACAAAAATAACAACTATAAAAGGAACTATTTTTTGTATTTTTGATAAAAAGATGCAAATAGAAATAAAGTAAAGAAACTAAGCAAAACAATAATAAAGTAAAAAGATTGGAAGTGAGAGACTCCCCTTGCAGAAATCCTCTTTCTCCCCGGCAACGGCGCCAGAAAATGTCTTGATGTCTCACAAGACCAGTTGGGAAACCTCAAGAGGAAGGTATGATGAGCACAGCAGTAAATCTTCCCTCAGTTATGATACCAAGGTTTAATTGACCAGTAGGAGAAAGAAACCACTTCCGAAGGTTGTTGCTAGCTGACTTTGGCAATGGTGCCAGAAGGAGTCTTTGATGGCGTGGTGTCTGCACCAGCAGCAACGTGGAACCTGCACACAACACAACCAAAATATTTTGCCCCAACTTACAGTGAGGTTGTCGATCTCACCGGTTTGCTGAAAACAAAGGATTAAACGTATCGTGTAGAAGATGATATTTGTTTGCACTAAGTAAATAATAATTGCGGAAAGTAAACAGTGCTTGCAGTAGAAAGTAATATATGTAAAAGAATGGACCGGGGTCCATAGTTCACTAGAGGTGTCTCTCCATAAAGATAAATAACATGCTGGGTAAACAAATTACAGTTGGGCAATTGACAGAATAAAGAATGCAAAGCAATGCATGTACATGTCATGAAGATCACTATGAGATTCACTTGGGCATTACAACATAAAACATAGACCGTAATCCAACTGCATCTATGACTAGTAATCCACCCGCCGGATATCATCCGAACAACCGTTGGGTATTAAGTTGCAAGCAACATATTATCGCCTTAAGCAAAGTGTGTAATGTAAACAATACAAATGTCCTTGAACAAGAGAATGTTGTTTTCTCCCTAGTAGCAACAACACATCTACAACCTTAGGAGTTATTGTCACTCTCCCAGATTACTAGAGGCCTGAACCCAATATCGAGCATAAATACTCCCTCTTGGAGTCACTAGCATCTACTCGGCCAAGATATCTACTAGCAACGGAGAGCATGCAAGATCATAAATAACATAGACATGATAAATCAGCAATCAACTTGACATAGTACTCAATATTCATCGGATCCCAACAAACACAATGTGTAGAATTACATAACGATGATCTTGATCATGATAGGGAGCTCACAAGATCTAAACATGGAGCACATGGAGGAGAAGACAACCATCTAGCTACTGCTATGGACCCGTATTCCAAGCTAGACTACTCACGCATCACTCTGGAGACTGGCATGGTAATGAAAAAGGCATCCGGTGATGATTCCCCTATCCGGCAGGGTGCCAGGAAGAGCTTCTGGACCCTCCCGATCTTGGGACGACGGCGGTGGCTTGCAGTATGTTTCGTAGAAAAGTGTTCGTCTTTTTAGGGTTTTCCCGTCGAAGGGAATTTATAGGCGGAAGGGCGATGTTAGGAGGTGGACCAGGTGGTCACACCACCTGGTGGCGCGGCCAAGGGGTGGCCCGCGCCACCCTATGGTGCGGCCGCCCCTTGGTCCGTCTCTGTCTCTCCTCTGGACTCTGTCTTCATGTCAGGTGATGTCTACGCACGCTTCTATTCTTGTAGAAAGTGTTGGGCCTCCAAGTGCAGAGGTTTGTAGAGCAGCAACAAGTTTCCCTTAAGTGGATCACCCAAGGTTTATCGAACTCAGGGAGGAAGAGGTCAAAGGTATCCCTCTGAAGCAACCCTGCAATTACGATACAAGAATTCTCTTATGTCCCCAACACACCCAATACACTTGTCAGATGTATAGGTGCACTAGTTTGGCAAAGAGATAGTGAAATACAAGTAATATGGATGATTATAAGTAGTAAATGCAATCTGAAATAAATATCGCTGCGAGCAAACATGTAACAAAACTGAATATAAACGGGGTTTCAATGCTTAGAAACAGGGCCTAGGGATCATACTTTCACTAGTGGACACTCTCAACAAATATAACATAATTGAACACATAAATATCTATCTTCACTATGCCACTCTAAACTATTCTCTGATGGATAACGAACACTAATCATGTGTAGGGCTACGAAGCACTCCTCAAAGTTTGCATTTCCCCAAACGTGCCCCACACTATCACCTTGAGCGCACTAGATGGTTCCAACAAACACCAACAATTCATAGAGACACTAGCCAAGGAGACACACATAATGCGCACACTGTCACCTTCACATCATGGTACAAGGTGTCTCCAGAGATTACAATAATAAAGCACGGGAGTATCATAGTATATGAAGAACAATATCTACCAATTCAACTAGATACAAAACTCATGATCACATCATGGGAGAGAGAAGTGAACCACATAGCTACCGGTAGAGCCCTCAGCCCCGGGGGAGAACTACTCCCTCCTCATCATGGGAGACAATAACATCGATGGAGATGGCGGTGAAGTCGATGGAGATGGCGGTGGAGGCGATGGAGTCGATGGAGATAGCTTCGGGGGCACTTCCCCGTCCCGATAAAGTGCTGGAACGGAGACTTCTGTCCCCCGAAATTAGTCTTCGAAGGCGGCAGCGCTGCGGAACTTTTTTGGGAGAAACGCTGATTGATCTAGGGTTTCTGCTTCGGAAGGCTTTATATAGGCAGAGAGGCGGTGTCAGAGGGCGGCCAGGGGGCCCACACCACCCCTGGCGCGGCCAAGGGGGGCGCGCCACCCTAGGGTGTGGCTAATCCCTGGCCCCCCTTCGGCTCTCCTTCAGACTTCGTCTCGTGTCCGGGAAAAATATGAGGTCCGGGCTTTGTTTCGTCCAATTTCTGAGAATATTTCCTGTGTAACTTTCTGAAACACAAAAACAGCAGAAAACAGGGAACTGGCACTATGGCAACTCGTTAATAGGTTAGTTCTGGAAAACACATAAAAACGCCACGAAGTGTAAACAGAACACAAAGCAATTGGTGTAAAACAAGCATGGAGCATAAAAAATTATAGATACGTTTGAGACGTATCATCAGGTAAATAGGAACTTTGGCTTTCGTTTCGTCCAATTCTGAGAATATTTCATGTGTAACTTTTCTGAAACACAAAAACAATAGAAAACAGGGAACTGGCACGGTGGCATCTCGTTAATAGGTTAGTTCCAGAAAATGCATAAAAATGCCACGAAGTGTAAGAAAACACAAAGCAATTGGTGTAAAACAAGCATGGAGCATCAAAAATTATAGATACATTTGAGACGTATCAGGAACCAAGGCGCTGGGTCTTAAGTTTGGCCGCTTTGGGTCCCATACTGGGGCCCACCACCAGTTTAACTTGGCCACATGATGCATGCAAAATTCATGCATGAAATTTGAAGTTTATTGATGCATATTCCAACATATTAAGATGTTATTAGTTGTTATAATCATGTTTAATGTTGATTTATGGGGATTTTCCATCGATCCCCCTTATTTTAGTTATAACTCTGCAGAACAAGAAAACCTTGTTTTGCATATTTTGGCGTTTCAGGAACCTTCCCGAACTCAAATTGACCTGAGATTTTTCAGGCGTTAATATTTTATCACAAGAACCTTTTGGAGAACAAGAAGTCAATGAGGGAGGCCACAAGGTCCATTTGAGCATGGGCGGTGCGAGCCCCGGGCCTAGCCGCGCCACCATGTCTAATTTGAGCCTCGAGGCTCCGATGCCGTCCATCTTCGTCTCCTGATGCTCAGCTTGACCTTAAAATACCTATATAAAGACCCCTCACATTCCCAAGAGAAGGCGCCGGAGAAACACGAAACACATGAACAGAGGTTTTTCTAGCAAAGATTGGAGGGGTAAACGTTGCCGGAGTTACCCCGGGTCGCTTCTCCAACCTGTCTAGCATCACCACCATTGACACCGCCATAAAGAGGGAGTAGTCCATCTTTGGACTATGGGTTTGTGGCAGCAACTTGTCCTATTTCTCTGTTATGCTATGATTGTTTAGATGCCATATGAGATGCCCAACATGATTATGGCACATATTATGTAATTCCTATGTGGTGGATCTTTATTTTATCGGATGATCTATGAGATGTGATATGTTATTATGTTTTTGATGTATGAGTAGATGCATAATGTTACCGTTCTTTATTACTTGTTTGGATCCATTATGTATGCGAGAGTGCGAGAGGGGGATGGTGTGCATTAGATGGAGTAACTAGGTAGTAGTAGTGAATAGTGAACATTTTTAATGATTTGCTATGGTTTTTTATCAATCCACGGTTACCCCACTAGGGATAAAAAGAATGCATATGTTACATTTTTCGGTGACAACTGAAAATTCTGAGAGACATTTATAGACATAGTTCTATCGTAATATGTCCAAGCGGTAGCGTATTTGATATTCTACATCATGTCAAAGTACCTAAGGCTATACTCTGTTAATTCATAATACTAGATTGCTTGACATGAAATTCCTTTCTAGTGGAGTATAAATAAGATGTGTTGCATCATCTTTAATTTAGGACGTGATGCCCATATGAATATTAACAAGACAACATAGTAAAATCATGTCGTTGTTTCAGTCATCCAACTTGCGCTTAATGCCACTACAACTTTATGAGAGAGTAGACAATTGAACCCATGAACTCCGGTCCATTTTAAATCATAAGAGACACATTTTCCATACTTTCATGTGTCTTTAAAATTTTAGCATTAAATAATTCCGAAAATACACAAAATATTTTTCCTTTTTTGCAATCACATCTAAAACCCAAAAACACTTTTACCGCATTGTTTTAGTTGCATATTAGTTTAGTTTATCTTTCCCGCATCATATTTATTTTATATCATTGTTATTTATTTATTTGCATTATTAATTTATTTTACTTACATTCACACCTTGTGCTTGACAACCACTCGATGGAGTTGGGGGCACAAGACAAGGAGCTTGTTTTGACGAGAATGAAGAGAGCTTTTACGATTATTCCCTGAGAGTTTGATATTAACCCCGAGTTTCCTCGTGGGGAAAATTTACTCTTGCTACAACACTCTACACTTGGTGACCCAACGAAGTGGCACCTTGCTTAGTGTCATCAAGACTATTTTATGGCGTCGTTATCGGGAACAAAGGAAAGCATTCACAGCTGCGAGCTTCCGTGAGTGAAGGCAATTCTCCGACGCAAGATCATCTTCGAGCGTCGTGCAATCACCTAAGCTTGGGGAGGTTGCACCACTGTGAGTCTTCTCGTTCTTTTAGATTTGCAAAGCATTCCTCTTTTTCTTGTTTTTATCTTTTTAGTTCTTTTTGTTTTTTCTTATACACACAAAATCCATAAAAAATAGTGTAAGTTCTTGAATATGCATGTTAAACCATGGGGGGGGGGGGGCTTCCTAGTATCTCTATGGTTGATGAGTATGTCGAGATTATGGAAGCTTACCATGAATATCGATCTACCAAAGAAGGAGAAAGAATGGATGAATTGCTTAGACATATTAAACATTTAGCTATTGATTTCTATGAATTGCATGATGTGACTTGCTGCACTAGGGAATGTTATAAACACTCTCATTTTCAATGCAAACATAATAGTGATCTTATAATTGCTTCTTATCGGTATAGTAGACCTTTGTGCCATGATATAGAGCAGGTTGAGAAGTATATTGCTTATATTGGAGCCCATGAGTTAGACTCTCTTATTAATGAAAAATTCGAAACTAGTCATGAGGCTCGTGTAATGAAAGAGCACCTAGATGCTATCCTCCAAATCTGCATAAATGAATTTAGTGATAATGTTTATGTTATTAAATATAAAGAAAGAATTATTGCTGCTATGGAAAGTACTAATATTTTGCATGAAGAATATGATCAAAGCATAAGCATCGAAGAATAAGATATGTCCCAACCTAAGCTTGGGGATGTTCTAGAACCTATCAAAGATGATAGTAACACTCAAATTCAAAACTTAATTGCTAATTATGAAAATCCATACATTTCTTGTGAGGGAATTCGAAACCATTACAACCCTTCTTATTATGATGCTTCTTTGGTGGTTAGTAATGCTACTAGTGATAAAAAGGAGTGTTTCTTAGATATGCTATATGATACTGCTTTAGATGATGGTCCTATGCTTATTGGTAATCCTCCATGTTTACATGAGGATAGAATTGATATACTTGTTATCCATGATGATGCTCTCATTCATAAGAGTCTCATATTATTCTTGAAATCTCCTATCTACACCATAGAGGAGAAATATGCTTATGTTGAGAAGTACTTTTGTGGTTTGCAACTTTCTTATGAAAAATCCTATTGTAGCCATGATGCTATGATTAAAGATGATGTTGGTAACTACTTTAAAAGAGTAAAGAATGATAATGAATGCCTTAATAAATTTAATGATTCTATTTATGTGCTAAGAATTTCCAAGTTCCATGATTCAAATAGTAACACTATTAAAATTCCTTCTTGTAATTGCAACTACTATGAAAGAGGAGGTGATAAGTACCCTATTTATGCTTCTTGTAATGATATGATGTGTTCACCCACTAATAATATAAAATGGTAGGCCTCTACCTGCTGTTATTTAGTTATATATAAAATTCCAATGCATAGGAAGAAGGTGAGACTTCGTTGTTATTGTTTCCATATCTTGTGGTGCTCTTTTGCATGATTCAGCTTGACTATTATTTTGATGAATACACCGTAGGATCCCGGTATAATGTATGGAGCACTTTCTAAAGGAAGAAGGTGAATATTTAGAATTACAAGTTCCCTCATGTCACTTTTCCATCTTGAAGAAAAAAGATACGAAGCCTAGCTATATGGCTATAAAGAAAGCGCTTTACGGGAGGCAACCCAGTAG
Source organism: Dactylis glomerata (assembly GCA_007115705.1). NCBI lineage: Eukaryota > Viridiplantae > Streptophyta > Magnoliopsida > Poales > Poaceae > Dactylis > Dactylis glomerata. The sequence continues at coordinate 3,136,144 of QXEO01000656.1, forward strand.
TATTTACTTTTTTTGGTTTTTTTCATTGCTCTTATCAGAGAGTAATTTTATTTGTGTATTCCTTTTATATTCTTTCTGTAGCAAGAAAGTTTGTTTTAGTGTGTCTACTGTAGCAAAAATAAAGTGCCGAGTTTTACCCATCTTGGATGTTTTAAGATTGCAATGCTTATCCAGAGTTTCTGAAATCCGCCCAGCATTTTCTGGTGCACGAAATTCCTAATTTTTCTGTAAATCCTATGAACCTGTGATATTTATATAAATTGCAACTTTTCATCCTCTAAGTGAATAAAAATACGAGAAAAATTCCTGACATATTTAAGGGGGTCGAATGTTTTTGACAAGCTCGTGCTGTTTTTATTGGCAGATTTTGTCTTTTGTTGTTTCGAGCATTGATTTGAGTCTCAGGATGATTCTTTTTGAGTATTTTTTTTATATTTAGTGAATAATTGGCAACTTAATATATTCTCTCGACACTATGCACCAAATTTTATTTGGGGTTTTCTTTACAGCACATATATTATCTTTATTCCCTCTAATGTTAATCACTCTAGAAAAGAGATGGAAAATAGTTGTGGTAAAGTTTTTTCAAGGTGAAGGAATAATCATCAAGCAAGGAGTGATCTAAGTAATTTACAACACCATAAGCTTGGGGATTCCTCATGGCAACCCCCTGGACCTATCAACTCCTCGGTTTGCATACTATCCTTGCCTTGTTTTTTGAGCACCATTTTACCGTTACATAAACTTGAAGCGTCTGCATATAGTTTTTAGTTTTTAGTTCACATATTTTGTTTTGAATAAATGTACCACCACCTATAGGTATACTTTATATTTATGATAAAGCTACCGTAGGAAATACAAGTTAAGTTGGGAAGGAAAGGGAGATAGCAATGAAAGTTATGCTTATGTTCTATGCTTCAAATGCTTTGGTTGAATAGTAATTTGCTAGTGTTGTATTTAGTGTTATTTCTTCTTTACACATTGATGGTTAACTTTGAATTACTTAGTTTATTAATAAATGTGTAGCATTATGGACATTATGCATGCTTGTGACATTATAACTTTCCAATGGCCAAGAAAAGAAAAGAAAGCAAGCAAAGGCTTGTATATCTAAATACCTTGAGCCATACTTCTCCACAAAATCTCCACTATTCTTACCTATGTAGAAAAAAATTGCTATTCCAAGTATAGTATATGCTCCAAGTCTTTGCATTCAAAATCATACTTGTTTTTATTGTGCAATTCGAAGATCATGGGAAAGTAGCAGTCCATGGTAGATTTCATTTATGTAAGTTGCGTGTTCGACAGTTTATTAGTTGGGGTTAAGTTAAACCATGCTATCATGGAACAAGACTTTCAACATTGCACAAAATTAAGTTGTTGTCATACACCTTGGGTTATGCATATCTTTCCGATGTAAAATGAGTGGGGGTTATCATACTAGAGATTTGACTGTGCATATTTGTTAGACAAGAGCATTGGGACGCTAACCAAAACCATGCCTAATCATGGTAGAAGTTTCACCATGGACTTCCTCATTAGCTTAAATAAGTTTAATTTACTACTCAGTTAGTACTTTAAGAGGAGGAGTTCATTTGTCTATTGTCCTATCATCCCGGTATGTATTGCCTTTGCAAAAAGATGAAAATCCAAAAGGCACTGTGTACAGGTGGCATGGTGGTACCCCTTTGCGAGCACTTGGTTAAAACAGTATGCACACAATAAGAGTCTATGGTAATTCTAAAGTTGAGTAGCGTGTGGTGAAAGCTACTATTAACAACGGGGTATGAGACTTACAACTAGTAAAGTGTTGATCATGTAAACCATATTTGCTCTTCATTACCGTTGACTTGAGTTGCACAATTCTAAAATTTATTTTCTCTTTAGCATCAGAGATTGGCACATATATTCCCTACTTACTTTTAGTGGTCACTTATTCAAAATAAAAGAGAAGAAAGAAAGAAAAAAGTTCCAAGCAAGCACTTGCATGTTTAATGTCCATAGTACTTTCATTTCTTTTTGTATTTTGTTATTGATTGTTGGACATCATTGAGTTGAATTAGAAGTACCACTTCATTTCTCATTTGCTTGTTGTTGTTCATTAAAGATTGAAGCATTAGTCATATTAATTACTACTTGTTATTTTCATAGAAGCAATAAACTCTAAAGTTCTTGTTTAGTTTTATCACCTTCATACTCGAGGAGGAGCATGGGTTAAGCTTGGGGATGTTGATGCATGCAAAATTCATGCACGAACTTTGTAGTTTACTGATGCATATTTTAAAATATTAAGATGATATTAGTTGTTTATAATCATGTTTTATATTGATTTATGAGAATTTTCCATCAATTCCCCTTATTTTGGTTATAACTCTGCAGAACAGGAAAACCCTGTTTTGCGTATTTTGGCAGAAACCTTCTCAAACTCAAATTGACCTGAGATTTTTTGGGCGTTAATATTTTATCACGAGAACCTTCTGGAGCACAAGAAGTTAACGAGGGAGGCCACGAGGCCCATTTGAGCATGGATGGCGCGGGCCCTAGGCCTATCCGCGCCACCATGTCTTGTTTGAGCCTCGAGGCTCCGATGTTGTCCATCTTCATCTCACTACAATAGAATTGATATTTATTGGCAAACCCCTTTTGTCACTTAATATCCATTTTTGTCAATGATATGTAAGGGGGGCATGCGTCCTCCTTTTATACTGTAAGGGGAGCTTGTTCCCGGGGGAACACCTCATCTAAATGTGTGTCGAGCAAAGTGCTAGGTGTCACTACGAGCCACAGGCTTCGCTAGAAAGTATCTTCTTTGTCTCGCATGCCACGTCCTCTGTTGGGCGTGAGACGGAACGATGAGATTTTTTTGTCTCTTCCCCTTGTCCTACTTGCTGTGTCAGGTTTTATCGTACTGCGGCACCTGACGCCGTCATAAATGGGTTGCAGTGGCTCCGGAGTGCGCATTAAAATGGCACACATGCGTCTTAGAATAGGGTACGTGTCTTGGGCATTGACCGTCGTCGCCCCTTGCGGGCTCCCCTATGGGGATAACTTTGGCCATGGCGCTGAGCTTTGGCCACCCTCAGGCAGAAGGGGCAACCTCGGGCTTGCCGCCCGCTCGAAGGGGCATTCTCAAGCCGCGTGCCTTGCCACATGCTAGTCGTATTGTGGCTCGGGGACCCGCGTGCCCGATCTTCGGGGAACCCCTGGTCCTGGAGCTACAACAATATCCCCCGGGTGTTGGCCGACAAAGGGGCTTTTCGGCGCGCGGGAACGGTCAGCTAGGCAGTGGTTGTCGGGCGGCGCCCCTTTACGTGCGGGTCCCATGATGGGATGTTGATGTGATTGACTTTACAATTCGGCCTACGCAAGACTTGCATGCTCGGTCATCGAAACTCAAGTGGCCAGGGAACCGAGGCGACGGGTCTTAAGTTTGGCTGCTTTGAGTCCCATACCAGGGCCCACCACCAGTTTAACTTGGCCACATGATGCATGCAAAATTCATGCATAAACTTTGTAGTTTATTGATGCATATTTCACCACACGCTACTCAACTTTAGAATTACCATATATTTTCATTGTGTGCCTACTGTTTTAACCAAGTGCTCGCAAAGGGGTACCTCCATGCCACCTGTACATAGTGCCTTTTGGATTTTCATCTTTTTTGCAAAGGCAATACATACCAGGACGACGGGACAACAGACAAATGAACTCCTCTTAAAGTACCAGCTGAGTAGTAAATTGAACTTGTTTAAGCTAATAAGGAAATCCATCCTAAAACTTCTACCATGATTATACATGGTTTCGGTTAGCGGCCCAATACTCTTCTCTAACAAATATGCACACTTAAATTAACCCCCACCCATTTCACACCGAAAAGATATGCAAAACCCAATGTGCATGACAATAACTTAATGAAACCCAAGGTGCATGACAATAACTTAATGAAACGTTAAAAGTCTTGTTCCATAACAACATGGTTTAATTTAACCTCAACTAATAAAATATTAAACATACAACTTACATAAATGAACTCCACCATAAACTGCAACTTTCCCATGAGCTTCAAATTGCACAATAAAAAGAATTATTATTTTAAATATAAAGACATGGCACATAAACTATACTTAAAATAGCATTTTTGCTAGGTAGGTATGATGGAGATTTTGCGGAAAAGTATGACTCAAGATATTCAGATATATAAGTCTTTTACTTGCTTTCTTTTTCTTTCTTTTCTCTTCTCTTCTTGGCCAACATATTAAGATATCCTTATCCGTCGGAATAAACCGGATATGTATTTTCACAAACGGGTTTGGCGACAGATTTGGTACTCAAATGTACAAATTTTAAGTAAAGGATGGCAAATGTGCAAATATTCTATCTACACGGTCGGTTTCTAACAGGAACATCTCGTAGTCAATAACCTACCTCTCCATCTCAGAAAGGGAAAACGATAATAAGTACGTCAATGGCGTCGCCGCCGGTCCGGCCGTGGGGCGAGATGCAGCACGACCTCCTTGTGGCGATTATGTCCCGCGCGGGCACCCCCGATCTACTTTCTGGCGGCGCTCCCCGTGCCTGCTCTGCGTGGTGGGCCGCAGCTCGCGACCCGCTCGCATGGCGCAACGTTGATCTCCGGGACTGGACAGCCGTGACCTCCGCCCGGCGCGCCCCGGGGACCCGTGCCACCAGCAGAAGCGTCTCCGTCCAGGACGCTCTGGCCGGCGTCCTTGAGGTCGCCGCAACGCGGGCGGATGGTCGGATGGAGGCTGTGCTCCTCCCCGAGTTTGCCGATGAAGACCACCTCCTGTTCCTCGCCGAGAGGTGAGCCTTCTGTGTCCTTGTTCCTCTAATCTTATTGTTCAGTAATCGATGCAGAAAATGAATTCAGCCATACCTTCTTGTATTTTCCAACAAATCCACTTATTAAATGTGTATTTTTTCAACATTATGTGCTGACCGTAGGAGATAGTAGTGAATTTGAAGAGGAAATTTGTAGTTTACATGGTTCGAATAATGAAACTAATTGATCCCAATGGCAACATAGTAAAACTTGTATCTTTTACAATATCTTGATGAACCGTGATGAAGTACTTGTGGCAGTGATAGCTTTTAGTTGAAGTTTGTTCTTGATAGATGTGTTGACTGTAACAAGTTAGCATGTCATCTGTTGAAGTTTGTTCTTGATAGATGTGTTGACTGTAACAAGTTAGCATGTCATCTGTTGAAGTTTGTTCTTGATAGATGTGTTAAGCTGATGTATTCCTTGATAATTATTATATGGGTATTAGAAATCCCTGTGGGATGTAAGCTTACCTCTTTTATATGACCGCCTTACAGCACATGGTTGTTGTATCTACGTGGTACCAGTACTCTGATGTGGCCCTCTGCTTTAAACTTAATTTTTGTCAAAGTCTTTTTGATCCCACTGCTACCACATGCTTCAAATTGTTTGTGCATCAAAGCAGATTTGCAGTGCACAACCTGCCTAGGCCTTGTCACCCACAAATGTATTCACTTCCTTGCTGCCCAACCCTGGTGGCCTGGTTTGCATCCTGTGGAATGCTATTTTCATTGCAATTTGTTCGTGCTCTGCTGCCAAAACTGCAATTGCCTTCTCCTACCCCGTTGCTTGCTATGTTGCATCCATCGCATGCTTCATCTTGCCTTTCATTCTCTTGAACTCGCTAGCCCTCCTTAATTATGAGCTGCATACTCATGTCCTTCCTACACCTTAGTACCAGGTAAGTCTTGCTGTTTAGGGTTCACCTCCTGACAACCTCTTATTTGTTGGAATCTACCAGTTGCCAGTTTATCCCTTGCATTTTCCTTGTAAGCATCCTGACAGGCTGACAGCTTGCGGCTTTGTCACTGGAAGTCATCTATAATTTTTCATATTGTGGTTGATAGCAAACCAACCATCCTAGACAACCTTCCTGTCATGCATATTTACTGTTAGCTTGGTACAATTTACATGTGAATAAAACTGAAAGTGAGAAAGAGAAGCAAGGAGTTGAAAGTAATAGAGTTTCATGAATTGAATTTCCCATGGTTAAAACGGCGCGCCTAGACGCTAGGCAACAACAAAACTCCTAGCACTTAGTTGTGCCGTGCGTATGTTTAAGCGTGTCTATGCGCACTTTTAGGCAACAACAAAACTCCTAGCACTTAATTGTGCCTTGTGTACGCTTAAGCGCGCCTATGCGCACTTTTAGGCAAGAGAGGCGCTAGGCAGAGGCAAAACTAGGAAGTAACACCTAGCGCATTTTTTAACCTTGAAATTTCCTCTCAGGAGCTGAATAATTGATGAGTTCTTCAGTTATTTGATCATATAACATGTTAAGGTGACTGAACTGTGCAAATCACAAAAGAAGGGTAGTGTTGTCATATTTTGATATGCTAAGTTACTTTCGTTCTTAATGTTTGTTTCTTCCTGTTACTATTGGGTTTACCTTCTTCATTTGGATTCTGATTTGTTTATTCCCATTGGCCTGGAATTCCTATAAGTTGAATGCCAACTTTAATTATTCTTACAATTGGCGCAAAGAAACAAATGTGTTGAATTTGAGTTAAACATAAGCTAACTTATATGTACCTCGATAGTCTAGAGTCGATCTCATCTTGTAACTTGTGTGCAGAACTATTTGTACTGTTTCAACGGTTTGTGTTATATCCGTTATTTGTACTGTTTATCCTAAAAAATATTGTTGATTTATTAGCTGGCTGCATGGCTATACATTCAAGTGACACCCTTGGTCTTTTAGGCTTTTGTCATGCTTTCACTGCAATGGAACGTTGTAGAATAAGGGCCCTGCTAAGTGTTAGAATGAACCACAATAGGCATCGTGGCATCATGACAACGGCTGCGCCTCAGTAACAGGAAGAAGATTGCATTTTTTTGTTTTTTCTTGCTTGATAATTCCTCATAGAGTGTCCACTTTATATAGAGGCCTGGAGACCCTGGACTAAGTAAAAAAACTGTAGATATAATCTCTAGTTAGCTTAAGACCATAGCTAAAAGATATCTTCCTAACTTAAAATGGTAAGGTAAAAATGAAAGATTTAGTGTCTTGTTCCATAATTGGATGCTGGTCTTCTTGCTGTGGTGGGGCCATGTATTTGTGTGCATGGCATCACGCCCACCCGGAGTTATAGCTCGGCTTCAGAGGAAAGGGCCATGGTTATAGTCTGATAAAGTCCCATGCTCATAACAGGGCACTACTCTTGTGCCATGTGTAGAGACCATTGCTTCCCGTGCCTCTGACTCGCCGGCTTCTACACATGGGATGCATGTGTGCAGGTGAATAGTCTCGAGGAACGCCTCATGAGATGCAAGGTTGGGGGAACGTATGGTGCCACACATGATGGCCCTGCTGCTGCCACGAGGAAGATGCCATTGCCACAGCTCGCATGTCTCATGTAGAGCAGAACGCTTCCAGGCAAGAGGTAGTAGTCATGGTCCCTGCAGCGCTGTCCTGCTGCTGCTGCTAGAGTAGGCCTTGTTGTTTCCAGGGATGGGCGGTGGAGGCTCCAGACATGGATGGATTTCCCACGGTGTCATCTCCTCGATAGGGGGTGACTGAGGACATACCACCTAGACCGCTGCACTCGACCATATCAATCTGTTCCTTCACCGATGCACCGAGTCTAGCACCCCGCATCCTGTATGTGATCTCACACCTGCGTTGGACATGTAGTTCCTCCTCGAGCTACCAGTTGACAAAAAAATGGTTGTAGGGCATAGGTGTGCTCACCGCTTGGGTGCCTCTCCAGATTACAAAAGGGCAGGTATAGGGTTCAGAAATTAGGACATTACAGGGTTTAGCTTAAATGAAGGAGAAAACTGCATGTATAGCCACCGTTTAGCATGGAGATTCCATTTGTGTTGATCAACGATGATCTGGCATAGCTTGCCATGGATTTGAATGGTTGGCTGGTTGTGTTTGGACCCAGGAGAGAAGGAATGCAAGAAAAAAGAAAGCAGGAAGTGATTTCCTTTTATCGTTCTTTTTCCTAGTTCCAAAGGCTCATCGTTCAAAGGTTTACCATTTTTCGTTTGAATTGGCTCAGCATTGGAGATAGTCTGTGAGAGGCTTGGCTCAAATCAAGGGCAGTGAGGACCAGAAGAAGAAGGGGAATCAGAATACATAATCTGTTGTTTGATTAAATTTTACAGGGAGTCCTCTTTGTAGAGGCCTAACAAGCCAAATTAAGCAACATCAACCTTATCTGTAATTGGTTTAAGGTCCTGGCTCAGTTACCTTCCTAATTTATAGGATAAACTACTTAAATGAGGGATTAGAGATCTGCTCCCATATCTGAGACCTGGTCTCCTTGCGCCATGGTACTTTGGTGCATAGCATTACCCCCACAGAAAACGTTAAATTACGAACATACGATTTTATTTTCTATTATTTTGTGTTTTGCTTTCATGTATGTATGCAATCTCTTGTCCGAAACAATGTGATTGTTCATGGCAATGCACTTCATCTAGATGTTAGTTAGAATTTGTACCTGGTCAGTTGATTATTTTTCCTATGCTTGTAAACTGCCTGCCCCAACCTGCTTGGGAAAAAGGCTTTGATGTCCTGTTTTGACAAATTGATCTGGATTCACTAATGAATGATATTTGTTAGAGCATTTGATTTGTATGAATTGTATTTTCAGTGAAAAACCATAAACATGCAAAAAGGATGTGGCATAGTTTTTTAAAAACTCAGGTGCATGTGGTTTTGATAGTTTGTGCTGCATTTTTAATGATATTTTGTAATGCATATGTTTATATGCAGTAACTCTGCATTCGTTTGACATGGATTTATTTATGTCCTTGATGTTCCCTACAGGAGTCCGAACCTGCAATATTTCAGCTTTCCTACCACGTGTATGACCAATGAACAGTTTTGTAAGGCGATAGCCAAACTTCAGTCGCTTAAAGGCATGGCGGTGGATGAGAGTCTTGTTAACTATGATGTCCTCCACCATGTGCATCAGTTTTGCCCAGACTTTCTGGAGCTGAAAGTGTTTGCTCTTTATGTGGATGAAGATATGGCCTCTATAATTTGCGACTCTCTTCCACATCTGAAGAAGCTTGAGATACCAAATTCTGATATGTCATGTGCCGCAATAATAAAATTCCTTGATTGTCTGGGAGAGCTTGAGTATATGGATATATCAGGTTATGAGACTTCCGTGATCTCAAGTACTGTGCTCCGTAAAGCTTCAAGGCTTAAGGTCTTTATCTGGAACTCAAAATTTGAGCTTGGAGAGTTCAAGGACTGTTCAAATTGCGAGGAACACTCCATTAATCCCGTGGAGCCCTGTAAGTGCATCATGGATCACAAAGTCATGGACTGGCTGGCTGGGCCGTCTCAAGCATCTTGATGCCACCTCGTGGCTCTGTGGTTTCTGTTGTTTAATTATGTACATTTCATATTTCAAATATGTTGAGTTTGCTGTTTGAGATTGTTGTACAATGAAATGGAGGAGACATCATGGTCGATATGAATTTCAGTTTGCTTGCACTACTCAGTTTGTTTTTGACTCTGAGATGCATCACGTGCCCCTCTGTATATATTACTCCGAGTTACTTAACTAGGACCTGGTCATATCAAAGGTTGTTTTCAACCTAGCCTACCAGCTTCCAAAGATGATGATTCGGACCTGACCATATCAAAGCCTGTTTAAATAGCCTACCCGCTTCCAAAGATATTGATTTCAGACTAACTTGTTTCGTTACGGTAGAGAAAATATGATCTGGAAGATGCTTGACAATTCCGATAGATGTATTTTAAGGCTGTGGTTGAGTGTGCGAGGTCTTGAGCCAAGCATGCAGGGTGAATGAGTCTAATCTAGCGTGCAAGGGTTGGGTTTAGCTGAATCCAATGAATCTGCACATACACGGTAGGAAGTGAACAAATAAATTCACTCCCATCTCCAAAGCCGAGCATGCAGGGGTGAATCCAAGTTTTGTGATAACCGTGTTATTTACTTTCAGTGTCGTCTATTGTTCACAGCTGACTTGATCAGCTCAGTTGAGTGACATGTGTGTGGCTTTGGAGTGTAAGTAGAACACAAGGTACGCAAGTGAACAAAAAGGGCGCGATTGGTAGGCTGTGAGCGGTTGGACCAGGCTCTGGAGAGCCAAGAGGCCGTTGATTGGATTCCTGAGCTGCATCCAAAATGTGGCCCACACGCACGTTAAAGCACCCTCTACACAGGCCCTGGGGATACCTCAGAATCGAGCGTTTCCACAGAGCCACCCTCGTCTCTGGCTCCCGTGAGCCAAAAGCGGTCAACCCCCGCACGAGCGGCTGCGACCATGGAGATGGCGCGAGCTCCCGCGCGTAGGCGAAAAAGGGGGCGGGAGGATTTTGTCACCTCCCGTCGAGACCGCCCCTCTATTTCTACCCCCTCCTCTCACCACCTCGTTCAAAATCGCCATTTCCCCTCTTCGAGCTCACTTTTCCCATGCGCAAGGAAGGTAAGTAGGCGATGTTGGCGGCGACGGCGGCGACGACCACTTCTTCGACAAAGATTCACCTCCGTTCACCTCCAGCCATGACTATAAGTTCAAACACCATGATATCTCGAGCACTATCTTGCTGTTAGGGTTAGATATGTGACTTGTTTTGCTTAGATCTGTCCGTGATGTTGGCTTGTAGCAAAGATCTTGGCATGTGTAAGCTTAGTTTCGTTGATCTGTGAGTATTAGCATGTGTAGCACAAAATCTTTCCATGTGTAAGCTTCTTCTTCTTTGTATGCCTAGTATTTGATCATGTAGGCTTGTAGTCATAATCTGCTTCTACATTGTGCGGCAATGTAGGACTCGAGCCAGGAATTCTTTAGCCAGGCTCTGGTCCCCTTCGAGGAGTCCCAGATCCCTTCATTTGTCGCCGATTCGCAGCCTTGATACGTCTCAAACGTATCTATAATTTTTTATGCTCCAAGCTTGTTTTACACCATTTGCCTTGTGTTTCGTTACACTTCGTGGCGTTTTTATGCGATTTCCGGAACTAACCTATTGACAAGATGCCACAGTGCCAGTTCCCTATTTTCTGCTATTTTTGTGTTTCAGAAATGCTACACAGGAAATATTCTCAGAATTGGACGAAACAAGTTCCAGAACTCCTATTTTTTCCGGACGAAGGATGAGGACCGAAAGAGAGCCGGAGGGGGGCCAGGGGCCAGCCTCACACCAGGGCGGCGCGGCCCAGCCCCTGGTCGCGCCCCCTATGTGTGAGGAGCCCCTAGCAGCCCCCTGACGACGCCCCTTCGCCTATATAAAGCCTCGGGACGGAAAACCCTAGGGGAATCGGCAATTTTCTAGAAATAGTTCCGTAGCTCCGCCGCCGACGACGACGAATTTCGGGGGACAGAAGTCTCTGTTCCGGCACCCTGCCGGGACGGGGAAGTGCCCCCGGAGCCATCTCCATCGACCTCACCGCCATCTCCATCAACCTTGTTGTCTCCTATGATGAGGAGGGAGTAGTTCATCCCCGGGGCTGAGGGCTCTACCGGTAGCTATGTGGTTCACCTCTCTCTCCCATGATGTGATCTTTATGTGATCGTGAGCTTTGTATCATATTGAATAAGTAGATGCTACTCTTCGTCATTATGTGTACTCTAGTGGCGTTATTAAAGTAATCTATTCCTCCTGCCATGGTGTAACGGTGATAGTGTGTGCATCATGGTGGTACTTGGTCTAGGCTACGATTATGATCTCTTATGGATTATGAGAATAATTATCACTATGATAGTATTGAAGTGATCTATTCCTCCTTTCATGGTGTAATATTGACAGTGTGTGCACCGTGTTAGTACTTGGTCTAAGTTGCAATAATATTTATCTTGAGTTGTGATTTGATTTGGATATCTCTATGAGCGGTGTTTGTCAAGTACTTGATGAACTTTAAGGGGTGCTTCTATAGACACTACGCAATGATTAGTGTTATTCAATAGGAGAGTAATTCAGAGTAGCATAGTGAAGAGAAGTTATTTATTTGTTCAATTATGTTATATTTGTTGGGAGTGTGTCCACTAGTGAAAGTATGATCCCTAGGCCTTGTTTCCAAGCTTTGCACACCGTTTACTTGCTATTTTGTTACTTGTTTGCTTGCTGCCATTTTTATTCCAGATTGCATTTACTACTTATAATCATCTATACCACTTGTATTTCACTATCTCTTCGCTGAACTAGTGCACCTATACATCTGACAAGTATATTGGGTGTGTTGGGGATACAAGAGACTTTCTGTATCGTAATTGCAGGGTTGCTTGAGAGGGATAGCTTTGACCTCTTCCTCCCTGAGTTCGATAAACCTTGGGTGATCCACTTAAGGGAAAGTTGCTGCTGCTCTACAAACCTCTGCAGTTGAAGGCCCAACACTGTCTACAAGAACAGAAGCGTGTGTAGACATCAAACTCTTTTCTGGCGCCGTTGCCGGGGAGGTAAGGTAAAAGGTACTCGCATCCTCCTGTGTGAGTGCTCGAAGTTATTTCCTTTAGATTCTACAATTACATCTTTCCGTTTCTTGTTTTTATTTTCACTAGTTAGGCTTAATGGAAAACAAAGAGTTCTTTAGTCTTTTTCCTGAGTTTAGATATGAAGTGTTTGAAGAGAAAATTGAAAAACCTTTGGAGCTTAATTTGCATGCTAATAGTGTTGTTAGTATGAATACTTTGAACACCGTTATTGCTAATGCTATAGAAAAGTCTAAGCTTGGGGAAGCTAGTTTTGTTAAGCATGATATTTTTAGTTCCCCAGCTTTAGTGGAGAAAGTTTGCTCTGATGATATTTTATCTCCCTTATGTGATGTTCCTATGCCTGTTACCTATGTTAGTGATCATGATTGGGAAAAACACTCTACTTTTGATATTGCAAATATTTTTGGTACCAATTCTAAGGTTAATAATTGTTGTACCATTAGTACTATCCATGTTCCTTCTTATGATGATATGTTTGATGAGTATGCTTTGCGAAATAGCTGTTTTCTAGCTTGTGATGATACTAAACCTCTAGTTTATGATGGTTATGATGATGAGTATAATATTTTCAGTTCACCTACTTTTGAGGAGAAAATTAGTTATGATTATAATATGCCTCCTGTTTTTGATGATTATGGTGATGAGAATAATTATTCTGTTGAATCTGCTCCTACTACGATTGTTCATGTGGGGAGTATTAATTCTTTTATGCATGTGGCGCATGATAGGGATGCTTTATGTGATAGTTATATTGTTAGTTCTATGCATGATGCTACTGAAAGCTATTATGAGAGAGGGAAACATGGTTTGATGGATCTCAACAATATTGAGTTTCCCCTCTTTATGTTGCAATTCTTGAAGTTGTACTTGTTTTGCCTTCCTATGCTTTTTGCTTTGCGCTTTCATGACTTGTCTCTTTACAAGATTATTTTTCATAGGAAGTGGTTTAGATTTAAATGTCTTTCACATTTGCTTTTTGATGCTCTCTATTGCTTTAAGTCCCTATATGGCGCCTTTGGCTCAAGCTCTTATATGGCGCCCACATGAGCATCTTTCCAAATTACTGCGCCTAGCTCAAAGGCGTTAAAGAAAAGCACTCTTGGGAGATAACCTATTGTTTTACTTTCAGTACTTTTTCTTTTATTTGAGTCTTGGAAGTTATTACTACTGTAATAACCGCTCCTTATCCTTTTTATTTCGTTGTTGTGCCAAGAGAAGCCTCTAATTTGAGTGAGGTAAGATTTGGGGATGTTGCTGTCCTGAAACAGTTTTCGGTGCTGCACCGTAAAAATTTGTGCAAATTCTCTGTATATCTTTTGGACCTGCGATTTCTTGTGCATATGCCCCAGGTTATATCCAAACTTTCATTAGTTGAACACTTTTTGATTTGAGCAACATAAAACCCTGTAAAAAATCGACCTTTATCAGCTGTTATATTTTGACAGATTTCTGCAATATTTGTGTTTGCCGCTTTATCGCTTTCTTTTTTAGTTCTTTTGATCACGGAACTTTTGGGGAAGTTGCTACAGTAGTATATGCTTAATAGGTGGTGGTTTTTGGTTGAAACCTGAAGCAAAAATGGTTGATTATATGTTATGCTTACACTAATGTTGCTAATAGAATTGTGTTTAGTTTTGTATGAAGGAAGTTTTCAAGTGTAGGGATTGGAGAATGATGAGATGAGATAAAGAATGGACAAAAGCTCAAGCTTGGGGATGCCCATGCATCACCCCAAGAAATATCCAAGAAGTACAAGCGTCAAAGCTTGGGGATGCCCCCGAGGCACCCCCTTCTTCATCGGCAAAAATCAGGTCACCTTTCAAGACACTATATTTTTATTGCTTCATGCACTATGCGTTTTTCTTGGAGCGTCAGTTGTTTTTGTTTTTAGTATTAGTTTAGTTTAGTTTGCTGTAATAAATGGTTAGATCACATCATGTTTCTTTTGGAGGAGATGAACTCGCTTTTCATTTGACAAGAACACTCTAGTTTTCACTCTTATCATTCAATGAGTGTTCTCTTTTTCTGCTACTGCGTTTAGCTTACATTTTTCGCCTTGATTTTTGTTCAGATCTTGTTTTATCTTTGCATTAAGGTGTATTTGGACCTCTGGTATATGTTGGTTTTCCTCAAAAGAGTTTCCTCAAAAAGGTTTGAATGGTGTTGGAAAAGAGAAAAAGCTTTATGCAAAAAAGTGGTACAAAAAGGAGCTTGTGTAGACTGCGGCTTAGGCTTTTGCATGTCGTGCTTGATGTCTTTTTGATAGTATGCTTAGTGGTTTTGCTGTAGCATGACTTGTCTCAAATAACTGAGATTGCTTAATGAGCCTTTGAAAAAATCATGCGTTGTTTTTATCGTTTGGAAGCATTATTTTGGTTTTCTCCTTGATGCTTTATTTGGGTTGACTTGGCGCATGCTCACACATGTTAGACTCTTACAAAGTCGCCAATAGCCTCTATGATCATTTATTTTTTGACTTTTGATGCCATCTTATGCTTCTTTTAATGTCGCTTTGTCGCTTTGCATGATTATGGCCGTTATTGCTCTCTTAGTTGGTCGCTCCCAGTCTTTTGCTAGCCCTCATTTTGTACTAAGTATGAGCTCTACTCGTGCATCCAACTCCTAAAAACCAAGTTTGCCATTGTGTCCACTATAAATTCCTATGCATGGTATTTGCAAGCCATTCCAAGTAAATTTTCATGTGCTACCTTTCAAAAAACCTTCAAAATACTTCTCATTTGGTGACACTGTTTTTAGCTCATGGGGACGTAGTGGTCGGATTTGCTATCTTCCATATTGTCTTATTCCAAAAAGAAAAAAAAAAGAAAAAAAGGAAAGAAAAAAGTCACTCCTCCATAGTATGTGAATGTTGGTGGGCACCCGATGGAATCGGTTAGCCATGGTTTGAGAAAGAAAAAAGGTGGGGAGGAGTGCCAAGCTTTATAAAAGAGCACAAAAGTGCCAACCTCTCTCTCAAAAACTTGCTTCATTTTTGTATGGAAGATAGTAAGAACCCCATTGCCAGTCGTTGACAAAGATAACCACCTCTCAAAACCAATTTTTATCTCTCTGTTTTACAAATGAAAAGCTCTAGCACATGTTTAATCACTGCTTCCCTCTGCGAAGGGCCTTTCTTTTACTTTTATGTTGAGTCACCACCTTCTATCTTTATGCACCATTAAGAGAGCATAGTTGTCATTCTTAGTATAATGTGCATTGTCCCAAAGTTTTCATTGATTGATTCATATTGTTGGTTTCACTTGTTCTTAAATTATTTGTATCTAGTCGCCCTCTTAAACTTGAAGTGTCCTATGCATTTATGTTTTGCTCTCCATGAAGGACAAGCTGAAAACTATTTGTATGTTTTTCCATATGATTTGAACACACGTTTGACTTTCATTGTTTCATTTTCATGATCTTTTGTTTGTGTTCATTTTCATGTCATAACATGGTTGCTAAGTTTCTATTATCAAGATTATGTCTTTCATGCCCATGTTTTAAGTTCTTTGATCTCAGCACTCAATGCTTTACCTATATGATCGAGATTGTGATGGTGCATGTCACCTCAAAAATTATTTCTTTTGTTATCACTTACCTACTCGAGGACGAGCAGGAGTTAAGCTTGGGGATGCTGATACGTCTCAAACGTATCTATAATTTTTGATGCTCCATGCTTGTTTTACACCATTTGCCTTGTGTTTCGTTACACTTCGTGGCATTTTTATGCGATTTCCGGAACTAACCTATTGACAAGATGCCACAGTGTCAGTTCCCTATTTTCTGCTATTTTTGTGTTTCAGAAATGCTACACAAGAAATATTCTCGAAATTGGACGAAACAAGTTCTAGAACTCCTATTTTTCCCGGACAAAGGATGAGGACCGAAAGAGATCCGGAGGGGGGGCCAGGGGCCAGCCTCACACCAGGGCGGCGCGGCGCAGCCCCTGACCGCGCCCCCTATGTGTGAGGAGCCCCTAGCAGCCACCTGACGACGCCCCTTCGCCTATATAAAGCATCGGGACGGAAAACCCTAGAGGAATCGGCAATTTTCCAGAAAGAGTTCCGTAGCTCCGCCGCCGCCGCCAATGAATTTTGGGGGACAGAAGTCTCTGTTCCAGCACCCTGTCGGGACGGTGAAGTGCCCCCAGAGCCATCTCCATCGACCTCACCGCCATCTCCATCAATCTTGCTGTCTCCTATGATGAGGAGGGAGTAGTTCATCCCTGGGGCTGAGGGCTCTACCGGTAGCTATGTGGTTCACCTCTCTCTCCCATGATGTGATCTTTATGTGATCGTGAGCTTTGTATCATGTTGAATAAGTAGATGCTACTCTTCGTCATTATGTGTACTCTAGTGGTGTTATTAAAGTAATATATTCCTCCTGCCATGGTGTAACGGTGACAGTGTGTGCATCATGGTGGTACTTGGTCTAGGCTACGATTGTGATCTCTTATGGATTATGAGAATAATTATCACTATGATAGTATTGAAGTGATCTATTCCTCTTTCATGGTGTAATGTTGACAGTGTGTGCACCGTGTTAGTACTTGGTCTAAGTTGCAATAATATTTATCTTGAGTTGTGATTTGATTTGGATATCTCTATGAGCGGTGTTTGTCAAGTACTTGATGAACTTTAAGGGGTGCTTCTGTAGCCACTACGCAATGATTAGTGTTATTCAATAGGAGAGTAATTCAGAGTAGCATAGTGAAGAGAAGTTATTTATTTGTTCAATTATGTTATATTTGTTGGGAGTGTGTCCACTAGTGAAAGTATGATCCCTAGGCCTTGTTTCCAAGCTTTGCACACCGTTTACTTGTTGTTTTGTTACTTGTTTGCTTGCTGCCATTTTTATTCCAGATTGCATTTACTACTTATAATCATCTATACCACCTGTATTTCACTATCTCTTCGCCGAACTAGTGCACCTATACATCTGACAAGTGTATTGGGTGTGTTGGGGACACAAGAGACTTTCTGTATCGTAATTGCAGGGTTGCTTGAGAGGGATAGCTTTGACCTCTTCCTCCCTGAGTTCGATAAACCTTGGGTGATCCACTTAAGGGAAACTTGCTGCTGCTCTACAAACCTCTGCACTTGGAGGCCCAACACTGTCTACAAGAACAGAAGCGTATGTAGACATCAAGCCTCCCATGGCATCGAAGGTTGCGGACGTGGTGGTTGGGCAGTGTTCTGACCAGCCTCAGTTTGCGCATCTCGGATCGTCTCAGAGCACAGTTCAGAGCGTTGTCCAGAGCGTGGCATCGAAGGTTGCCTTCAACATTTCTAAGGCAAAGAAGGATAAGGAGCTGAGTGAGACAACCTCAACTCGCAAAACCGCGCAAGCGAGCATGAAGGGCACCACGAAGTGGCTGCCTTTCCAGTCGACCTTCATCCTCCAGAAGATGTGTGACCTGATCAAGATCGACGTTCGTACTGCCAAGGGCTTCAAAGAGGTCCATCTTGTTTTTGTTTCCAAGGCGCTCTTCGAGCATTGTGGAGCGGAGGTGGCTTCTACTCAGGTGTACAACCACCTGAGGAAGTGGAGGACGAGGTGGATCCAAATTAACAAGCTGAGAGATCTGAGCAGTGCTCAATGGGATGAGGAGACCTGCACCATCATGCTAGAGACTGACCACTACCACGGTTAGCACCTTATTACCTAGGACTGCCCTTTGATCATTCATGCCTACATCTAACAATCTTCCTTGTCATCCCTGTTTAGGATCACCCCAAGGACGCCGAGTTCCTCAACAAGCCCATACTGAACTACCATGAGATGCACACCATCTTTGTTGGTGGGATCGCCACCGGCAGGTTCGCCATGGGCTCAAATGAGTCACCGACTGCAGAGTACGGGACAGACTCCCAGGAGTCCGACACCATCATCATCGATGGCCCAGATAAGCCATTTCTGGCACCACCAGCTGGAGGGAAGGGGAAGATGGGTGCTCTGGCTGAGGATGAGCTCATGGCCTTCACTTCCATGACTGAAGCCGTCAAGGACGTCGCACAAGCGATCAGGGAGAACAAGCCCACTGACGTCCATCCGGAACTCTACAAGGCCATCATGGTCGTGCTTGAGTACTCCCCGGATGCTCTCATGGCGGCACTGAACCACCTTGTCATCCACAAGGCCCAGGGCGTCACCTTTGTTGCCATGGCAGACTCCCACATGTCCCTCTGGCTCAGGAACTACCTGTCCAAGAACTATTTCAATCTGTAGTGCGTGCCCTAGGGCATTGTGGGGCTGGGAAGACATGCATGCTTGCTTGTGATTGCTGAAGATGATGATCTTGTGATGTACATTTTGGTGGCAGCTAGGACTCAAAAACTTGTTATGGCCTGTAAGTAAGATGAGGTGGTACATTCTAAACCCCTCATGTGATGAAGACTATGCGGTGGTAGGACGACACCCACTTTTGCTGTGGGCTAGGTTAACATCTTAGTGCTAGGAAGAACTTATGATCCCCTTTTGAAAACTGTAATGCATGCTCCCGTAAGTTATGATCTTGCTGTCACCATTTGTTACCTCATCTTGTACTTACCCCTCATGTTTCTTTGTTAGTGGTACGTCGTGTTTAGGGGGAGGCAGCCCGGAGTCTACAGCTCGTGGAGGATCTGCCAGGCTCAGGTGAATGGTTTCCCGAACAACAGCTACAGAGGTTACCAGACTCTGGAGGAAGCACTGGAGGATTTCAACCAGTTCCTGGCCGATGAGGCAATGGCTTATCAAGGTATGGTTGTTCAAGCACTCCCTACTCAAGGAATGGCTCTTCAAGCCCTGCCTGTTCAAGGTATGCCTGCTCATGCCATGCCTCTCCAAGCAATGGCTGTTGAGGCAATGCCTCACCATGGTGGACACAAGTTTAGAGATTTCATCATCCTTGTACTGATGGTGGTGATCGCGAGGCTCTTGTTCTTCAAGTAGATGGTGTAATCTCACATGTTGTGGTAAGCTCACCAGAGTTTGAAAATGGGTAACTCTTAGAACTCCTGTGTGCTTAACCAAACAGCTAGACAGTGCATCTGCTGGGCTAGGAATTCGATTTGCAGGCATCCAAACAAATGGGCCAAAGTTGGCTCTCAGAGACAACGAAATCTGTTGTGGGCAACCAAACAAAATGCACTCCATGTTTTTGGCCCGTTTCATGCGACCCAGCCCCCCCCCACGCGCCCAGGAATCCCAAAAAGGACTGCAGGCTACCAATCGCGCCCTAAGATGAGGAGCTCTTAATTCTATCTGCCAATGATTTTTGGATCTACTTATTGGCAATCTACATGCAAGAATAAATAATAGGCTAGTAGCAAGTTTTGGAGGGACTATATAAAATTCCTGTTCTCGCAACTCATAACTCAAGGTAAAGATCACCAACCCTAGGGATAGTGAAGGAGTGTTTTCTCTTTCTTTGAGGAAAATCCTATATGATTGAACAATAAGAAATGGTGTTTGACTGGGCTATAAGATTAAAATAATATATTTATAGGCGTCGGAGGAAAGAGAAGAGAAGTGAACTCTCGTGCACGAGCTAACTGTGCTCCTTACTACTTTGTGAGAAGGTAATGTGAGTCATATATCAATAAAATAGTATATCTTCATAACTAACTATTATACATGTTTAGCTAGATAGCCACCAATTAGGTCTACTATTAAACTTGAAATCAATTTTGAAAAAGAACTACTAATCCTTAACTTTTTTAGGGATCCTTCTCCAATGGTTGTGAATGGTTGTGAATAACTAACTTTTTCAATCCTTTCGACCTTTCGGATGAGCAAGTCAGAAAGGTTGAGAAATAGAATCATCTAATTTGATTTGTTCTTAATAGCAAAAAGACGATTATCTTAGAGTGATCCTTTTGTCAATGAAAACTCATATTACACTCATAGGCTCTGAAGAATGAAAACCTATACTATGTAGCATCAACATCGACTAGTTCAAATTCATAGGTATAATTAGTGAGAGTGGATTTTTGTAGCCCAAGCTACATGTAGATCGGTTTTTTGAAAAAAATCAAAAACGATATTTTAAAGTTTCAAAAAAATCTAAAAAAACTTCTAGATGCAGACAATGATATGATCTACCAACATGCAAAATTTGAACTCAAGATTCCTAATATTCTGGGCTATATAAAAGTACTTAAAATATAAAGTATTTTAATTTGAAAATTTGCACGATTGTAGATCACAACATTGTCTACATGTAGATTTAATTTCAGATTTTTTAAACTTCAAAATGGTATTTTCAATTTTTCCAAAAAACGATGTAGCTCGAGCTACATTAGTGGTTTTCGTACAATTAGTATACTTCTTATTGTTGAAGGCCAAAATTAAAGTGTCCCGGCTCTTCTCACGTTTTCTCACAAGCGGATTAAAAAATAATTTTTTTTAAAGTTTGGATAAACCATTGCTTCGTCTGGTATCTACAATACATAATACTCATATAATAATAATGCCATTTTTTACCGGATTGAAAAAGTTCTAAGGCTAGCCATAGTGCTAGTATCTTAGCTAGTATTATGTATCTTAGGCCTACTAAAATGATGATGTGGCAGCTAATTATGGAAGATAGAGAAGATTAGAGTACTCCCTTCATCCAAATTTATGTTGCCTATAATTTTTTGTCAAAGTCAAACTTTGTCAAGTTTGATTAAGGATTTAACAAAATCTATCAAATTTTATAATATCAAATCAATATTATTAGAATCATCATAAAATATACTTTCATATTATATATATTAGGTATTGTGGATGTTGATATTTTTTACTATATACTTGGTCAAAGTTTAGAAGATTTGACTTTTTCAAAAAATTATACGCGACATATTTTGGGACGGAGGGAGTAACATAGGTAGATATTGTATCATAGTGCATATTATAAGAAAATTTAATGCTAGACAAATCTTGTACGTTGTTTTATATTGAGATTTTACAAATCAATAAATATAGCAAGATTATGATACTGTAACATGATACCATCCATTATAAAAGTTGTATCATATGCTAGTATTATATGCATGATACGTATGATACTATGCACTATAAGAGCATCCACAATGTGTAGCTAAAAGTGGTTCCATATTTGCTTTTTAGCTTTTGGAACTAATTCCCTAAATTATGAGGGTAGTTCCAAAACTTAAAAAAGAGGGAACCGGAGCAAGAGCATGCTTCAATGCTAAATTCTCCACTCCCAACAAAATATCATATCTCTCTTTACTAGCAATGATGGAGCTATCAGATTTTAACACTTTGGGAGAGAGAAGACCCCTTTTAATCTGATTTTGGGGCCCACGGTACATATATTTGGCTATATCAATATTGTAGAACTCTTGCCATATTTAATTTCAATGCCAAATTGTGTCTTGTTTTAGATTTGGCTAATGTGTAGCTAAATATAGTTCCAATTTGACTTTTTAACTTTTGGAACTAGTTACCTATATTGTGAGGGTAGTTCCAAATGGTAAGAAAATGAGAATTGAAGTAAGAGGATGCTCAGATGCCAAATTAGAGTTGGTGAATAGATATATATACTAGTTTGCATGGCCTGGGCCACGTTGAGTGAAATGTGAGGATAAAAGATAAAAAGATATTTTAGTCCCTTCTTCTATTTATTGGGTCCCGTTATACTACTCCCTTTGACCATATTACTCTTTGTTAATATGGACGTATCTACCACTAAAATATATCTAGATACATCTATATTAATGAAGAGTATTATAAGTCAAAGAAAGTAAAGTTAGCAATTTGACATCCACTCCAAATACTAGCAGTATGTCAGATTTGGCAATGATGCCCTTAGCCTAATCCGTTAGCCCTGACGCAATCGCAAGCAGTTGGCAACATAAATGCATCGGTGGATGGCCAACTGCTCTCGTTACCCCATTTATTTCGACTTCATCATCTGCATCTATCGACCTCACATACTAGCTGAATCGGCTTTACTCCTCGACAGCTTACCTACCCAAACAACCAAAAGGGAATGGCAAGCCCACATCACATCGCCATGGAGCTCGTCGGCGCCAAGGCCGGCGTATCCTCCTCCACGGTCGCCGTCCACCACATGTTCGTCGTCGTCCTGGACGGCGTCGAGACGGACATCCACGAGGGCACGCTGCACAGCAACCCCGGCAAGGTCACCGTCACCAGCCCCGGCAACCTCTCCGCCGACCGCCTCCAAAGCGTTGTCGTGCGTGGCGGAGGAGGGGGCACCGTCGCGTTCAACCTGTGCGGCGACGCGGCCGCCGAGGGCGTCCAGTCCGCGTCCTTCGTCCAGTGCGGCGCCACGCGCGTCGACGGCGCGCGGGCGGTGTCGGCCTCGCGGTGCCGGTCCGTGGACGTGGAGCAGGCCGGCAAGGTCACGCTCGAGAGGTGCCGGGAGGCGCAGCTCCGGGGCGGCGGCCTGCTCCGGGCGACCCGCTGCAGGCGCGCCGACGTGGAGAGCTTCGGCGAGGTGCGCCTGGCACGCTGCAAGGGGGCGCGCGTCGACTGGTGCGGCAGCGTGGAGGTCGAGATGTGCAGGGTCGTGGACGTCAGCCGCTGCGGCGCCGTCACCGGCGACCGGTGCCGCGTCGTCAACGTCTCCGGCTGCGGCAGCGTCGCGGTGACCCACGCCGTCGTCAAGAGGATGGATGAAAAGCAGCTGCAGTATCAATCTCAACAACCTCTGTCTCCGCATTCCAGTGACAGTGAATAACAAGCAGCACATCAGTAGCAGCAGTAAGTTCTGATTCCTCATTCGAGATTGCCTGAAATTATTTGTTGTAATACAGAGGCAGAGGTATTCCCCCCATTTCCAAAAAAACACGAAATTGCAAAAGCTTCTCCTAGAATTGACAGAACACTACTCTGCGGATTCGTCATTAAATCATGTTTTCATTTTTATTGGACTTATCAAAGTTCGATATAAATCGTCTACAGTCTAACAAATTTCTTTGCACGGACTCACCATGTTTTCTTTTCGACAGGAACCCATGTTGTTCCTACCTCTGTTTCAGGCGACTCCAAACATGTGTAGAAGACGTGTATTCATGTGCGAACGTTGTGATGAGCTTGGTTGAGCACCTTCCGATCACTAATACCTCTGATATGACATATCTAGATATGTTGTTTTAGTGTCTAGATATATCATATTAAAGACAGGTATTAGTGGTCAGAGGGAGTACTAGAATTTTGGAACAAAGTAATTTCATACCCTGAAATATATGTTGACATGTTTTGTTGATAATGTACGGGCACTTTTTTACTACATAGATAAATTTTAAGTTAATATACCCTGAGTTATTCGGCTGTGGGCAAGGCCAGTTTCCTATTCGGTATTTGGAAATTCCGATTCATTATCAGAGATTAACAATTGCTGAATAGAAATTAGTCGAGGAGAGACTGCTGAAACGTCTTAGTAGTTGGAAAGGTAAATTACTGTCTTTAGGAGGAAGATTGATACTCATTAACTCAGTACTTACTAGTAATATGGTACTGTACATGATATCTTTCTTTCTCCTGCCAAAAGGTGTCTTAAACGAGCTTGATTATTATCGTTCTAGATTCTTTTGGCAAGGGGATAGTGAGAAAAAGAAATATCGATTGGTCAAGTGGAGTGTTGTTTGTAGACCCAAGGATCAGGGAGGGCTGGGTGTTCATGACCTTCAGGTCAAGAATACCACCGCCCTTCTGGGTAAGTGGCTGTTTAAGCTTCTTACCGAAGACGGGATCTGGCAAACCCTCCTTAAGAGAAAGTATGTCGGCTCAAAGGCGTTATCTCAGGTTATATGGAAACCGGGAGACTCGCATTTCTGGGCAGGCCTAATGGCAGCGAAGAAGAACTTCTTCCGCTTTGGTTCTTTCTCGATTAATGATGGATCACAGATACGGTTTTGGGAGGATTGGTGGCTTGGTAACACCACCCTTCATGAACAGTATCCTGCATTGTATACCATAGTTCGCCATAAAAGTGATACCATTGCTACCGTAATGGCTACCTCACCCCCAAATGTGTCGTTCCGACGAAATTTAATTGGACCTAGGCTTAATGCATGGAATGCCTTCAACGTTTGAATTCTATTCAGCTTTCTGCTGGGTCTGATGTATTTCGATGGAATCTACATGCCAATGGCATTTTCTCGGTAGCTTCCTTATATAATGCGATTATCCAATCAGATATACCAGTTGATAATAACAAGAAGATTTGGAAGATGAAGATACCACTAAAGACCAAGATCTTTGCGTGGTATCTTCGTCGGGGAGTAATCCTAACCAAAGATAATCTTGTGAAGCGGAATTGGCATGGGAGTACTAGATGTGTTTTTTGTCATCAAGATGAGACAATCAAACATCTATTTTTCCATTGCCGCTTTGCCAGATCTATATGGTCAATCATCCAAATAGCTTCCAACCTGCGCCCTCTGACTAGTGTAGCCAATATCTTTGGTAATTGGCTTCATGGTATTGATCTCAGGTTTAGAACGCTTATTAGGGTGGGAGCGCTTGCCGTGATATGGTCGCTTTGGCTATGCAGAAATGACAAAGTTTTTAATGATATAAATTGTTCCCTCTTGCAGGTCATCTACAGGTGTACAGGTATGCTCCGTTTATGGTCACCTCTACAACGGATGGAGAATCAAGGCCTATTTACGGAGGTCTGTACACAATTGAAGGCTACGACGAATGATACTTTTTCCCAACATGGATGGCCGCATAATCTACGGATTGGTCCGCCGCAGTAACTTTAGACGTTATTACATTTAATCTGCATGATATGTAATCCGTCTATATGTTTTTTCGTTTGAGACTTCTGAACGGCTGTGTGCATCGTTGTTATGCAGAGGCCGGGTGTAATGCTTAAACCTTTTAAGTAATAAAGCGCCCTTTATCGAAAAAAAAAATTCATCCTTACATCTGTCAAAAAACATGAATGGGCTTAGTTCATGCCATGGATAGGCCACAATGTTGCAATGCAAGTATAGTCTCAAAACCTATTAAACGAAGGACATGACTAGGGAGCAACGCCATACACTTTGTCTTCCCAAGTATAGGGGCCAGTTTGGCTGCTCGCACCGATTTTATGCATCTGGGGAGATCTTCTCCATAAAGTCTAGATTTATTGGGCCAAGTCCAAAATCATGTTGTGCATTTAGTTTTGTTGCCAACAATTCATTTTTCACTCATTTTGTACACTTTGTTTGGCTAACAATAAAGTTGTATTTTGGCTAGAGGATGGAAATTCAACTTGTTTGGTTATATATGGCCTGGTGTTGTGGTGACCACTTTCACAAGTGATGACCTTACCCATGCACTACTTTGAACTAACATGCAACATATCGAATAAACATGTAGTAGTAAATTGACGTCATTTACTAGCAAGAATATTCTCATCCAGGAAGAACTCATCAATACCCTACTTTTTTTTATAGATAGAAGGCACCTCGTGCCCGGCTTTAAATTAATAAAACCACACAACATCGAAGCTTACAAGAATGCAACGAAGTTCAAACCCTGCTGCCCACAAGAAGGCAAACAGACAGTACCCAGCTAGGGGGCCAACCACACTGGTCAACTCCAGGCGCACACAAACCAAGTACTTATTACAGACCAAACACAGCACGCAGGCTGGATAGATAGTTCAGGGACTAATAATAACACGACAGGACAGCATAAGAGGTTAGGTGCGAGGCATCGAAGATGGAGGCGAGTAGGAGTTAGCGAAAAACGCCTTCGTCATGAAGATCAGCTCGTCCATCATCCCGCTGCATTTAGCATTTTGAAGCAGCCACCACAGCTGCAAAGAGAGAATAATTTTGAAAATGCAGTCAGCAGGTTGCCGAGGGAATTTTCCCTCAATAGTAAACTTGTTACGAGTAGTCCAGATTGCCCACCATTGAGCCGCAAAGAAGGTCCACACTGCCCTCTTGGCCATGGGATTTAAAGAATCAAGAATAGAAAACCAGTCTAATCTGGACCTGGGATTCCAGGCTACCCCAAACATTTCTCTAACCCCGCTCCAAAGAAATTGAGCTAATGGGCATTGAAAGAAAATGTGGTCGACATGCTCTATGTCACCACACAATGCACAGGTGCCATCTGACGGACCCAACCTGATCAAGATTTGGTCATTAGAAGGGAGCCGCCCACTGGCAAGCTGCCAGGTAAAGATTTTGATTTTCAGAGGAATGGAGCAATCCCACAGATACTTGGTTAGGGGCACCTCAGGCTTCTTACACAGCTCCAGGTAGAGCGATCGAGTGGAGAACTTGCCCGAGGAGTCAAGGTGCCAGGAGATACAATCTGGGCCATTTGGCAGGTCAATCTCTTCCACTAAATTGCATAGCTCCCTCCAAGCTTGGAGATCATTCTGGTCTAAACTCCGACGAAAAGGGATCCGCCATCCCTCCTCAGAGTAAGCCTGGGCAATTGACAGGTCAGAATTAGAGCTTTTTTGGAATAGTGAAGGAAATCTCGCCCTCAGAGGAACTTCACCAACCCACAGGTCATTCCAGAAGCTTATCTTGGACTCTGCCCCTGGGGAAAATCTGACCCCTACCCTAAAAAGGTTTTTGATTTTATGAATACTGTGCCAGAAGGGGGAACACCCCACTGGATTTGGGGAAGTGAACAGATCACTCACTCTATATTTCTCCCTGAGGAGCTTTAACCACAACAAATCTTCATTTTGACCTGAAAAACACCTCCAGATCCATTTAGCCATTAGGGCAATGTTCATCAACTTGGTATCAGTAACTCCCAGGCCACCTTGTCCCTTAGGTTGGCAAATATCTTGCTATTTAACCAAGTGGTACTTCTTCTTAGTCCCTTGCCCTTCCCAGAAGAATCTATTCCTGTGCTTATCAAAACCAGCATGGGTGCCATCTGCCAGCAGGAACAAGCCCATGGTGTGCATTGGCAGATTGGACAAACAGGCATCAATCAGTGTCAATCTAGCAGCAAATGACATGAACCTCCCTTGCCAGGGAGCAACCCTTTTTCCCACAACAGCAACTAGGGGTTCGTTATCAGCAATTGTGAGTTTGTGGTCTGACATGGTAAAGCCCAGATAAATGAAAGGAAAACTACCACGCTTGCAGTTAAGAAGTCTGGCTACACTTTCCTCCTCTTCTGGAGTCACTCCCATCACAATAACCTCATTTTTGTGGAAGTTAATCTTCATCCCCGAGAGAAGCTCAAAGCAAAGCAGAATGAATTTCAGATTTCTGATCCCACTATCAGTATTTTGCAAGAGAATCATGGTGCCATCTGCATATTGAAGGTGGGAAACTCCACCTGGGATCAAATGAGGGACAACACCCTCGATATGTCCAACCACCCTGGCCTTGGACAGAATTGCATCCAGTGCATCCGCAACAAAATCAAACAGTAAAGGAGAAATTGGGTCCCCTTGGCGCACTCCTCTTTTATTTTTGAAGTAAGGTCCCACCTCACCATTGATCGAAATCGCTGTCTGGCCTCCTTTCACCAGTTGCATAATTCTGTGAACAAATGCTGGTTCAAAACATCGAATACCATCTTGATCAAGGATCCAGTTATGCCGAATGCAACATGTAAGAACTAGCCTTACTTGGATGGGGAAAGGATGGAAGGCCTTTTGATCAAGGATCTTAAATTTGTTCTTCAAAGCATCGAATACCATCTTGATCATCACTCTAAGGCTTGAGTGTCTGGGACTGAAATGTTGTTGGCATTTTTGGGCTAGTGCCTTGTAGAGGACTCATTGAGGTGGTACCTTGTTGACTTGAAGGGGGGAAGAATTCTAGGGCGGCAAGCATATCCAGCATTAGCTAGGTAGAACTTACCCTCCTGAATTTTGAAGCCATCTGATCTCTCCAAGCTATTAGCAAGAATAGTTGCATCATGGATTGATCCTTCCCATTTAACTAACACATATGTGAGCCTCATATCAAAATCAACAGCCGCAAGGACATTTTGGCTGGTGAAGTGCTTTGTCCTCTTGAATGCATGAGAGTCACATTTGTGCATTCTAGCAGTCACATGAGTATACATGAACAATTTATTAGGCCTCAGTGCAATACAGTCGTATCATGAACTACAAGCTAGAGTTGCTCACCCTGAAATATGGAAACCATTTGTAGCTATCTTTGATTTCCGGGGTAGTACGAGCAGATGCCGTCTTGATCATCTCTCCTATGAGCAGCTGCACCTTTTGGGAATGCAAGAGTGCACTCTTATGAGTTATGACACATTTTACTCGAAAACCAATTGTAACATTTTTGTTGATTTGCTCCATTGATGTACAAATAGAAGGAGCTTAACTTTTTGTGAATCCCAGAGTAGATTAGAGAAGAAAACTTGAGGGGTTGTCCCTTTATTAGTGATTAAAATTGAAACTACCATTTTGGTCATGATTAAATTTTGGTTTTTGTTTTGATTAGTGTCAGATACTCTGTTCATCTTTGTGTACCTACAGTCCAAAAAATCTTACATTAGATGCACGACACCGAGTGAAAAGAGGTTAAAATCCTCTTAGAATTCTTTTTTTACTGAAAAGGCAGGGTAGAGCTGCTTTTCATTGATTAATAGAGGAGATACAAGGATTGTAAAAAGAAAAGGAAAAAAATACATGTACAAATCCGGGAACTGGGAATCGGAAACTGAAACTATCTAATCTGGTTCCCAGGGTCGAAATTGCAAGTCGCTGGCACCGCTGCGCCCGGCCGTTGCCTAGCTCTCTGCCTCCCGCATGATTGTGGCCATCATGCTCGCCATTGTGCCCGCAACCCTCTAAAAGATGTGTTGGTTTCATCGCACAGAAGGGTCCTCCCGGAAGCCAGCCATCCATCCAGAAAGAGATATGCTGACCATCGCCAAGATGGAACATCACTGACGCCGCAAACAGGCTCTTTACTTTATCATCGATGGGGAGCGGTAGGCCGTTCCATGGTTTTTCAGGATCGCTCCAGGATTGCCATAGCCTGATAGCCATCTAGTCCTCAGTGCGATGCTGGTAGCTTGCAGATCAGCGATTCCTAAACCCCCGAAGATCTTTGGCCTGCAAACCGTCCTCCATTTGACTAGGCATTTTCCACACCGAGCCATATCATCTTTTGCCCAAAGAAAGCCTCGACCAATTTTGTTCATGGCCTTCAGCATCTGAAAGATAGGCATAGCCGCCAGTACATGGCCTTCAGCTCTGGAGACAATCTCCGACAAGCTCTGGAGATGCAGCGACCCCCGGAGACACGCCGGCGTCGTCTGACCTTGGCTCCATGCCGGCCGTCGCTCTCGTCTGGTGGCGGATCGCCGGAGATCGGGTCAAGCGGATCTCGGTTCTCTCCGCTGGTTTCGGACGGCGGCGTTTCGGGAAGCGACGAGGAGGCGATTCCATTCAAGGTTGCGCAGCAGGCTCTTGAGGGTGAGGATGATGAGGGTTGGAGGACGGTGACCGGGAGGAAGAAGAAGACGGAGGCCGAGTCAGTAGCCAATTTCTGGAATGAGATCGGGTACCCGACGCCGGCTTCCAGGTTCTGGGAGAGATCGCGCCGAGCTGCTTCTACCTCAGGTACGCCAGTCTCTTTTTGCAGGTCGATGGAGGTTCATGGAGAGGTGGAGAAGGATGACTCGTCGACGCGCTCGCCGCCGGTTGGGTCTCCCCGTCGTGGGGCATGTTCTTCTCCGATGGGCGTGCGCCTCTCTCGGTGCCCGCGGATGGGAGCATGGCGCGGCCCTCTGCCGAGGCGGCGCGCGACGCCTCCGCCCATCCTCGAGGACTGCATCGACATGGCGACGTTCAGGGCTTCAGTTTCCTCTCAGGCTTCTATTCCGGCTGCGTCTTCGTCAGTTAGTTCATCGGTGGTGCTTCTGAACGTGGTTTCCGGAGATGCGCCGAGCGTGATCGATGGGGACTCGGTTCAAGCTCCCTTGACTATCGCATGTCCAGATCACGTTGATCGCGGGCATGCAATCACGCACCGGTTCGGCTTGGGCCACCTGGTGAAGCGATTTCGATCACTTTGGGCCTCTCCGGGTTCAGCTAGGGTTCCCTCGTACGTGCCGGGCTAAACTCCGTCTTCGGATCGCGTGGATTTTCCTCGATCTGGATCACCTGTCTCGTCAAGTTCTTCGCCGCCTCGTTCTTCTCCGCGATCGTCAAGCACTCCGTCTGCCTCGCCGTCCTCGCCAAGCTCTTCTTCACCGTCGTCAAGCTCTTCTTGAAGGGAATATGCCCGAGAGGCAATAATAAAGTGGTTATTATCATATTCCATGTTTATGATAAATATTTATTTCTCATGCTAGAATTGTATTAATCGGAAACATTAATACATGTGTGATTAATAAACAAAAAGGTTCCTAGTAAAGCCTCTCTTTTATACTAGCTCGTTGATTAACTGATGATCAAGGTTTCCAGATCATGAACATTGGATGTTGTTAATAACGGGGTCATATCATTAGAAGAATGATGTGATGAACACTCACACCCATAGTATGAATAGCAATACGATCAAGTTATCAAGTTTCATTGCTATATCAAACTCATACGAAGTAGTTCTAATCCTTAGACCATGAGATCATGTTAATCACTGATACTAGAAGGGTACTTTGATGATATCAAACGTCACACCGTAACAGGGTGATTATAAAGGTTGATTTGGGTACTCTGAAAGTGTTAGTTGAGGCTCATGGATCAAGAGTGGGATTTGTCCATCCGGATGACGGAAAGATATTCTCTGGGCCCTCTCGGTGATATTGCATTGACACCGCTTGCAAGCATGTGACTAGGTCACGGGAATGCATTATCACGGAACGAGTAAAGAGACTTGTTGGGAATGAGATCGAACTAGGTATGGTTGATACCGAATGATTGGATCTCGGACAAGTAATAATATCGCGAGATAAAAGGAATTGACTATGTTCGTTAATGGTTCACACGATCACTAGATCATCATCGAGTAAGTGGGAGTCATCATGGATTTCCAGATCCCGCTGATGATTATTGATCGGAGAGGAGTCTCAATCATGTCCATGTTATTCATGAACCATAGGGTGACACACTTAAGGTTCGTCGTCGTTTTTGAGTGGATACGATACTCCGATTGAATTATAGGACAGCATGAGGGTTGTTTCAGAAAAGTGCCGAAACTGTTTTGGCATATCGAAATAACTCAAGGGGGTTACCACCATGAAGAGGGGGTTACCACCATGAAGAGGGGGCTGTCACCTCCTCTCCTATAAAAGGAGTCTTCTTCTCCCTCTTCTCACACTTATTGATCCCTCCCTTCCTCCCATAGTTGCTGCTCCATCGTCGACATTGCTTAGCGAAGCTCTGCCGAAATTATAGTTCAATTTTATACACTTAGTTGAAGTGGTGTTAGAGTGTCTGGCGGATCCCTTCTTCCGCTATCCCGCTGGACCGAGGGCGTGGAGGAGACGACGACAAACCGTACGTGTGACCGAGTACGGAGGCGTCGCCGGATGTGGCGCCTTGTACACGATCGTAAGATCGTCAAGTGAATGACTACGTCAAGTGAACGACTACGTTGAGTCTTCATCGGCAATGTTTGTGCGGGAACGTAATCCTCGCTTCCGGTCTTCGAGGGTTAGTTCTTCGTTGCTACCATCTCGTAGAGTTTTCTTGGCTAGTTTTGTGTTCATGCGTAGGAAATTTTTTGTTTTCTATGCTACGAACCCATCAGTGGTATCAGAGCCATCTCTATGCGTAGTTGGTATGCACGATTAGAACACATGGAGATGTGGGCGTTGATGATCATGTTATTGCTATTTTTTGTATTTTAGATCATAGTGGCATAGTGGGATTGAAGCTGCCCGAGACTAATATTACGTGACCGCGTTCACGAGACTTGTACCAAACTTGACATGCTTAGGCATATGTGGCTTAGCGGGTGCACGTTTCTCCCACTATAGTTATGATCTATTTTACAAAGAGTTGTTAATAATATTTTTATCACCGTTGTGGTTACATGTTCGTAGGTAAGAACGGTTTTTCCTAGAAAGCCCCAAACCACGTAAAATATGCAAGATAAATTAGAAATGTCTAACTTGTTTTTGCAGGGCATGTGATATGATATGGTTAAATTGTTTATGTTACAAATTGTATGCAATGATCTTTTTGTAAGTTATAAACAACCGGCAGGAGTCATATGATTGTCTTTTCATTTTATGGCCTGTGTGCCGAATATATATATCCAAGTGATATATTGTAATGGAGGAAGACAATCAAGATGGCGCGCCATGGACCTTGGTGCTGCGCGGTGGAATGATGGAGATCATGCCATGACGCACAAGATGGAGATCGAATGCGTGAAGGACCATATCATATCACATTATATATGCATGTGATGTTTATCCTTTTATGCATCTTATTTTGCTTAGATTTGATCACGCAGTAGCATTATAAGATGACCCCTCTCACATAAATATCAAGATAAAAATGTGTTCTTCCATAGCATGCACCGTCAAGAAAGTTCATCGTTTCGAGACACCACGTGATGATCGGGTGTGACAGACTCTACGTTCACATACGACGGGTGTAAGACAGTTTTACACACGTAAGTGCTATGGTTCTACTTGGCGAGCCTAGCATGTACAGACATGGCCTCGGAACACGAACCGAAAGGTTAAGCATGAGTCATATGGTTGATATGATGAACATGGTGATGTTCGCCTTTGAAACTATGCCGTTGCACGTGATGATCGGTTACGGTATAGTGAATTTGGTTCGTGTAATCACTTAAGAAAACTAAGAGGAATGTTTTTTTTAAGTGGGAGTTCACTTAGTAATTTTGAATTATAGAACTCAATTTATCATGAACTAAATCAAAGTGAATTTGCATAGTTTGTTGTAGTCATTGGCATCCGTTTACTACCATGCGATTAGCTATAATTGAGATAATAGAACTATAGAATTCTGGGTGTTAACTTTACGAACTCGTATCGTATTGTTTGAATGTCAATCTAAAGTTTAAAGTCCTATTGCTAACTTTTAGCAAACCTTGGTTACCCGATAAAATTTAATAAGTAGTATTAAATCAAGAGTAACAATTCCAGTGTTAGTATCTAAGTATCACATTTGCCTCCATGATCCTTGATATTCAAAAGTTGTTTTTAGTACCAAGGTTGTCTAGGAGTTTGATGACCCACAAGTATAGGGGATCGCAACAGTCTTCGAGGGAAGTAAAACCCAAATTTATTGATTCGACACAAGGGGAGCCAAAAAATATTTATAAGCCTTAACAGATGAGTTGTCAATTCAGCTGCACCTGGAAACAGACTTGCTCGCAGCGGTTTATCAGTAGCAACAGTTTTATAGCGGTGATAGTAGTGAAACAGTAATAGCAATAGTAAAATAAAAGCGGCAATAGTAGCAATAGTAAATAGTAGGATAAAATACTATAGGCATAGAGATGGATGTACGGGTGTTGCATGGATAAGATAATTCATGAAATCAGTGAGACATGGACAATTGCAGATAAATAATATAAAGCATCATAGTACTAACAATCATAGGCATGTGTTCCGTATATAGTCGTACGTGCTCGCAATGAGAAACTTGTACGACATCTTTTGTCCTACCAGCCTGTTGCAGCAGGGCCTCAAGGGAAACTACTGGTAATTAAGGTACTCCTTTTAATAAAGTACCGGAGCAAAGCATTAGCACTCGGTGAACACATGTGATCCTCACATTATAGCCATTCCCTCCAGTTATCCCAATTTCGGTCACTTTAGGGACTCGGGTTCCGGACAACAATATGTGTATACAACTTCTAGGTAAGACCATAAACAACAAGTATCATCATAAAAACAATAACAAGTTCAGATCTGAAATCATGGCACTCGGGCCCAAAGTGACAAGCATTAAGCACAACAAGTTGCAATAATGTCATAAGCACTAATAAAAGATACTAGGCACTATGCCCTAACAATCTCATAGCAAATTACATGAATGATCTCATCCAATCCCTACCATCCCCTTCGCCTATAGCGGGAATTACTCACACATGGATGGGGGAGTCATGGATGGTTGATGGAGAGACGTCGATGATGATGAAGATCTCCTCCAAATCCCCGTCCCGGCAGGGTGCCAGAACGGAGTTTCTGGTTCCGAATCGCGGTTTCTGATGGCGGTGGCGCAGCGGAAGTCTATCTGGGAAAAACACCGAACCCCCGCTCCTTTCAGGTCAGAGGGTATATGTAGGCAAAAGGAGGGGTCGAGGCGACGGCCGAGACGGCCTCACCACAGGTGGGCGCGGCCAGGGCTGGGCCGCGCCCCCTGGTGGTGAGCCCAGGCCACAACCCCCCTTCGTCTCTCCTTCTGGCAAAATAGAATTTTTGCAGTATTTTCCGGAATTTTTCCTAAAAGTTGGATTTCTGCACAAAAACAAGACACCAGAGCAATTCTGCTGAAAACAGCGTGATTTCGTGTTAGTTGTATTCAAAATACACAAATTAGAGGAGAAACCATAGCAAAAGTGTTCGGGAAAGTAGATACGTTTTGGACGTATCAACTCCCCCCAAGCTTAGCTATTTGCTTGTCCTCAAGCAATTCAGTTAACAACTGAGAGCGACAAAAGAAACTTTCACGAATACATTTGCTTCATAAGATGTATATATACTAACTATATGATCAAGTACTCAGGCAATTTATAATAAGAAATATGCTACTAATGTTACCTCGTAGTCAAGCAAGCTATGAAAGAATGCCAATATACTAATAACAAGTAACATGAACATAAGAAGCTACAAGATTGTAATGTTCATAAATAATATGGAAGAGTGGTATCCCGCTTGCCTTTATTTGTGGCGCAAAACATAAATGCTGAGGCACCACTGAAGTCCAAAGGAAGACTAGAAGTAAAAATATCAAAGATACAAGCATCAAAGTTATACCACAATTAACCATGTTCTAGGACAAGCACATTACACAAAGAATAACAGCTATGCTCTCAAGAAGGTGCTTAAAGTTAGAAGATGAAGACTCAACATAAAAGTAAAAGAAAGGCCCTTCGCAGAGGGAAGCAGTGATTTAACATGTGCTAGAGCTTTTCATTTGTAAAACAGAGATAAAAATTTATTTCGAGAGGTGGTTGTTTCATGTCAACGACTGGCAATGGGGACTTGCTATCTTCCATAATAAACAAGTGAGAGCGGTTCCGAGTTCTTTGAAAATTTGGCACATTGGTGCTTTTTTATAAAGCATTGGCACTCCTCCCCACCTTTTTCCTATCTCAAACCATGTCTAACCGATTCCATCGGGTGCCCACCAACTTTCACATACCATGGAGGAGTGCCTTTTTTTTCTTTCTTTTTAGAATTAGATTACAATGGTCTGACCAGCTCCCTTACAAAATTAATGATGAGCAGATGAAGCTGCCTAGTCGAGGGGTACTCAATTTAATATGGAAATAGCAATTCCGACCACTACGTCCCCATGAGCTAAAAACAGTGGCACAAAATGAGAATTAGTTGAAAGTTCTGAAAGGTAGCACATGAAAATTTACTTGGAATGGCTTTGAAATACCATGCATAGGAATTTATAGTGGACTCTTTGGTAGATTTGGTTTTTGGTGATTGGATGCACGAGAAGTATTCCCTCTCAATACAAGTGAAGGCTAGCAAAAGACTGGGAAGCGACAATCGAGAGAGCAATAGCTGTCA
The DNA here is from genome assembly GCA_007115705.1 of Dactylis glomerata. Classification (NCBI taxonomy): domain Eukaryota; kingdom Viridiplantae; phylum Streptophyta; class Magnoliopsida; order Poales; family Poaceae; genus Dactylis; species Dactylis glomerata. The sequence continues at coordinate 3,172,256 of QXEO01000656.1, forward strand.
TAATCATGCTTGCGACAAAACAAAATTAATATAGGCATAAAAATGATACAAGAACTCTGAGGCAAAGTAAATCATCGAGGCTTAATTGACTTTTTGTTTAGTCATATGCATGCTTGAGTATGTGCCAAGTCGATTCAAATAAAACTTTCAGAGGTGGATACCACAATAACATACCATATTATGAATAAAACAATGCAGGCAAGCGTCTACATGACATGCTACAAACTATTAGTAAATTGGAACTAATCATATGAGAGCAAGAACTACAAAGCATCCATTAGATAACATATACCTTACATGAACCGACTAAGCATGTCCACATAGATGAGTATACGTACAAAAATGAAAACAAATAGAGTTCATACCAGCCTCTTACCACATCTCGGATTGTCATGTTGTCATTATTGCCTTTCACTTGTGTGGCTTGAATAATATGAAGTGAATACCAAGCTCCAATGGAGTCACGAGAGACTGAACTCTGCAACAAACTTTACAAAACCGAAGAAGAACAACAAATATTTTTGGGTTTTCGATTTTTGAAACAAGAACAGAAGGATATAGCAAACAAAGCAAAATATTTTTGGATTTTTCAAATATCAAACCGAAAATAGCAAGTAAAGCAAACCAAAGCTAGCAAACTAAAAAGGCAAACAAAGAGAAATAATCGGAAATATTTTTGGTCTTTTTGTGTTTTGGAAAGTAGAAATAAGAACGAGAACAACAAAGAAAGCGAAACATGGATATACATAGGACCGACAAAATATGATATGTAGATGAGTGAATCGTCAGTGTACCTCCCCCCAAGCTTAGGCTTTTGGCCTAAGTGGAGATCAACGTCATTTCCAATACATGCCCCATGTTGGTGGGTCATCATTGGCATAGTCATAGCCTGGCCCTTGTGAAGATGAAGCAGATGGTGTATAATCATAATAAGGCTGCTGGTATGGAAACTCCGCAATGTTAGAGGGCTGGACCGACTCCTCGGTCACCTCTTCATTGTGCACGGGCTGCGGGTTCTCCATCATGTATGCGTCGAGCTCATCCTCTGTGAGTGACCATCCATTCCTGCGATCAAGGTTAAACCAAAGAGGTGCAGGCAAATGGACTGATCGATCAGTCTTCACTACCTTCCAGGTAGATTTCTTGAAAAAGGTAATCTCAAACGTCAAGTTAGTCAAACAGGCATGAGGAGAAACTAACTTATGATGTATCATAAAATTAAGATCAAGCCTCTGCACTGGAAACTGAAGATCTAAAATATGAGGCACTACACCATGCAAAGCTAACAAACATGAGGCAATAAGACCTCCACAGATTCCCCCTTTCTCGCGGTTAGCATCTAGGCGGAAAGCTATTAAAGCACCCAAATTATAAGTCCTATCACCTTTCAAAGCAGCAGCAATAAAAGCTAGATCACAGGAGGACAACTTATTTGCAACTTTCCTAGCGAGAACACACTTGGTAATAAAGTGTGCAAAATATTGAATGGATGGATAATGAATATTTCGAATTTTACCACTCTCTCCTGAGAAGCTTCTTCCTTGACAAATCTCCTCATAGAGGTCTATCAATGGCTTAGGCCGTTCCTTCATCCTTTCGCGTGATCCCCACTGTGGTACTCTAATGGCTGCACAGAAAACGTCAAAGGGCAAGTCCACAGATTTATTATAGATTTTATAATGAACCATGGGGTTAGATGTAGACCAACTAAATTTGCAGTCCTGCACCACAGACATTGTTAGTTTAGCAAATTGGAGTGGTTCACCCTCAATAAAATGCTTCAATCCTGCATTAGAGAGTAAAGTTTGGAAGTCCTGCAGGATTCCGGCAGCATTCATGAACTCTGAGCATGGATAGATTGAGGGAAAGACCCTCTCCTCACGGTGAACTCTCATTACTTCATGCACTTCTAGTTTATGTTGAAAGTGTTGGTATGCATTCTCCTCCATTTCTGAAATTTTTAACAAACCTCATAAAAAATGGTTTTGAGACAAACACATGTAGGGAACTACTATAGGGAGTTACTAGAGGGCTAACATGCATCAAAATAACATTTCTAAGCAATAGAACAAGCATGCAAACTCATTTCACCTGTCACCTATAGAGCTAAAATACTCAAGAAATACTTCACTGAACAAAATTCTACTTGGACAATCGGAGGAGTCACATACCGGATAACAAATGCTCCAAATCTCAGCAACAATGATGGGCTGAGCAAGGAGATCAAAAAATCGAGAGGGAGAGCAGCAAGAACACGAGTTTGAGCAGGTGTGTTGTTATTTTCGGGAGAAAGAAAGAGATAGGGAGGAAGAAATAAGTGAGAGGCCAGGGGGCCCCCCTCACCATAGGTGGGGTGGCGTGGCAGGTCCCCCTGAGGTCTCCCAGGTGCCTCTCTGCCCCATTTTCGACATAAAAATTTAAAAAGATTTTTCTAGAACTTTTCGAGAAACTTTATTTTTGAGGATTTTTCAGAAATTAACAACAGATTAAAAAGTCGGGAAAATGAAGATGGCATGATTGCAAGCAAATCAAAACCAAGTATGCAGTAGCTCTAAGATATTCTAATATGAAACTAAACAGAGGGAACAAAAATGAACAAGTAAATATAAGTGAGGTAAAGTAAACGCGGTGAAAACAAAGTTTCGTTCATATAAAATCACTTTGTTAACAAGGTTGATCAAGTCTTGTTACCAAACTAACTTTTTATGAGGCAAAACTTTGCATTTCACTATATGCTTATGTTACCTCGACCTTGATAGGCATAGTCCCAATCATGACAATTTTATATTCTTCCTGGGGCTTTCGCTCTGAACAAATAATTTGACCAACTTGAATGGTCTCAACATTCTTGATTGAATTTAGAGCGTTCTTTCTATCAATCTTCTTGGGAAAATAGACCGTGTACTCTTTGTCATTGACATTAAAAGTTACTTTTCCTTGATTGCAATTAATAACAGCACCTGCAGTGTTTAGAAAAGGTCTTCCAAGAATAATAGACATATTATCATCTTCAGGCATTTCCAACACAACAAAGTCAGTTAATATAAAACAACTGTTAGAAACTTGAACAGGAACATTTTCACATATACCATAGGAATAGTAGTAGACTTATCAGCCATCTACAAGGATATATCAGTTGATACCAATTTTTCTAGATCAAGTCTCTTATAAAGAGAAAAAGGCATGACACTAACTCTGGCTCCCAAATCACATAAAGCAGTTCTAACATAGTTATTTTTAATGGAGCAAGGAATAGTTGGTATACCTGGATCTCCAAGCTTCTCCGAAACTTTACCATCAAAAGAATAATTAGCAAGTAGAGTGGAAATTTCCTCATTAGGAATCTTCCTTTTATTAGTAACAATATCTTTCATATACTTTGCATAAGGAGGCATTCTAATAGCATCAGTCAAAGGAATTTGCAAAAATAAAGGTCTCATCCATTCACAGAACCTGTTGTAGTGTTCTTCTTCCTTGGACTTGTGTTTCTTACCAGGAAAAGGCATTGGTTTCTGTACCCAAGGTTCTCTCTCATTACCATGCTTGTTGGCAATGAAGTCTTCTTTGGTGTACTTTGCATTCTTATCAATCTTTTCTGGTTCCTCTTCAACTTCTTCTTTGTCGGAAGCGTCTCCTGGTTCAGTTTCAGCATCAGAAATAGAAACAATGTTAGGATCTTTACCTGCTTCAGAGGATTCTGCAGTTGTTTTATGCTTCTTCTTCTTCTTGGAAGGAATATCATCTCTTGAAGTGCGTTGAGAATCTTGCTCGATCCTCTTAGGATGTCCTTCAGGATATAAGGGGTCTTGAGTGGTAGCACCTCCTCTTGTGCGTATTTCACACGCTTGTTTTTCTCTTGCAGCATTAACTAGCAAATCTTTTTGCACCTTGGTAAGCTGATCAATTTGAGTCTGAACCATTTGAAAATGTTTAACAAGTATCTTCACATCATTGGAGGTTCTCTCCACAATATCCTGCAACTTGTTAATAGCTCTAGAATTTTCCAACAAATGATTCTGCACCATTCTATTAAAATTATCTTGCTTAACAATAAAATTATCTAACTCGTCTAAACATTGATCAGGAGGTTTAGAGTAAGGAATATCTCTATCATCAAAATGTTGGAGAGAATGTACCTCAATAGTAGATGAGTGAGGGATTGGCTTACATAATTCTTCTATAGGAGGTAAATTCTTCACATCTTCAGCCTTAATACCTTTCTCCTTAAGAGATTTCTTGGCTTCCTTCATAACTTCATCATTTAATTCAATCATTCCTCTCTTCCTCGGTGTCGGCTCTGGAACTGGCGCAGGTGTTGGTGCTGGTGTTGGCTTAACTAAAGTCCAATCATCATGATTCCGGCTTATTTTAGCCATTAATTCTTCAGCTTCAGCCGGAGTTCTTTCCCTGAAAACACAACTAGCACAACTATCCAGATATGACTTAGATTCATCAGTTAGTCCATTATAAAATATATCAAGGAGTTCATTTTTAGGCAATGGCTCTTTAGGCAAAGCTCTAATTAAAGAACAAAACCTTGTCCAAGATTCAGGCAATATCTCTCCTTTTCCCTGTTCAAAGTCAAAGATTTTCTGCACAGCAGCATGTTGAGCACTAGCAGGAAAATATTTCTGAAAGAAAGCATTAACCAAAGCAATAGGACTATGAATAGATCCAGGAGACAAGCTATTAAACCAAGTTTTAGCTGCCTCTTTCAACGAGAAAGGAAAAATCTTAGCAACAAAGTAAGTGCAAAGCTTAATATCATCAGAAAACAAATTACTCAAAGTAGAAAGCTCATTCATGTGCTCCATAGCACTTTCATTCTCAGTACCACAAAAAGGCTCTTTCTCAACAATAGATATGTAAGATAAATCTAAAGAGAAATCATAATCCTTGTCTCTAATATTTATGGGAGAAGCAGCAAACTTAGGATCAGGAGACAATTTATATCTAACAGCATGTCTCACTAGAAGTTCCTTAACAGCTTTAGCATCACGAGTAGCATGAGCTTAAGAAATAAAATCATCGTCAAGCTCAATATAAGCATCATCAAAATCATCACTAGGACATTCCCTAGACTCAAGTGAACTAACAGGTGTAACAGTGGTGTTTCCCATCTTAGCTCTAGCAATTGTAGCATCTAAAAAGGAACCTAGCGAACCACTCTCATCAAGCACAGTAGAAGCATCATCTAAATTATCAGTGGCATTTTCAAGCTCAGCAGAAGTAGTAGCAGTAGCGTGTGCGTGTGGTGGTGTAAGCAACTTACTCATAACAGATGGTGAATCAAGAGCAACAGAAGTGTTCAAAGTCGTACCTCTTCTTGTAGTGGATGGCAATATAGGAACTTTTCCATCACAAGGTTTACCTATGATGAAAGGATTGTAGCGAACAATATGAATTCCAAGTGAACTTACAAATAAAGCTATGCTCCCCAGCAACGGCGCCAGAAAATAGTCTTGATGACCCACAAGTATAGGGGATCGCAACAGTCTTTAAGGGAAGTAAAACCCAAATTTATTGATTCGACACAAGGGGAGCCAAAGAATATTTATAAGCCTTAACAGATGAGTTGTCAATTCAGCTGCACCTGGAAACAGACTTGCTCACAGCGGTTTATCAGTAGCAATAGTTTTATAGCGGTGATAGTAGTGAAACAGTAATAGCAATAGTAAAATAAAAGCGGTAATAGTAGCAATAGTAAACAATAGGATAAAATACTGTAGGCATAGGGATGGATGTACGGGCGTTGCATGGATAAGATAATTCATGAAATCAGTGAGACATAGGCAATTGCAGATAAATAATATAAAGCATCCTAGTACTAACAATCATAGGCATGTGTTCCGTATATAGTCGTACGTGCTCGCAATGAGAAACTTGCACGACATCTTTTGTCCTACCAGCCTGTTGCAGCAGGGCCTCAAGGGAAACTACTGGTAATTAAGGTACTCTTTTTAATAAAGTACCGGAGCAAAGAATTAGCACTCGGTGAACACATGTGATCCTCACATCATAGCCATCCCCTCCGGTTATCCCAATTTCTGTCACTTTGGGGCCTCGGGTTCCGGACAACAATATGTGTATACAACTTGTAGGTAAGACCATAAACAACAAGTATCATCACAAAAACAATAACAAGTTTAGATCTGAAATCATGGCACTCGGGCCCAAAGTGACAAGCATTAAGCACAACAAGTTGCAACAATGTCATAAGCACTAATAAAAGATACTAGGCACTATGCCCTAACAATCTCATAGCAAATTACATGAATGATCTCATCCAATCCCTACCATCCCCTTCGCCTACAGCGGTAATTACTCACACATGGATGGAGGAGTCATGGGTGGTTGATGGAGAGACGTCGGTGATGATGGTGATCAAGATCTCCTCCAAATCCCCGTCCCGGCAGGGTGCCAGAACGGAGTTTATGGTTCCGAATCGCGGTTTCTGATGGCGGCGGCGTAGCGGAAGTCTATCTGGGAAAAACGCCGAACCCCCGCTCCTTTCAGGTCAGAGGGTATTTGTAGGCAGAAGGAGGGGTCGAGGCGACGGCCGAGACGGCCTCACCACAGGTGGGCGCGGCCAGGGCTGGGCCGCGCCCCCTGGTGGTGAGCCCAGGCCATAGCCCCCCTTCGTCTCTCCTTCTGGCTCCGTGGGTCTTCTGGCAAAATAGAATTTTTGCAGTATTTTCCGGGATTTTTCCTGAAAGTCGGATTTCTGCACAAAAACAAGACACCAGAGCAATTCTGCTGAAAACAGCATGAGTTCGTGTTAGTTGTATTCAAAACACACAAATTAGAGGAGAAACCATAGCAAAAGTGTTCGGGAAAGTAGATACATTTTGGACGTATCAGAGTTGAAAGAATTATTTCATGAACTATCATGTGTGGAAGATATTGTGATATCTGAAATAATGTTGGTTGCAATGTGATAGAGTATAATTTAGTAAGACACATGTTCTCATATTGTATGAGAATTTGCAAAGATTGGAGACGCTAGGCGTCCAGATCTCCTAAAAAGGTTTTAGGAACAAACATTATACTCACAATTCGTCCTCATGAGCTATAGTAGCTTGATCATGAAAGTTGTCATGATAGGATGAATAGAAGATGTAGGTAAAATGTTTACTACACTAAAAGATTACTAAAGAATGGAATTTGGAAGAACGCCAAATATTTGATGATGGTGATCTACTTCAAAGTGTGAGTCCAAGGGTATTAGTGTTTGACTAATCATACCTTGAACTATGTGCCATGTGTATGGCGCCACTATTGATGTTGATAAATTCTTCTAAAAAGGAAAAGAATTGCTAAAAGAGAATCCGAAATTTATTTTGGTGGAAAAGAAAAGACTGGAAATGTCCAACTCAGGTATATAGAAGATATACATGTTATGGGTGTATTCGTTGCTTGTTAAAACAATGTGGTTCTTGGGTATTTGATACTAAATTGGTTGGTATGAACTGTCATACAGAACAACGCAATACAAGAACTACAATGGCCTAATTAACTAGCAAATGAATATGGGATGATTCTCACCGAAAACAAATAAAGTGTTATTGTGTTGGAATTAAACCTAGCCTTCAAGATTTGTTTTAATAATTGTTATTTTGTTATGGTATTATGAGAACAATGGTTGTTCAAATTATTACCGCATTCATAAAAGATGAATGAACGCTTATCTTGTTGGAGAAATCACATCCATAACACTGATGCTAAAAATGTCTCAAGACAAATGATTAGAAGATCACTTATGAGTGACACCACCGTTTAAATCATATAGGAAAGTAAACATGAAGGAACTCCATGTTGATGGAATTTTGGAGTCATTTTGATTCTGAATCAATTGACACTTGTGAAAATTTCCTAGAGATGATTAAAACTCTGTTTGTAGGCCAAAGAAGAACGGATGACTAACTTATTGGACGTTCTACATGTTGATGTATATTGTCCATTATGCGTAGCCGAGTGTGGTGGATCTTTGAACTTTATATACTTTAACCAAGGATTTGAGTAGATATATGTGTATATTTACTTGATAAGGAAGAAGTATGAAATATTTGAAAAATGTTCAAAGTATTTCTAGATGAAGTTGAAAATCATTGTAACAAGAGAATAAAGAATTTATGATTTGATCATAAAGGAATATATTTGAGTTACAAGTTTAGCAAACACCTAAAAGTTGAGGAATCGTTCCATAGACTTGTATTTCCCGAAACACCATAGAAGTATGGAGTGTTCGAGAGATGAAATCAAACTTTGTGTGACATTGTTGGATCAAAGTTGTCATCTATAAAACTGCCATTATATTTTAAGGATAAAGCTTTAGAGACTACCGCTTTTACACTAAAAAGAGCACCATCATGATCCGTTGAAATGACACCATATGAGTTATGGCATGGGATAAAACCCAAGTTGTCTTTTCTGAAATTTTGGTATGCTAGACATATGTAAAATGTTTACAACCAAAGTCGGATAAATGCATCTTTGTAGGTTATCCCAAAGTAACTGTTGGGTATTCCTCCAGAACACCTAAGACAAAAGTGTTTGTCGCTGAAAACGTCAAGTTTCTTAAGAAGGAATTTTTCGCGAAAAGTTAAGTGGGAGGACAATAGAACTTTGATTAGGTTGTTGAACCTAAGCTATATGTGTTGAGTAGCGCAGCGTTGGGAAGTGTCCCGGAGGCGGCCACAATGCGCATGGCTGTCGTACCTCAAAGGTTGTGGTCACATAAATCTAAGTTCCTATTAAACCGCGTGAGTCGGATAACAATCAAATAGTTAGATTTGAGAATAGATCATTATTGTTTGACAATGATGAACCGACTATATGCAAAGAAGCAATGATGGGCCCTGACTCCGTCAAATGGCTAGAAGCCATAGAATCCGTGATAGTTCCATATACGAGAAACCAAGTTTCTGAACTTGGAAGACCCTCAAAAAGGCATAAAGCCTAATGAATGTATTTGTATCTATAAATAGACATGGATGTTTTCACATCTATGAAATAGTCGACATATCGTTAAACTGTTTACGATTATGTTCAACGAGTTGACTATGACAAGATTTGATCTTTCATAGCGATATTTTGTCTGGACGGATTACTGTAGCAACCACTATATATGCCAAGTTTGGTATATGTTAGTTGAACAAACAAGACAATATTCTTCTAATAGAATGGTTACCTAGGACATGTACATGACATGGTCCAATGGGTTTTGTAAATTCAAAGGATGCTAAAAAGGCATGCAAACTTCAATGGTTGAAGTAAGCATCGTGGAGTTGGAATATTCACTGTGATGATATAATTAAAAGGTTTAGTTTCATCAGATACGATGAATATGCTTACATTTGCAAGAAATTAAGTGGGAGCGTTGAGACATATTTTCAGTACATTATGTAGAAAACATATTGTTAATTGGAAATGATGTATCTTTTATTGACATAGGTTAAGAATTTCATTAAAATTAGATTTCAATGAAAGACTTAGGCAAAACCAAAAATATTGGGTACCGATGTCTATGTAGATAGATCGAGGTACCAATATGGTTGTGCCAAAGTACATAGATGAAATATTGAATGAAGTTCAATATGGAAACGACAAGAAAAGTTCTTGTCGCATGGAAGAGGTTGAAACAAGATTCAGGTGTTTTTAACACTTGATGAGTGAAGCCACATGAATGATTTGATCGATCATGTATACCATGATATGTAGATATCCAGACATGTCCTATGCTCTAAATGTTATGAGTATATACCAGAGTGATAAATGTCATAAGATGATCACTGGACAATAGTGAGGATATCCTTATGTGCTTTGGAAGGACTAAGGATATATATTATGTATGACGAAGTGACACATAGTTCATTGTAAAGTGTTACATTGATACTAAGTTTGTCACAAGATACAAATTAAGTTTATCTCAATTTTAGATATATGTTTAGGCGGCACAATGTAATGGAAGGAAGTTCCATGATGGATTTGGATGAGTTCCAAAGTTAAGACATTGTGATGGATTCTACAACAAAGTTTGAGTATATGGCTGCTTTAGAAGTAGCAAAGGAGGGCATTTGTGTCAAAAAGTTTGTTATCAAACTAGGTGTAGTTCCAAGCGGGCTATTACTATGAAGATATATTGTGTGACAATAGTGACAACATAATTTTAGCTAAAGGAACTAAGGTCTCACATAAGGAACAAATTTATACCCAACTATCTCATTTGAGAATGAGTGATGCGTAGAGATGCAAAGACATGCAAATACACATAGAGCTGAAAGTGACAGATCTGGAGATCAAGTTTACCACATGCAACGCGTACAGATAACACGTGAATGTCATAAGTGTTATATACGCAAGTATCAACTAGATTATTGACTCTAGTGCAAGTGGGAGACTGAAGGGAATATGCCCGAGAGGCAATAATAAAGTGGTTATTATCATATTCCATGTTTATGATAAATGTTTATTTCTCATGCTAGAATTGTATTAATGGGAAACATTAATACATGTGTGATTAATAAACCAAAAGGTTCCTAGTAAAGCCTCTCTTTTATACTAGCTCGTTGATTAACTGATGATCAAGGTTTCCAGATCATGAACATTGGATATTGTTAATAACGGAGTCATATCATTAGAAGAATGATGTGATGAACACTCACACCCATAGTACGAATAGCAATACGATCAAGTCATCAAGTTTCATTGCTATATCAGACTCATACGAAGTAGTTCTAATCCTTAGACCATGAGATCATGTTAATCACTGATACCAGAAGGGTACTTTGATGATATCAAACGTCACACCGTAACAGTGTGATTATAAAGGTTGATTTGGGTACTCTGAAAGTGTTAGTTGAGGCTCATAGATCAAGAGTGGGATTTGTCCATCTGGATGATGGAAAGATATTCTCTGGGCCCTCTCGGTGATATTGCATTGACACCGCTTGCAAGCATGTGACTAGGTCACGGGAATGCATTATCACGGAACGAGTAAAGAGACTTGTTGGAAATGAGATCGAACTAGGTATGGTTGATACCGAATGATCGGATCTCGGACAAGTAATAATATCGTGAGACAAAAGGAATTGACTCTGTTCGTTAATGGTTCACACGATCACTAGATCATCGTCGAGTAAGTGGGAGTCGTCATGAATTTCCAGATCCCGCTGATGATTATTGATCGGAGAGGAGTCTCGATCAAGTCCATGTTATTCACGAACCGTAGGGTGACACACTTAAGGTTCGTCGTCATTTTTGAGTGGATACGATACTCCGATTGAATTATAGGACAGCATGAGGGTTGTTTCAGAAAAGTGCCGAAACTGTTTTGGCATATCAAAATAACTCAAGGGGGTTTTTGTTAATGTTTGTTAATTGATTGAATTAACAAATATTAAATAAATAAAAATGTTTTATTAATTCAATTAGTGTGAGTTTTAATTAGCATGAATGTCATGCAAAATTAAAATGGGGGTTACCACCATGAAGAGGGGGTTACCACCATGAAGAGGGGGCTGCCACCTCCTCTCCTATAAAAGGAGCCTTCTTCTCCCTCTTCTCACACTTCTTGATCCCTCCCTTCCTCCCATAGTTGTTGCTCCACCGTCGACATTGCTTAGCGAAGCTCTGCCGAAATTATAGTTCGATTTCATACACTTAGTTGAAGTGGTGTTGGAGTGTCTGGCGGATCCCTTCTTCCACTGACCCGCTGGACCGAGGGCGTGGAGGAGACGACGACAAACCGTACGTGTGACCGAGTATGGAGGCGCCGCCGGATGTGGCGCCTTGTACACGATCGTAAGATCGTCAAGTGAACGACTACGTCGACTACGTGCGTCTTCGTCGAGTCTTCATCGGCAATGTTTGTGCGGGAACGTAATCCCTGCTTCCGGTCTTCGAGGGTTAGTTCTCTGTTGCTACCATCTCGTAGAGTTTTCTTGGCTAGTTTTGTGTTCATGCGTAGGAAAATTTTTGTTTTCTATGCTACGAACCCGTCACTTCTTTGCCGTCGTCCGCTTCGGCTCTGGTCCTTGCCCGGTCCTTCGTGTCCATCGTTCGGGAGGCGCCCGCTATGGCTGGGCAGAGGCCTCCTTTGGCTGGTGTAACAACCCAAGTTTTTGGAAAATAGAAATAAATGGAATTTATTAAAATACCAAATTTTGGAGACAACAAAAACTTTTATTTTGAATACAAAATGAATTTCTTGTCTTTTAAAACTTGTGAATTTGAGCATTTGCTCCCATGCTTCAAATAAAAAGAGTATGAGAAAGGTTTTTAAAACAAATCCTTTGAGCCCAAAGTTTTATATAAAGATTTTTGTTAAATTGAACTAGTTTTCTAACTATTAAATTTTTGTGCATGGTTACATGCTAAACCCATTTGGGTCAATTACCAAACCAAAATTTAGTCAAGCAATCACAAAAAAATAGAAAAGAATCAAGAAAATAACCCGCAACACAAAAACCTAAGTAAGAAAAGAGGAAGTAGTGATCTTAAAAAATTTACTGATTACACTACTTTGCGCTTATATATTAAGCAATATTTGAACTATACCATCATGCATCTCTCCACCACAACTAAGAACAAGCTACAAAGAATCAAATACATTATAGTTTGAAACAAAAATCAACTTGGAACCCTATTCAAATTTCTACCAAAGTTTGAATTCAAATGAGAGGTCATTCCCAACTCCATGTCATCTACAAGAAAACCAACATCTTTGGACCAAGATAAAACTTTGTATCTATCATTGCATGCATACATAGTATTTTCAATACAAGTTGTTCTATGATTTCATGTGCCTTTTAATTTGTTATGCAATGATTAGTTAAACCACTCTTAACCAACAGAAGCATTAGAGAAGAACCACAAAGATTAAAAGAACCAGAAGCAAGAGAAATAAAGAAAAGAGAAGAAAAGTTTGATCTAGAAAAAGTTAACCACTACCCTACTTTGAGCCTTTAGAATAAGAAATCTACAACTCACCTTAGTGTTTGGCCAGTTAGTTGAGCTTCACCAAGTCATATACTAACTCAACCAAGAAGTTGCTACCCAAAATTCAAATCAGAACCCCACTCAAACATCTGACAAAGTTTGAATCTGAAACAGAGACCATACCTCAAAATTGAAATAAGATTTTTGCCAAACACCATATTTCTTCATAACAAAAATATGTTTGGAGTCCTTATCCAATATAATGACCAACCCAAGTGGAATTTTTCGAAAATTCAAATTTTGATTTCTTGCGGGCATTTGACCGAACACGTGGTGAGCAAAATCCAGGGAAAATCGGTTCTACTGTGCCGACGCTATTCTCGTTCGTCCCAGGCCCTGTAGCCATGCCATGGACACTCCTTTGTTGATCCCCAGCTTCCCCTGCCCCAACCCAGGGCCGTGAGACCTGGAAGAAAAGGAGAGAAACGACCCGGACCCCTCCCCACAGCCATTACTTGCCCCCTCTGCACCAGACCACCCCGCAGCCCGCAAGTGCGCCAGCAGCACCCCACAGCACACCGCAGCCCTCCGCCGAAAACACCGACCGCCGCGTCCCTCCTGTAGCCAACACCGGCCGCGCTCTGGCCGCAGATCCCCTCGCCTCGTGCTCCCTCTCCCGCCTATAAAAGGCCACCTCTCTTCCCTGAAAAGATTCCCCTCACCTCCCTCTACCTCCTAGACATCATCTCTTCGCTAGTTGCTCGCCGGTTTGAGCTCGCCGGAGTAGGCCGAGCTCCAGGACGCCAGCCGTTCCCGGTGTTCCAGCCGCTCCCTCAAGCTGCCGCCTGGACGAGGTGGAGGAGGAGAAGCTCCTCCACCGGACTGCAACGCGCCGGCGCCTCCCGTGCCTCCCTCGTCGAGCTACGCCGCCGCGCCCTGCCTCGCCGTCGGTGAGTTCCTCCCAGTAACCCGAGTCGAGAACGACGTACGTACCGGTTCGGTTAGGCCTGACCAGCGGGGCCCGTTGTCAGCGTTTTCTTTTTTTCCCTTGCAACCGCCCAACTGCAGCCTAACGGGCCGGCCCAACGCAGTCTGTGTGTCCGGCCCGGATAAAAAAAAAGGGTTATTCGATTTTCGATTTTTGAAAAACTCATTCAGATGCTTGCTTAGATTTAATTTTCCCGGAGTTCTACCAACTCAAATTTAACAAATGAAAATGTTCTGGAAACCTTAGAACATAAGCTATCCAATAAAAGTGGTTTCAACACAATTAGATTTACATAGTAGTGGCAGTAAAAATAACAAAACAGGAGCTTTTCCAACTTAGAAAATCCATATCAATTCAAATAAAATTCCTAAAAATATAAATCCAACTTTAGAAATTCACAATTAGTGATACCCACCTGCCTATACCATTAGATCTCATTTTTGAACCTTTTAAGTCAAATGCTATTTACTATTTGGAGTAAATAAGCATTCCGATCATAGAAGTTGGTACACTCATTTCATAATTGGAAAATCTTCTAAATCCATTTAGGATAAAACACATTTCTAAGTATTGATCTATAACCCTTGATCCAATTCAACTAGGATTAATAGATTGCACTTATAGATTCAAACTTGATCACTAAATAGTTGCAAACTATAAATGACTTCAATAAAAGAGAAATACCATAAATCCTATGAATCCTCTTTGGTTGAATCATAATCTTGAGTATCTACTTGTGGTCTATGACCATGGTCAATAAGGACTTGCAAGAGATATTTCATGATTCAAAATAAATTAAATCCTCACTTAGGTCAACAAAGTGATAATTCCCTCTATATGAACTCAATTAAGTTTAAACCACTCTCCATAGACTACCTAGATCGCTCCCCTTACCCCAAGTATCCTTATTTGCTTGAGTATGTGTTGCTTGTAAATTGTGTGGTGATTGTATGCTTATTTGATTTTCGACGATTAGACGACAACGAGAGTAAGGAGAATGGATCCCGAAGTCAACCAAGAAATGGAGATGGAGATCAATCAATCAAAGATAAAGATGAAGACTATTTTGACTTTGCCAAGCTAGGCAAGCCATCTTTTGATTCATACTCCCAATGCCTAGTTTTAATATTGCATTCTACTTGTTTTAAGTAAATTGCATGATTGAATTGCTAGAGTAGAATGATAGAAGTATAGTGATATCTTGCTTAACAAGAGCATCAAGCTGAGTTTATCCAGTCATATTTAGTGGTATCATCACTCAATGTAGTTGCTTAGTCGCTAATAATATTGAGGCCATCTATAAGGGGAACTCTATTTGAAGAGTGGTGACTTGAACTTGAAACTTGAATTGGAGATTGCTCCTACATAATGGCTTTATGAAAGAAATTAATTTTGACTAAGAACTATGAAACATATTTCTCAATGACAACGGGTGATGTACTATGTGAGCCAACCATACCGTACGACCACATTACCCCTGAATGGGAAGGGGCTTATTCCTAGCTTGTTTATTCTAGTATGGGAGGTCTTGTTTCATCCTTTATAGAAGTATTCCATGCGTGGTTGCTTCCGAACCAAGTGGTCATTGGAAATTTTCCTTCCTGAAGATTTCCATCCGTCCGGCATCCCGGAGTGGGCAAAACTAGAGGCGCCGGAACGGGGAAATCCATGTCTCAGGCTCTAGGGAAGGATCCTATACTAGAGTAGACAAGTGAAAGAGTTTGTTTGATTATCTGAACCCCGCATACTTTGTGTATGACGATCCGTGGATTTCTCCCGACAGATGTATCGATTCTTGTGGGTAAAGTGTACCCCTCTGCAGAGGTTTTTAAACTATTCGAATAGCCGAGTCCGCGGTTATGGACAGTTGGCAAGCTCTACTTGACTTTTGTCAAAGATAAAAATAACAATGGTGAGATTGGTGAAGGATCTGAATTGAATTGACTTGACTTGAACTTGATGTTGACACACTTGAAGTTCCTCTTTAGATTGAACCTAGAGAACTAAATTCCTTTTCTACCAATGAACATTCTTGGGAAACAAACTAGCTTTTTGCAAATAAACTTAGTGCTTAGTCCACCATATCAACCATGCATTTCTCTCTCATCACTTTGTTTATAAGATGGTTTGCGAGTGCATCCAATGTACTCATGGTTGTGTCCCTGGCTATTAACTTGGCCAGACTTGAAGGAGCAAGATCAAGAAGGAAGGACTTATTGACGACTTTGCGAATTAGGCTTGTTTCCTACTGTCTGCTCTGCCTGTGCGGTTGAAGCTTGACAATATGGACCCAAAGTGTTATTCCGCTGCATATTGATGTAATGTAAGGTTTGGTCTGTGCGACCACCTATGTAATCTCCTTTATTTACTATTAATGTCTATGACTGTGATATCAACTACGTTATGTATATCGCAACAATGACCCTGGGATTGCGGTGGAATACATAACGGGCACTTCGAATTTGTTATCAAATTTGAGGTCGTCACAGCTGGGATGCTGGGGATAGCGACGCGCCCTTCTGCCCCGGCTTCCTCTGCGCAAGGTGCGATGGCACGTCTGCCGCCTCCTTCTTTGTCAACTTCTGCTGCGGGGGGTGGGCAGCGGCCAGCAGGAGGGCAGATGTTCCCTCAGCAGTTTGCTCCGGTTGCCCCGCCCCCGTAGCCTCTGCAGCCGCCATCTAGGCAGCCGGGGTTGCTGGCGTATATTCCGTATCCGCAGCAGCAAGGGTTTCAGCCGGCTCCAGGTTACCAGACTGCACCAATGTTTCAGCAAGCTCCGCCGTACTATGCTTCGCCGATCTTTGGCCAGGTGGGGGGTTCTTTTCAACAGGTGCCAAGTGCTCCTTCCTTCCAGGCACCGGTCGCTGCGCCGGCTCCCTCGGCTGCGCCTGCCAAGAACAAGAGGAAGAAGAAGAAGAAGAATGTGGCTCCTGCGGGGCAGCTGATGCATGGTTGATGACCAGCCCGTTGGGAACCCCAAGAGGAAGGTGTGATGAATATAGCAGCAAGATTTTCCCTCAGTTAAGAAACCAAGGTTTTATCGATCACGAGAAGAGCGGACAATACAACTGAAGGTGATGCGGACTGGCTTAATAGCACTCCAACAAGGGCGCCGTTTACGACACTTGTTGACTCATCTTCGACCAGTAGCAACGTGGAACCTGCACACAACACAACCAAATATTTTGTTCCCAACTTGCGATGAGGTTGTCAATCTCACCGGTTTGCTTGAAACAAAGGTTATGAGCGTATCGAGTGGAAAATAGTAGAAGTATGCGAGTAAAGTAAACAGTGCGAGTAAAGTAAACAGGTGATAGCAATATGATGGAAATAGGACCGGGGTCCACAGTTTACTAGTGGTGTCTCTCCATAAGATAAATAACACATGCTGGGTAAACAAATTACAGTTGGGCAATTGATAGAATAAAGATAAACGTGATATGTCAAGAAGATCACTATGATATTTACTCTGGGTATTACAACAAAATACATAGACCGCCATCCAACTGCATCTATGACTAATAATCCACTTGTGGCGAATCAATCCGAGAACTCCACAAGTATTAAGTTGCGAACAACAGATAATTGCATTAAGCAAAGTGTGTAATGTAAACAAAGCATATGCCCTTGAGCATATGAATGTTGTTTTCTCCCTAGTAGCAACAGCACATCTACAACCTTAGAGGTTTCTGTCACTCCCCCAGATTAAATAGAGGCATGAAGCCACTATCGAGCATAAATACCCCCTCTTGGAGTCACTAGCAACTACTCGGCCAAGATAGCTACTAACAACGGAGAGCATGCAAGATCATAAACAACATAGAGATAACATAAGATATATTTCAGTATAGCAACTCAATCATAACACCAATATTCATCGGATCCCAACAAACCAAACATGTAGAATTACATAACGGTGATCTCAATCATGTAGGGCAGCTCATGAGATCTAAACATGAAGCACATGGTGGAGGAGACAACCATCTAGCTACTGCTATGGACCCATAGTCCAAGGTAGACTACTCACTCATCGCTCCAGAGGCAAGCATGGCGATGAAGAAGACCTTCGGTGGTGATTCCCCTCTCCGGCAGGGTGCTGGGAAGAGCTTCTGGACCCTCCCGATCTTCGGGTCGACGGCGGCGGCGGATCGCGATGTGTTCTGGAAAATTGATCGGGTACTTAGGTTTTTTCCGTCGGGGGGTCTTTATAGGCGAAGGGGCATCGTCAGAGGTGGCCCAAGGGGCTCTCACACATAGGGGGCGTGGCCAGGCCCCTGGCCGCGCCGCCCTGGTGTGTGGGGCCCTCGTGGCCCCCCTCCAACTCCTCTTCGGATCTCTGGAAGCTTCCGGGAAAAATAAGACTTCAGGAACTTGTTTCGTCCAATTCCGAGAATATTTCATGTGTATCACTTCTGAAACACAAAAACAGCAGAAAACAGGGAACTGGCACTGTGGCGACTTGTTAATAGGTTAGTTCCGGAAAATGCACAAAAGTGCCACTAAGTGTAACAGTAGGCAAATGGTGTAAAAACAAGCATGGAGCATCAAAAATTATAGATACGTTGGAGACGTATCAAGCATCCCCAAGCTTAACTCCTGCTCGTCCTCGAGTAGGTAAGTGATAACAAAAGAATAATTTTTGAGGTGACATGCACCTACACAATCTTGATCATATATGTAAGCATTTGTGAGCTGGGATCATAAGAACTTAAAACATGGGCATGAAAGATATAATCTTGACAATAAGAACTTAGCAACCATGTTGTAAACATGAATATGAACACAAACGAAAGATCATGAAAATGAAACAATGAAAGTCAAATGTGTGTTCAAATCATAAGGAAAAACATACAAATGGTTTTCAGCTTGTCCTTCAAAGAGAGCAAAACATAAATGCATAGGACACCTTCAAGTTTAAGAGGGCGACTAGATACAAATAATTTGAGAACAAGTGAAACCAACAATATGAATCAATCAATGAAAACTTTGGGACAATGCACATTATACTAAGAATGACAACTATGCTCTCTTAATGGTGCATAAAGAAAGAAGGTGGTGACTCAACATAAAAGTAAAAGAAAGGCCCTTCACAGAGGGAAGCAGTGATTGCAAGTTTTATAACCTTTAAAAATTATGTTACTTACCGGCTTTGAGCTCTCATTGCCCCCATCATAAGCATCTTGAATGGTTAGAGTTAATGCGAGAACAATTATGATGCATATGCTTGACAAATCATAAGTCGAAAACCTCATGTCCCGTGAATACGAGTACCCAAACCTCATGCTACTCAACTTAGAGTCCCAAGCAAGGCTCTTGTCATTGTAAGTATATGTGTATCATCGAGAACCGCCAACGGGGTACCTCCTTGCCCGATGACATGGAACAAGCCCACATCAAAATGACAGGACAAGCAGACAATGAGCACCTCGACATCTCTTTTATTTGCCATTTGTTTAGATTTTTATTGTGAGATGCGTCGTCGAATGTCCACCATGGGTATGCTGCAAATTTCCACCATGAATTATGCATGGCTTAGATTGGCGGCCCAGGCGTTTCCCTAACACATATACAAACTCCATGATCCCCACAAGATTCCCAATTCATTTCACACTGCGGGCATCCATAAACAAAAGATCACGATATCAACTCAAATAAGAAGTGCAATGTTGAAAGCTTGCCCCATGACAGCATGGATGGGCTAGAATCCAACTTACAACTTGCAAGCACAACAACTCAACATAAGAGACCACAATGTCAAATTTTTAAGAACAGGAAAAAGTAAAGTGTGCCTTCCGGTTCGTGAGAGCTTTACTGACCAATTTTCGCATAACACTGGTAAGAGTTTAATTTGAAGAGAAGATAAAAGCAAGTCAAATTTACTTGGAATAGCAAATTGCTAGTAGGTATGTATGGTGGACACTTTGGAAAACTTTGTCTTTTAGGAGTTGGATGCACGAGTAGAGCTCATACTCAGTACAAGGCGAGGGCTAGCAAAAGACTGGGAGCGACCAACTAAGAGCGCAATAATGGCCATAATCATGCAAAGCGACAAAGCGACATTAAAAGAAGCATAAGATGGCATCAAAAGTCAAAAACTAAATGATCATAGAGGCTATTGGCGACTTTGTAAGAGTCTAACATGTGTGAGCATGCGCCAAGTCAACCCAAATAAAGCATCAAGGAGAAAACCAAAATAATGCTTCCATACAATAAAAACAACGCATGATTTTTTTTCAAAGGCTCATTAAGCAATCTCAGTTATTTTAGACAAGTCATGCTACAGCAAAACCACTAAGCATACTATCAAAAAGACATCAAGCATGACATGAAAAAGCCTAAGCCGCAGTCTACACAAGCTCCTTCTTGTACCACTATTTTGCACAAAGCTTTTTCTCTTTTCCAACACCATTTGAAATTTTTTAAGACACCTCTTTTGATTAAAACCAATAAAGATCAGAGGCAAAAATACACCTTGATGAAAAGATATGACAAGGTCTGAACGCATATCAAGGCGAAAATGAAAACTAAAAGCATTAGCGGAAAAAGAAGAACACTCGGTGAAATTGTAAGAATGAAAAACTGAGTGTTCTTGGCAAATGAAAACGAGTACATCTCCTCCAAAAGAAATTTGTTGGGGTCCAACCATTTATTGCAGCAAACAAAACTAAACTAACTAAGAAAACTAAAACAACTGACGCTTCAAGAAAAACACATAGTGCATGAAGCAATAAAAATATAGTGTTTTGAAAGGTGACCTGATTTTTGCCGATGAAGAAGGGGTGCCTCGGGGGCATCCCCAAGCTTTGACGCTTGTACTTCTTGGATATTTCTTGGGGTGATGCATGGGCATCCCCAAGCTTGAGCTTTTGTTCGTTCTTCAACTCATCTCATCATTCTCCAATCCCTACACTTGAAAACTTCCTTCATACAAAACTAAACACAAATCTATTAGCAACATTAGTGTAGGCATAACATATAATCAACCTCTTTTTGCTTCAGGTTTCAACCCAAAACCACCACATATAAAGTATGTACTACTGTAGCAACTTCCCCCAAAAGTTCCGTGATCAAAAGAACTCAAAAAGAAAGCGATAAAGTGGCAAAAATGAATAGTGGCAGAAATCTGTCAAAATAGAACAGCTGACAAAGGTCAATTTTTTTAGGGGTTTTCTGTTGCTCAAATCAAAAAGTGTTCAACTAACGAAAGTTTGGATATAACCTGGGGCATATGCACAAGAAATCAAGGTCCAAAAGATATACAGAGAATTTATACGAATTTTTACGGTGCAGCACCGAAAACAGTTTCAGGACAGCAACATCCCCAAATCTTTACCTCACTCGAATTAGAGGCTTCTCTTGGCACAACAATAAAATAAAAAGGATAAGGAGCGGTCATTACAGTAGTAATGACTTCCAAGATTCAAATAAAAGAAAAAGTACTGAAAATAAAACATTGGGTTATCTCCCAAGAGTGCTTTTCTTTAACGCCTTTGAGCTAGGCGCAAAAAATTGCGAATCAAGTAGTAATGAAAGGGGGATCAGGATCCTCTATAGGAATAAAGAAATGAATACTATCCAATTGAGGTTTTGAGTATCCCTTGTAGTCACGCTTTGGTACACTATTTTCATCAAAAAGATTTTTAGGACAAATCCAACTAAAATTAGTTACCAAGGCATTATGAATTCCTACGAGTTTACAAGGTATTGGCATTCTAGAATCTTCGTTGGGTGTACCAACAATTTCAATAGGCGAGCCAAGCTTATTAAACTTCTTAAAAACTTTCCTAGCCTCAATTGCAACATCTCTAAATTCTATGCGCAAAGTTTCCAAGATAAAAGCTTTCTTTTCGGGATCCTCAATTTCATGAAGCTTAAGGAACATGTATTACAAAAAAGGATTAAGGCTAGTATACCTAGCTTCTAACATGTGTACTAAATAAGCAAAAGCAACTTCAATACTAGGAACTAGCTCAACCAAAGATTTTTCCTCAACTTCCTTATGCATACTAATGTGATTAAAGAACTCCTCAATGTTATCTTTCCCAATAATTGAACCACTACCTACTGAGAGGTCCTCCAGAACGTACTTAGGGAACAACATGATGAACTAAAAGTAAAGAAATAACAACTACCAAGGATTCTAATTTTTTTGGGTTTTTGATATAAAACGATGCAAGTAAAAATAAAGTAAAGCAAAACTTAAAACAAAGTAAAGGATGTGCATGCGAAAAACTCTCCTTGCAGAGGTCTTCCACTCTTCCCCGGCAACGGCGCCAGAAAATTATGCTTGATGCGTGGTTGATGACCAGCCCATTGGGAACCCCAAGAGGAAGGTGTGATGAATATAGCAGCAAGATTTTCCCTCAGTTAAGAAACCAAGGTTTTATCGATCAGGAGAAGAGCGGACAATACAACTGAAGGTGATGCGGACTAGCTTAATAGCACTCCAACAAGGGCGCCGTTTACGACACTTGTTGACTCGTCTTCGACCAGTAGCAACGTGGAACCTGCACACAACACAACCAAATACTTTGTTCCCAACTTGCGATGAGGTTATCAATCTCACCGGTTTGCTTGAAACAAAGGTTATGAGCGTATCGAGTGGAAAATAGTAGAAGTATGCAAGTAAAGTAAACAGTGCGAGTAAAGTAAACAGGTGATAGCAATATGATGGAAATAGGACCGGGGTCCACAGTTCACTAGTGGTGTCTCTCCATAAGATAAATAACACATGCTGGGTAAATAAATTATAGTTGGGCAATTGATAGAATAAAGATAAACGTGATATGTCAAGAAGATCACTATGAGATTTACTCTGGGCATTACAACAAAATACATAGACCGCTATCCAACTGCATCTATGACTAATAATCCACTTGTGGCGAATCAATCCGAGAACTCCACAAGTATTAAGTTGCGAACAACAGATAATTGCATTAAGCAAAGTGTGTAAATACCCCCTCTTGGAGTCACTAGCAACTACTCGGCCAAGATAGCTACTAACAACAGAGAGCATGCAAGATCATAAACAACATAGAGATAACATAAGATATATTTCAGTATAGCAACTCAATCATAACACCAATATTCATCGGATCCCAACAAACCAAACATGTAGAATTACATAACGGTGATCTCAATCATGTAGGGCAGCTCATGAGATCTAAACATGAAACACATGGTGGAGGAGACAACCATCTAGCTACTGCTATGGACCCATAGTCCAAGGTAGACTACTCACTCATCGCTCCGGAGGCAAGCATGGCGATGAAGAAGACCTCCGGTGGCGATTCCCCTCTCCGGCAGGGTGCCGGGAAGAGCTTCTGGACCCTCCCGATCTTCGGGTCGACGGCGGCGGCGGATCGCGATGTGTTCTGGAAAATTGATCGGGTACTTAGGTTTTTTCCGTCGGGGGGTCTTTATAGGCGAAGGGGCATCGTCAGAGGTGGCCCAAGGGGCTTTCACACAAAGGGGGCGTGGCCAGGCCCCTGGCCGCGCCTCCCTAGTGTGTGGGGCCCTCGTGGCCCCCCTCCAACTCCTCTTCGGATCTCTGGAAGCTTCCGGGAAAAATAAGACTTCAGGAACTTGTTTCGTCCAATTCCGTGAATATTTTCTGTGTATCACTTCTGAAACACAAAAACAGCAGAAAACAGGGAATTGGCACTGTGGCGACTTGTTAATAGGTTAGTTCCGGAAAATGCACAAAAGTGCCACTAAGTGTAACGAAATAGTAGGCAAATGGTGTAAAAACAAGCATGGAGCATCAAAAATTATAGATACGTTGGAGACGTATCAGCAGCCGCAGGTGCCTCTTGCTCAGCCTCAGATTCCTTTCTTGTCGGGTGCTCCTGTTCAGTCTGGCGGGGTGGGGAGCTCGATGGGTGCTATCCCTGTGGCGCAGTCGGTTCCTAGCATGCAGCCTTCTGTGGTGACGGAGATCGCTGAGTTGCCCCTGGCTAAGCCCAAGAAGTGTTGGAAATGTTCTGTTGACACTCACGCTACAAAAGATTGGAAGGTTCAACACTTCTGTATTGTGTGTGATTCTGTGGGTCACCCCACTCGTAGATGCCCAACACTCAAGCTTCCCAAGCCGCAAGCTTTTGTTGGAGGTCCTGCGTGTGAGGAGTCCCTGTGTTTGAGGCTTCCGGATAGTGTTTTTAAGGCTCACCTAGCTCCAAAAGGCACTCCTACTGCTCTAATTAAGATTTCAAGGGGTTCTACTTCTGCCGTAGCCATTCCGAAGCTAATGGCAAGGATCTGTCCGCTGAGTTCTCAGTGGAAATGGGAGGCTATACCACATGGGGACGATGCTTACTTGGTGAGTTTCCCCACTTCTGATGATCTCAAGAGAGTTGATGGGTTCCAGATGGGTGTACCTGATTCTACGGCTCAGATGACTGTCAGTATCTGGAAGGCCCTTGATGTTCCGCACAAGTTCGAGCTCTAGCAGGTGTGGGTCCATGTTGAGGGGGTCCCGCATACTGTAAGGTATTTTCTGGGTTTGTGGGTTGTTGGTTCTCTCATTGGCACAACTCTAGATGTGGACTTGTTTTCTCTCCAGAATCTTGGTGTTGTGCGTATCTTGGTGGCCATGATGGAACCAAAGAACCTGGACAAGATGAATGAGTTGCAAGGATATGCTTGTTTGGGTGTGTCTGTCACGGTCCAGTTGACAGGGTATGACTTCTTCTTTCGCCGCGAGCGGCAGGACTTTGTCCCGGATCCTGGATTCACACCGTTCTTTTGGAAGCGGAAGGGAGATGATGCTGGTAATGATGGTCCAAGTCAGGACAATGATGGGTATGATGCACCTACTCGTGATGCCTCCTCGGCACCCGCTAGCATGGATGTCGACAAGCCGCAAGATGGTAATTCTAACTCCATTGGAAAGTCTGCCTCCTTATTTCCTTCTGGAGGCTCGGGTGAGACACTGGTGTTTGCTGTTACACCAATTAATCCTAACCCAACGACGCCTAGAGGTAAGGAAATTGTGGAGAAAATTCGTTCCTACTCGCCGGGTTTGCTTGCCTCTGCTGCAGGAGCTGGAGATCAGATGTTGCATGTTACTCCATCGAGCAGGACAGATTTCTTCTCTGGGCGCTCTCCAGGGTCACCTGGGCCGGTGCTGAACCGTCCAGCGGTAGGCCTTCCTTCGCCTCTGTGCGGGGTGGACTACACCCCTGGGCGCGCCCCTGCTTCGCCTCAGCCGCTTCGGGTCCGTAGCCCAATGGGCTCTTCACCGGGGCAGCAGGTGGCCATCTCATCGCCCACTTTCAGTCCGGGAGGAGGCCCAGCTTTGTGTTCTGCCCAGGATGGCTCGACGCCATGCTCGCAGACCAGGACAGCGGCCCCTGCTAGGCAGGTCGGGGATGCTATTGGACACATGGGGATGCCTTCGTCGGTGTCCCCTTCTGCTGCTTGCGTCGTTCCTACTGCACCGATGGTGGTGGCCAAGGGTGCGGATGCGGCCACCTCGGGTGGGGGTTCTACTCCATCATCGCACCCACCTGCGTCATCTCTGGCTCCTGCTTCATCGCCACTACTTTGTCCGCCGGTGGAGGAGCCCTTCTCGCGGGATGTTGGGTGTTATACACCCTCGACATCTCCCGTTCAGGCTTCTTCACCGTCGTCTCCAGTTCCTTCTGCCAGGACCTCTTCTCCATCATCGCCGCCATGCTCTATGCCTTGCGCGCCTATGGTGAGGCGTAGTACTAGGCATGCGGTGGCGGACGATGGATCCTCTACGACTGATGAGGACACTTTGCAGAAGGCAATGCGGCTCAAGGCCGCCATGAACCTCGACTTCGCTGGTAGGAGTTCTAAGTCCTCTTCGTTTATTTCATTATCTACTCCAGTTATTTCTTCTAAGTTAAATGCGGTGGGCATTAGACTAGGGAAAAATACTAGTGAGGTTAATTTGTCTGCAAATGTTCTGAGGCATATGGAATATGACCGTTTAACGGTCCGTCCTAAGCTATAGAATATAGTGGAGATTACCGACCCGGATGAAGAGGAAGCGATTGCCACAATAGATGGTCAGCTTCTCTCTAGTCTGGTTGGTGTAGTTTCGGAGATTGACTTGGATGAAACCATGCCGGGTTCATTATATGACCTGTGTTCATCTGGCCGCAAATCTAAGTTAACCTCTTCTTCTAGAGCCTCCAGGAGGGGCAGAGTTCCAAAATCTAAAATTGTGTCTTAATGAATGGTATGTATACAAATAGCAGAGGTCTTGGTGACTGGGCTAAACATTTACATATCGCTCATTGTATTAAGGATCACAATTTAGATTTTGTGGCTATTTTAGAAACCGGTAGAAGGGATTTCTCTCAACATCTACTTAACCGTATATCCGGTGGTGTAGACCTTGAATGGACATCCCAGCCTCCCCGAGGCCGTTTGGGGGGCATCCTACTTGGAGTACGGAGAGACACCTTGGAAGTTATCGCTCATTCGGGTGGATATTATCACATTAAACTCCATATCCGTAATAGAGCGGATAATTTCACATGGAGTCTGGTGGCCGTTTATGGGGCTGCTCAGGATGAATATAAGGCGGATTTTCTCCGTGAACTAGTAAACTTGGCAAAGGATAACCCATATCCAATCTTAATTGGGGGTGATTTAAATTTGCTGAGATTCCGTCATGAGAAGAGCAAAGGCCGGTTTGATGATCATTGGCCCTTTCTATTCAATGCTGTCATAGACAGTTTGGATTTGGGAGAAGTGACAATGATTGGAAGACAATTCACCTGGGCAAATAGCCTTCCAGATCCCACATACGAGAAGCTTGATAGAGTGCTAATGGATGCCAATTTGGAATCAAAATTTCCAAATGGTTTCTGTTTGTGCTCTTGAACGTATCGAAGGATTTTCAGACCATGCACCTATACTCTTGACTACGGGAAATCCTAAACCACCTGGTAATCACCGATTCAAGTTTGAGCTTGGATGGTTACAACGGGATGGGTTCCTTGATATGGTCAAGAATGTATGGGATAGACCAGTTACTGCGGCGTCTCCAATACAAAGGTGGAATATTAAAATACGTGCTTTACATAGTCACCTTAGTGGTTGAGCACGTCATGTAATGGGTGTTCTTAAAAATGAAAAAGCAGGGCTTTCTTCCATCATTGATGGTCTGGAAGCCTTAGCTGAGGTCGTTCCCCTATCTGTGCAAGAGATTGAATTAAAAAATCAATCGAATGCGAAGATAGCGAGCCTACTCCGTGAGGAGGAACTAAAATGGTACCAATGCTCCAAGAGCCAGTTTATCCTTGAAGGAGACTCGAATACTCGCTACTTCCATAGTGTGGCCAATGGCAGACATAGGAAGAAGCGTATTCATTCTCTTGTTCAGGATGAAGGTACGATTGAGGGGTTGGACAATCTCAAAAATTATATTACTAATTATTACAAAAATCTGTTTAGGGCACCTGATGAAGGTAACTTCTCTATGGATGAGTCTCAGATAGATGATATTCCCCAGGTTTCCGTAGAGGAAAATAATTTTCTTACGGCTGAGTACTCGGAAGAGGAAGTAAGAAAAGCTATTTTCCAAATAGAACACAACAAAGCATCGGGCCCATATGGTTTTCCAGCAGAGTTTTATCAAACTTTTTGGGAAACTATCAAGGATGACCTTCTAGAGTTGTTTCGCCAGCTTCATGCTGGACAACTACAATTGTTTCGTCTTAATTTTGGCGAGATAGTTTTGTTACCTAATCTGTCTTCTTAACGTTAGTTTCAAAATTTTCATGAAAGTGGCCTCCCTAAGACTAAACACGGTTGCTGATCATGTCGTTCGACCGTCTCAAACTGCGTTCATGCAAGGAAGGAATATCCTAGATGGAGTTGTAACCTTGCATGAAACAGTTCACAAACTACACTCAAAAAAGTTGAATGGGGTGATGTCTACGCACTTCTATTCTTGTAGACACTTGTTGGGCCTCCAAGTGCAGAGGTTTGTAGAACAGCAGCAAGTTTCCCTTAAGTGGATCACCCAAGGTTTATCGAACTCAGGGAGGTTAGAGGTCAAAGCTATCCCTCTCAAGCAACCCTGCAATTACGATACAGAAAGTCTCTTGTGTCCCCAACACACCCAATACATTTGTCAGATGTATAGGTGCACTAGTTCGGCGAAGAGATAGTGAAATACAAGTGGTATAGATGATTATAAATAGCAAACGTGATGTGAAATAAATATCGCTGCGAGCAAACAAGTAACAAAATAGCAAGTAAACGGTGTGCAATGCTTGGAAACAAGGCCTAGGGATCATACTTTCACTAGTGGACACACTCTCAACAAATATAACATGATTGAACAAATAAACAACTTCTCTCCACTATGGTACTCTGAATTGCTCTCCTATTGAATAACACTAATCATTGTGTAGTGGCTACAGAAGCACCCCTTAAAGTTCATCAAGTACTTGACAAACACCACTCATAGAGATATCCAAATCAAAGCACAACTCAAGATAGATATTATCGCAACTTAGACCAAGTACTAACACGGTGCACACACTGTCAACATTACACCATGAAAGGAGGAATAGATCACTTCAATACTATCATAGTAATAATTACTCTCATAATCCACAAGAGATCACAATCATAGCCTAAACCAAGTACCACCATGATGCATGCACTGTCACTGTTACACCATGGCAGGAGGAATAGATTACTTTAATAACACCACTAGAGTACACATAATATCTGAATAATAACATCTACTTGTTCAACATGATACAAAGCTCACGATCACATAAAGATCACATCATGGGAGAGAGAGGTGAACCACATAGCTACCGGTAGAGCCCTCAGCCCCGGGGATGAACTACTCCCTCCTCATCATAGGAGACAGCAAGGTTGATGGAGATGGCGGTGAGGTCGATGGAGACGGCGGAGACGGCGATGGAGACCGATGGAGGTGGCTCCGAGGGCACTTCCCCGTCCCGGCAGGGTGCCGGAACAGAGACTTCTGTCCCCCGAAATTCGTCGGTGGCGGCGGCGGAACTGCGGAACTCTTTCTGGAAAATTGCCGTCTCCTTTAGGGTTTTCCGTCCCGAGGCTTTATATAGGCGAAGGGGCGTCGTCAGAGGGGGAGCCAGGCGCCCTCACGCGGGGCCCGCGCGGCCAGGGGCCAGGCCGCGCCACCCCTGCATGTGGGGCCCTGGTGGCCCCCCTCCGACTCTTCTTCGGATCTCTGGAAGCTTCCGGGTAAAATAAGACTTCAGGATGTGGTTTCGTCCAATTCCGAGAATATTTCCTGTGTATCACTTCTGAAACACAAAAACAGCAGAAAACAGGGAACTGGCACTGTGGCGACTTGTTAATAGGTTAGTTCCGGAAAATGCATAAAAGTGCCACGAAGTGTAACGAAACAATAGGCAAATGGTGTAAAAACAAGCATGGAGCATCAAAAATTATAGATACGTTTGAGACGTATCAGCATCCCCAAGCTTAACTCCTGCTCGTCCTCGAGTAGGTAAGTGATAACAAAAGAAATAATTTTTGAGGTGACATGCACCTACACAATCTTGATCATATATGTAAGCATTTGTGAGCTGGGATCATAAGAACTTAAAACATGGGCATGAAAGATATAATCTTGATAATAGAAACTTAGCAACCATGTTGTAAACATGAAAAAGAACACAAACAAAAGATCATGAAAATGAAACAATGAAAGTCAAACGTGTGTTCAAATCATAAGGAAAAACATACAAATGGTTTTCAGCTTGTCCTTCAAAGAGAGCAAAACATAAATGCATAGGACACCTTCAAGTTTAAGAGGGCGACTAGATACAAATAATTTAAGAACAAGTGAAACCAACAATATGAATCAATCAATGAACTTTGGGACAATGCATATTACACTAAGGATGACAACTATGCTCTCTTAATGGTGCATAAAGATAGAAGGTGGTGACTCAACATAAAAGTAAAAGAAAGGCCCTTCGCAGAGGGAAGCAACGATTAAACATGTGCTAGAGCTTTTCATTTGTAAAACAGAGAGATAAAAATTGGTTTTGAGAGGTGGTTGTCTTTGTCAACGACTGGCAATGGGGTTCTTACTATCTTCCATACAAAAATGAAGCAAGTTTTTGAGAGAGAGATTGGCACTTTTGTGCTCTTTTATAAAGCTTGGCACTCCCCCCCCCCACCTTTTTTTCTTTCTCAAACCATGGCTAACCGATTCATCGGGTGCCCACCAACATTCACATTCCATGGAGGAGTGCCTTTTTTCTTTTCTTTTTCTTTTCTTTTTTTTCTTTTTTGGAATAAGCAATATGGAAGATAGTAAATCCGACCACTACGTCCCCATGAGCTAAAAACAGTGTCACAAAACGAGAAGTGTTTTGAAGGTTTTTGAAAGGTAGCACATGAAAATTTACTTGGAATGGCTTACAAATACCATGCATAGGAATTTATAGTGGACACAATGGTAAACTTGGTTTTTGGGAGTTGGATGCACGAGTAGAGCTCATACTCAGTACAAGGCGAGGGCTAGCAAAAGACTGGGAGCGACCAACTAAGAGAGCAATAACGGCCATAATCATGCAAAGCGACAAAGCGACATTAAAAGAAGCATAAGATGGCATCAAAAGTCAAAAACTAAATGATCATAGAGGCTATTGGCGACTTATTTTGTAGTCAACATGGTGTAAGCATGTGCCAAGTCAACCCAAATAAAGCATCAAAGGAGAAAACCAAATAAATGCTTCCATATAATAAAAACAACGCATGATTTTTTCAAAGGCTCATTAAGCAATCTCAGTCATTTGAGACAAGTCATGCTACAGCAAAACCACTAAGCATACTATCAAAAAGACATCAAGCATGACATGAAAAAGCCTAAGCCGCAGTCTACACAAGCTCCTTCTTGTACCACTTTTTTGCATAAAGCTTTTTCTCTTTTCCAACACCATTTGAAATTTTTATAAACACCTCTTTTGATAAAAACCAATAAAGACCAGAGGCAAAAATACACCTTGATGAAAAGATATAACAAGATCTGAATGCAAATCAAGGCGAAAATGAAAACCAAAAGCAGTAGCAAAAAAAAAAGAGAACACTCATTGAAACGATAAGAATAAAAAACAGAGTGTTCTTGGCAAATGAAAAACGGAGTTCATCTCCCTCCAAAAGAAACATGATGTGATCTAACCACTTATTGCAGAAAACTAAACTAAACTAATACTGAAAACAAAAACAACTGACGCTCCAAGAAAAACGCATAGTGCATGAAGCAATAAAAATATAGTGTCTTGAAAGGTGACCTGATTTTTTCCGATGAAGAAGGGGTGCCTCGGGGGCATCCCCAAGCTTTGATGCTTGTACTTCTTGGATATTTCTTGGGGTAATGCATGGCATCCCCAAGCTTGAGCTTTTGTCCATTCTTCAACTCATCTCATCATTCTCCAATCCCTACACTTGAAAACTTCCTTCATACAAAACTGAACACAAATCTATTAGCAACATTAGTGTAAGCATAACATATAATCAACCTCTTTTTGCTTCAGGTTTCAACCTAAAACCACCACATATATAGCATATACTACTTTAGCAACTTCCCCAAAAGTTCTGTGATTAAAAGAACTCAAAAGAAAGCGATAAAGTGGCAAACACAAATATTGGCAGAAATCTGTCAAAACTGAACAGCTGACAAAGGTCGAATTTTTGAGGGGTTTTCTGTTGCTCAAATCAAAAAGTGTTCAACTAATGAAAGTTTGGATATAACCTGGGGCATATGCACAAGAAATCGCAGGTCCAAAAGATATACAGAGAATTTTCACGAATTTTTACGGTGCAGCACCAAAAACTGTTTCAGGACAGCAACATCCCCAAATCTTTACCTCACTCGAATTAGAGGCTTCTCTTGGCACAAAAACGAAATAAAAAGGATAAGGAGCAGTTATTACAGTAGTAATAACTTCCAAGACTCAAATAAAAGAAAAAAAAATACTGAAAATAAACAATGGGTTATCTCCCAAGAGTGCTTTTCTTTAACGCCTTTGAGCTAGGCGCAGTAATTTGCAAAGATGCTCATATGGGCGCCATATAAGAGCTTGAGGCAAAGGCGCCATATAGGAACTTAAAATAATAGAGAGCATCAAAAAACAAGTGTGAAAGACATTTATATCTGAACCACTTACTATGCATAGGAATCTTGTAAGAAAATAAATCAACGAGGCACATAGTAGCAAGCATGGATAGATAAAACAAGTGCCACTTCAAGATTTGCAACATAAAGAGGGGAAACTTAATATTGTTGAGATCCATCAAACCATGTTTCCCTCTCTCATAATAACTTTTAGTAGCATCATGAATAGAATTAACAATATAACTATCACATAAAGCATTCCTATCATGAGCCACATGCATAAAAGAATTAATACTCACCACAGGAACAATAGTAGTAGGAGCAGATTCAATAGAATAATTATTCTCATCACCATAATCATCATAAATAGGAGGCATATTGTAATCATAACTAATTTTATCCTCAATAGTAGGTGAACTGGAAATATTATACTCATCATCATAGCCATCATAAACTAGAGGTTTAGTATCATCACAAGCTAGAGAGCAACTATTTCGCAAAGCATACTCATCAAACATATCATCATAAGATGGAACATCACATATGGGAGATAAAATATTATCATAACAGACCTTCTCCACTAAAGCTGGGGAACTAAAAATATCATGCTTAACAAAACCAGCTTCCCCAAGCTTAGACTTTTCTAAAACAGTGTTCAAAGCATTCATACTAACAAAACTATTTGCATGCGAATTAAGCTCCACAGGTTTTTCAATTTTCTCTTCAAACACCTCATATCTAAACTCAGGAAAAAGACTAACGAACTCTTTGTTTTCCATTAAGCCTAACTAGTGAAAATAAAAACAAGAAACAAAAAGATGTAATTGCAGAATCTAAAGGAAATAACTCTGAGTACTCACACAGGAGGATGCGAGTACCTTTTACCTTACCTCCCCGGCAACGGCGCCAGAAAAGAGCTTGATGTCTACGCACTTCTATTCTTGTAGACACTTGTTGGGCCTCCAAGTGCAGAGGTTTGTAGAACAGCAGCAAGTTTCCCTTAAGTGGATCACCCAAGGTTTATCAAACTCAGGGAGGTTAGAGGTCAAAGCTATCCCTCTCAAGCAACCCTGCAATTACGATACAGAAAGTCTCTTGTGTCCCCAACACACCCAATACACTTGTCAGATGTATAGGTGCACTAGTTCGGCGAAGAGATAGTGAAATACAAGTGGTATAGATGATTATAAATAGCAAACGTGATGTGAAATAAATATTGCTGCGAGCAAACAAGTAACAAAATAGCAAGTAAACGGTGTGCAATGCTTGGAAACAAGGCCTAGGGATCATACTTTCACTAGTGGACACACTCTCAACAAATATAACATGATTGAACAAATAAACAACTTCTCTCCACTATGGTACTCTGAATTGCTCTCCTATTGAATAACACTAATCATTGTGTAGTGGCTACAGAAGCACCCCTTAAAGTTCATCAAGTACTTGACAAACACCACTCATAGAGATATCCAAATCAAAGCAAAACTCAAGATAGATATTATTGCAACTTAGACCAAGTACTAACATGGTGCACACACTGTCAACATTACACCATGAAAGGAGGAATAGATCACTTCAATACTATCATAGTAATAATTACTCTCATAATCCACAAGAGATCACAATCATAGCCTAAACCAAGTACCACCATGATGCACGCACTGTCACCGTTACACCATGGCAGGAGGAATAGATTACTTTAATAACACCACTAGAGTACACATAATATCTGAATAATAACATCTACTTGTTCAACATGATACAAAGCTCACGATCACATAAAGATCACATCATGGGAGAGAGAGGTGAACCACATAGCTACCGGTAGAGCCCTCAGCCCCGGGGATGAACTACTCCCTCCTCATCATAGGAGACAACAAGGTTGATGGAGATGGCGGTGAGGTCAATGGAGACGGCGGAGACGGCGATGGAGACCGATGGAGGTGGCTCCGGGGGCACTTCCCCGTCCCGGAAGGGTGCCGGAACAGAGACTTCTGTCCCCCGAAATTCGTCGGTGGCGGCGGCGGAACTGCGAAACTCTTTCTGGAAAATTGCCGACTCCTTTAGGGTTTTCCATCCCGAGGCTTTATATAGGCGAAGGGGCGTCGTCAGAGGGGGAGCCAGGCGCCCTCACGCGGGGCCCGCGTGGCCAGGGGCCTGGCCGCGCCACCCCTGCATGTGGGG
The DNA here is from genome assembly GCA_007115705.1 of Dactylis glomerata. Lineage (NCBI taxonomy): Eukaryota > Viridiplantae > Streptophyta > Magnoliopsida > Poales > Poaceae > Dactylis > Dactylis glomerata. The sequence continues at coordinate 3,206,476 of QXEO01000656.1, forward strand.
CCCTGGTGGCCTCCCTCCGACTCTTCTTCGGATCTCTGGAAGCTTCCGGGTAAAATAAGACTTCAGGATGTGGTTTCGTCCAATTCCGAGAATATTTCCTGTGTATCACTTCTGAAACACAAAAACAGCAGAAAACATGGAACTGGCACTGTGGCGACTTGTTAATAGGTTAGTTCCGGAAAATGCATAAAAGTGCCACGAAGTGTAACGAAACAATAGGCAAATGGTGTAAAAACAAGCATGGAGCATCAAAAATTATAGATACGTTTGAGACGTATCATGGGGTTATTTTAAAGTTAGATTTTGAAAAGGCTTATGACAAAGTTAAGTGGTCTTTTCCCCATCAAACACTCAGAATGAAAGGTTTTTTTGCTGAGTGGCGTTCCTTGATTAATTCTTTCGTGTCTGGAGGTAGTGTTGCCATCAAAGTTAATGATGATGTTGGCAAATACTTCCAGACATTGAAAGGGTTAAGGCAGGGTGATCCATTATCGCCAATGCTATTTAATATAGTGGCTGATATGCTCGCCATCATGATCGAACGCGCAAAAAATGATGGTCTCATTGAAGGAGTTATTCCTCATCTTGTTGATGGAGGATTATCCATCCTTAAATATGCTGATGATACTATTCTCTTTATGGAACATGACCTTGAGAAAGCACAAAATCTGAAACTTATACTTTCAGCTTTTGAGCAATTACCAGGGTTAAAAATTAACTTCCATAAAAGTGAACTGTATTGATTTGGCGAGGCTCAGGACGAGGTCAATGCATATGCCAACTTATTTGGCTGTGGGCAGGGACATTTTCCTATGCGGTATTTGGGGATTCCGATTCATTATCGGAGACTAACAATTGCCAAATAGAAATTTGTCGAGGAGAGACTACAAAAACGTCTTAGTAGTTGGAAAGGTAAATTGATGTCCCTAGGAGGAAGATTGATACTCATTAATTCAGTACTATCCAATATGGTGATGCATATGATTTCATTCTTCCTTCTGTCTAAAGGAGTCTTGCACAAACTGGATTATTACCGGTCTAGATTCTTTTGGCAAGGGGACACCGAGAAAAAGAAATATCGATTGGCTAAATGGAGTGTTTAGTGCTCTCCTAAAGACCAGGGTGGGCTTGGTATCCATGACCTTGAGGTCAAAAATACAGCCTTACTGGGGAAGTGGCTTTTTAAGCTACTGACGGAGGAGGGGACTTGGCAAACCATTCTTAAGAGGAAATACATAGGTCAGAAAGCGTTATCTCAGGTTCTTTGGAAACCGGGTGACTCGCATTTTTGGGCTGGACTTATGGCAACGAAGAAGTTTTTCTTTGGCCTAGGTTCTTTTTCCATTAAGGATGGTACGGAGATACGTTTCTGGGAAGATAAATGGCTTGGTAATGCCACTCTTCGGGAACAGTATCCGGCCCTTTATAGCATTGTACGTCACAAAGGTGATACCCTCGCCAAAGTTATGGAAAGTTCTCCACCTTCTGTGACATTTAGAAGGGATTTGTTAGGACAAAGACTTGTAGCTTGGAATGTCTTACTTCAACATTTGGCAAACATCCAATTACAAGATGGACATGATGAATTTCGTTGGAACCTACATGAAAATGGAAAATTTTCAGTAGCATCCATGTACAATGCTATTATTTTACCTGATGTGCCAATCGATAAAGTTAGCAATAATAAACTCTGGAAGTTGAAGATTCCATTACGGATAAAGGTATTTGGATGGTACCTACGTAAAGGAGTGGTTTTAACGAGAGATAATCTTGCAAAACAGAATTGGCATGGAAGTAAGAAGTGTGTTTTTTGTCATCAGAATGAAATAATTAAACACTTGTTCTTCCAATGTCGTTTCGCTAGATCTATATGGTCAGTCATCCAAGTAGCTTCAACCTTGTTTCCACCATGCAGTATTACCAATATATTTGGGAACTGGCTAAATGGTATAAACAATAGGTTAAAAAAGCATATTATGGTGGGAGCGATGGCCATCATTTGGTCGCTATGGCTATGTAGAAATGATAAAGTGTTTAACAATAAAAATTCTTCCATTTTGCAGGTTATCTACAGAGCTATTGGTACACTCCGTTTGTGGTCTGCACTGCAGCGTCCACAGGATCGAGATCTCTATACGGAGGTATGTGCACGACTGGAAGCTACGGCGAGGGATACTTTTTCCCAACATGGATGGCCGCATAGCTTACGGATCGAAGCTTCTAGAAAGGCAACTTTACAATTGCTCATTATGATATGTAATATTGCCTTTTACTCTCAGACATCTTTGATTTTTGGGCTGTGTGCATCTTTGTTATGCAGAGGCCGGGTGTAAGCTTAATGAATATTAAGTAATAAAGCGCTCTTTATCGAAAAAAAAGTACATGCTGATAGCTGTTTCTAAAACACTAGGTGCTAATCCAGTGGGTGAATTTCTAGTAACTCAAAAGAAAACTATGTCTACTGCTTGTTGAATCAACCGGGAAGGAGTGGAGAGGGAGAAGTAGAGGTGCAGTACCATCGGGCTTCACTTGGGACGTGCTCGCCATGACAGCGACGGAGTGGTGGCGGCGGTGGCGGTGCTTCCCGCCGCTGCAATGCTCTAACCGGATTGGTGGTTTAGGGTTGTAGGTGGGGAGAGTAGCACGACGAACCTCGGCGTGCGTGCCCCGGCCCCCACCCCTCTGTTTATATAGCGATGTACGACGGGGGCCCACCAACCATGATGTGGTTGGACGCCCCCGATCAGGGCATGAGATAGGGTCGTGATCGACCGTTGGGTCGACCATGTAGGAGATCAAACTAACATTCTCCCCCTTGATCTCATCTTTTATTCAAACTTAGACTTAGACTTATCTTGGCACCCATTTCATCAGAGATCTATATATAGAGCATGTCTCATCATAACAGCCAGTTACACACCATTAGATTCAACAGCTACTACACACCTTTCTATTTTGAATCAGATTCTTTTCCTAGGCCCTTAATATCCAGGTATCATAGGCTTTTCCGTAAACCCATGCCGGCTAAGTGTTCTATGAACACATTGGGCGGTAAGCCTTTTGTGAGCGGATCCGCGAGCATTTCTTTTGTACTTATATGCTCCAAACTTATGGTATGATCCTGGATTCTGTGCTTCACAGCATAAAACTTTATGTCAATGTGCTTGCCAGCAGCACTTGACTTATTGTTGTGAGCATAAAATATTGCTGGTTCATTATCACAGTACATTCTGAGTGGTCTTTGAATGCTGGCTACCACTCTCAACCCGGGTATAAATTTCTTTAACCAGTTTGCTTGCCCCGTGGCCTCATAACACGCTACATACTCAGCAACCATTGTAGATGTTGCCATGATGGTTTGCTTGAAGCTTTTCCACGATATAGCTCCACTTGCGAGAGTGAATACATATCCTGACGTGGATTTTCTATCATCTACATCTCCTGCATAGTCTGCATCTGAATACCCTGCTATTTCAAGGGAATCAGTTCTTCTGTATGTTAGCATGAGGCATTTTGTGCCTTGCGCATAATGCAATGCCTTCTTTACCATTTTCCAGTGCTCTATGTCTGGATTGCTTTGAAATCTGCCAAGTACCCCGGTAACAAAAGCTAAGTCAGGGCGAGTACATACTTGAGCATACATCAAGCTTCCGACAGCTGAAGCATATGGAACCGCTTTCATTTGATCGATCTCATACTGGTTCCTAGGACTCTGAAAGTCTCCAAACTTATCGCCCTTGACTATAGGAGCAGGTGTTCCATTACTCTTATGCATTTTATACTTTTTCATAACCTTTTCTAAATATGCTTTCTGTGACAGTCCTAAAACTCCATTTTTTCTATCTCGGTGAATTTCTATGCCCAAAACATATGATGCTTCACCTAGATCTTTCATATCGAAGTTTGAGGACAAGAACTTTTTCGTCTCCAATAGTAGACTAACATCACTACTAGCGAGTAGGTGTCATCTACATATAGGATAAGGAAAATGAATTTCCCACTCTTAAACTTTGCATACACGCAATTGTCCTCCTCATTTTCATTGAAACCAAACTTTCTTATGGTCTCATGAAATTTTAGATACCACTGCCTCGAGGCTTGTTTTAATCCGTAAATGGATTTCTTCAGACGGCATCCCATATGTTCTTTTCCTTTCTCGACAAAACCCTTGGGTTGTGCCATGTAAACCTTTTCTTCCAAGTCTCCATTTAGAAAAGCCGTCTTTACATCCATCTGATGCAACTCTAAATCATAGTGTGCCACTAACGCCATTATGATTCTTAAAGAATCCTTACATGAGACTGGAGAAAATGTCTTATTATAGTCTATTCCTTCTCTTTGGGTGAAGCCTTTTGCAACAAGTCGTGCTTTATATCTTTCGATATTCCCTTTGGAGTCACACTTTGTTTTGTAGACCCATTTACAGCCTACTGTTTTGGCTCCTTTAGGAATTTCTTCTAAATCCCAGACCTTGTTGCTACTCATGGATCTTATTTCATCTTCCATGGCCTCAAGCCACTTCGATGATTGAGCACTTCTTGTGGCTTCTTCAAATGTGGTGGGATCACCCTCCATTTGAACTTCTTCACTGACATAGACTTCAAAGTCGTCAAGAATAGCTGGCTTTCTCGTTCTTTGAGACCTTCTACGGCCTTCCATGTCTGGCACATCTTCCATGTGAGGCTGTTGTAGCTCTTCCTCATGTGTGGTAATAGGCTCTCTATTTTCATTCGTTGTTGCCACAGAAGAACTAACAACAGGTGTTGTAGTAACAGTGTCCTATGTCGGTGCAGCAGCAGCAGGTATCGAGAAAAAAGGTTCCTGAATCATCGGAGTGGGTGCATACACCTGCTTCTCCTCAAGATTAATTTCTCGGGATACCGTGCTCCCCCTGATCATCTCATCCTCTAAAAAGGCAGCGTGTCTCGTTTCTACAAACTTAGTAAGTCTGTCTCGACAGTAGAAATGATAACCTTTTGATCTGTCTGGGTAGCCAATGAAATGGCAACTAACTGTCTTATTATCTAATTTCCCACTATTTGGGTTGAAGATTCTGGCCTCAGCTGGATAGCCCCACACTCATAAATAGTTGAGTGAAGGTTCTCGACCGGTCCATAACTCATACGGTGTTTTAGATACCGATTTACTAGGAACACGATTGAGTATTTGAAGGCCGGTTTTAACGCCTCCATCCACAAACTAACCGGTAAAGTGGAGTAACTTAACATGCTTCTCACCATATCCATCAAGGTACGTTTACGTCTTTCAGCTACTCCATTCTGCTGAGGCTCGCCTGGCATAGAGTACTAGGCAACTATGCCATTTCCCTATAGAAACCTTGCAAAAGGTCCAAGAACTTGACCATATGGGGTATGCCGACCGTAGTACTCCCCTCCACGGTTGGATCTTACTATTTTAATCTTTAAGCTATGCTGATTTTCTACTTCAGCCTTAAATATCTTGAATTTATCCAATGCTTCTGAACGCTCTTTGATTGGATATATGTAACCATAACGTGAGTAATCATCCGTGAATGTTATGAAAGAATCATAACCATCCACAGATGTCACAGGAAATGGCCCACATATGTCCGTATGAATTATTTCTAAGACTCCTGTGCTTCTTTTGGCGCCTTTCTTAATATTCTTTACAAACTTTCCTTTAATGCAATCGATGCATTGCTCAAAATTTGAAAATTCTAGAGGCGGAAGGATTGATTCTTTTACTAAGCGTTCAATTCTCCCCCTCGAAATATGGCCTAAATGACAGTGCCATAATTTCGAAGATGCTTCATCAATCCTTTTCCGCTCATTCGTTGCATTCAGGGATGAAGAGGCATTCTCATTATCAGCGCTTATAACATTCACATTCTCACAAAGTGATAGCAAATAAAGCTTGTCTTGTCGGAAGGCAAGACCCACAATCTCATTATTAAATGCAATCTTACATTGTCCATCACCAAAATGACAAGCAAAACCATCATCGTCTAAGCGCGATACACTTATTAAGTTTCTATGCAAAGAGGGTACATAAAGTACGTCTATCAATAAGAGTACAAAGCCATTTGCTAATACTAATGGGAGTTCTCCAATGGCTTCGACTTCAGCTTGGACGCCATTTGCAACTTTAATGCTTCTTTCTCCTCTTTGCAGGGTCCTCCTCATATGGAATCCCTGTAATGAATTTGCAACATGAACAGTTGCACCTGAATCAATCCACCAAGTAGATTTTGCATAACTTAAATATAAAGATTCATCTACAAATGTAATTAAATCCTCACCTTTCTTGCACAGATGCCTCAGGAATTCGACACAGTCCTTCTGGTAGTGTCCCTTTTGCTTGCACCACTTGCAAGTGTCCTTGTTGTAACACCCCCGAATTTATAACAAATTCAAAGTGCCCATTATGTAATCCATCACAATCCCAGAATCATTGTTGTGATTTACATAACGTAGTTGATATCATAGTCATAGCTATTAATAGTAAATAAAGGGGATTACATAGGTGGTCACACAGACCAAACCTTACATTACATCAACATGCAGCGGAATAACACTTTGGGTCCATATTGTCGAGCTTCAACCGCACAGGCAAAGCAGACAGTAGGAAACGAGCCTAATTCGCAAATTCGTCTGAATGTCCTTCCTTCATGATCTTTCTCCTTCAAGTCTGGCCAAGTTAATAGCCAGGGACACAGCCATGAGTACATTGGATGCACTCGCAAACCATCTTATAAACAAAGTGATGAGAGAGATATGCATGGTTGATATGGTGGACTAAGCACTAAGTTTATATGCAAAAAGCTAGTTTGTTTCCCAAGAATCTTCATTAGTAGAGAAGAAGATTTAATTCTCTAAGTTAAATCTAAAGAGGAACTTCAAGTGTTGGTCACCTTCAAAGTTCAAGTCAAGTCATTCACCAAGTTCACCTCAAGTTGTTATCAATCTTGACAAAAGTCAAGTACAGCTTGCCAACTGTCCATGACCGCGGACGCGGCTATTCGAATAGTTTTGAAACCTCTGCAGAGGGGTACACTTTACCCACAAGATTCGATACATCTGCCGGGAGAAATCCACGGATCGTCATACACAAAGTATGCGAGGTTCAGATAATCAAACAAACTCTTTCACTTGTCTACTCTAGTACAGGATCCTTCCCTAAGAGTCCATTTTGGCACTCATAGTTTTGCCCGCTGCAGAGTGCTGCATGAATGGAAATTTCCACTCGGTTCGGAAGTACCCGCGCACGGTGCACTTCTATAAAGGATGATACAAGGTCTCCCATACTAGAATAAACAAGCTACGGACTAAGCCCCTTCCCATATAGGGGTAATGTGGTCATACGGTATGGTTGGCTCACATAGTACATCACTCATTATCATTTAGAAATACATTCCATAGTCCTTAGTCAAGATTATTTTCTTTCAGAAATCCATCATGTATGAGTAGTCTCCAATTCAAGCTTTCAAGTTCAAGTCACCACTTTCAAATAGGGTTCCCCTATGGATGACTTCAAATTTATTAGCAACTAAGCAACTACTATGAGTGATGCTGCAACTAAAGAGTTGTCGGATAAACCTAGTTTGATACTCTTGTTAAGCAAGATACCACTACACAACTATTATTCTAAAGTAGCAATTCAATCATGCAACTTACTTAAGAACAAGAGATTATGCAATAGGAAAACTAGGCATTTGGGTATGATTCAAAAGATGGCTTGCCTCGCTTGGCAATGTCAAAATAGTCGTCATCTTCATCTTGGGTTGATTAATTTCCATCTCCATTTCTTGGTGAACTTCGGAATCCATTCTCCTTACCCTCGTTGTCGTCTAATCGTCAGAAAGAAAATAGGCATACAATCACCACTCAATTCACAAGCAACACATATTCAAGCAAATAAGGATACTTGGGTAAGGGGAGCGATCTAGGTAGTCTATGGAGAGTGGTTTCGATTTAATTGAATCCATAAAGATGAGATTATTGCTTTCTTGACTTAAGTGAGGATTTAATTTACTTTGAATCGTGAAATATCTCTTGCAAGTCCTTATTGACCATGGTCATAGACCACAAGTAGATATTCAAGATTATGATTCAACCAAAGAGGATTCATAGGATTTATAGTATTTCTCTTTTATTGAAGCCATTTCTAGTTTGCAACTATTTAGTGATCAAGTTTGAATCTATAAGTGCAATATATTAATCCTAGTTGACTTGGATCAGGGCTATAGATTAATATCTGAAAATGTGGTTGATTAGAATTGGTTTTATATCATTTCCATATTTTGAGATTGGTGTGCAAGTTTGAGTTTCTAATTACTACTATGTAGTATTAAATTTCCAAATACTTCCTACAAGTCCACATGAAATAAGATTAATACCTACAGATAGGTATTTGGAAAGGTGGTTTAACAATAAGAGTTCCATAAAAATTTCGATTATAGGTTTGAGTTTAATAAAATCCTATATGGAAAATGCTTATTTAACCATATAGGTAAATAGCATTTAATTTAAAAAGGTTCAAAAATGAGATCTAATGCTATAGGCAGATGGGTATCACTAATTGTGAAATTCTAGTGTTGGATTTATATTCTTAAGATTTTTTTTTGATTTGATATGGATTTTTTAAGGTGGAAAAGATCATGTTTTGTTATTTTTGCTACAACCACTATGTAAATCTAATTGGGTTCAAACCAATTCTACCGGATAGCTAATGTTCTAAGGTTTCCAGATCATATTTATATGCTAGATTTTGAGCTATAAAACTCCGGGAAATTCCTGTCTAAGTTGGCATCTGAAAATTATTTCTAAAATTCGAAAAACTGAAATAACTCTTTTTTTTCTATTGACAGGAAACGGGCTGCAGGTGCAGGACTGAACTGGGCCGAGTGCCAGACTGCCACCGGGCTGGCCCAACAACACGCTGGCTACTCACGCCGAAGAAAAAATAAAAATAAAAATAAAATCGAAGCGGTACGTCGTCTCCGACTCGACGTAGGCGCAGGACTCACCGACGGGGAGATCGGCGCGGTGGCTGGCTCGACCTAGGGGAAGAGAGGGAGGCGGGGAGGAAGCAGACCGGCGGAGGAGCTTATCCTCATCCACCTCGTCCAGACGGCGGCTCGAGGGCTGATCTGGAACGCCGGGAACGGCAGGGCGCCCTGGAGCTCGGCCTGCTCCGACGAGCTCGAACCAGCAAGCAACTAGCTAGGAGATGATGTCTAGGAGGGAGAGAGAGGTGGTGTGCATCTTTCCGTTCAAGAATGGCGGCCTTTTATAGGCGGGAGAGACCAGGAACGGGGGTGGCCAGATCGTGGTCGCGGTATGGCCGTGACGCGGTCTTGGTCTTGCTCCAGTGGCAGGGATGGCCGAGGCGGTGTGGGCGTGGTCTGCAGGTGCTGTGGTGACGTTGGTGGCGTGCTGGCGTCGTAGGGTGACGAAGGGAGAGACGGGGAGCAGTGGAGGCAGACGGTGACCAGAGACGACCGTTTCTCCTCCACTCCGTCGTGACTCATCGCGCAGACAGCAGAGGATGGCGAGGGATGAGTGAGATGACCTTGGCACGGATTCGGGGAGATGGGCTTGCAGAGAGGGGGCAGAGGTCACTGTGGGCAATAGTGAAGTTGACTTGGTTTTGTTCCTGCCTATCAAGTGTTTGATGAAATGACTAACATTTAAATTTATGTAACTTCTGAATGGCATGAGTTACTGCAGTAGATAGTAGTGCTATACATGTGTTTTCTTTGTCCAGAGGTGGTAGCTTGGTTGAAAAGAGAATGAGATTTTGGAACGGTTTCTGTATAGGATTCAAAGTTTGGAAGGATTTTGAATTGTGGTGGAAAAAGTTTCTGGTTCCACACTTTGCAGTATTTAAGATTTCATAACTTGTACTAGTTAATGGTTGAGAAAACCATGATGGTTTAGTTTACAAATTCTTATTCCAGAGGTGCAAAGTAGGCTAGTCAATAATATCTTGCAGATCATTTTCTTAGCCTTTTTATTTAGGGTTTTGGAGTCTTTGCTATTTCTCTAGGCTTTTATTCTTTCCTTGGTGATTATTTGACCATATTTACCTTAGGAGTTTTCTATAAAGGTTTGGCATGCATTCATGCAAGATTTAAATATGTAGAAAACCATTCTAATGAAATAAATCATTTATAAACAAAGTTTTCTTTTGGACTTAAAAACTAAGCCAAGAAATCATTTGGGAGTTTTCAAAGGTTTTGAAAATAAGTTTTAAAAATGTTTATTCCAATATTTTTGGAAACATCAACTTGAGAACATACTAGTTTGAAAATAGGATCTTTTTATTTTACTCTTTTAGAACAAAGCTAGTTTTCTTGAAATACGATTTTACTATCTTTTCAAATAATGGTTTTTGAAAATTAGGCTCAAAGGATGGCATTTCAAACGTGTCTCCTATTCTTTTTATTTGAAGAAGGGGAGCAAATGCTCAAATTCACAAGTTTTAAAAAGACAATAGATTAATCTTGTATTCAAATTAAAAGTTTTTGTTGTCTCCAAAATTTGGTATTTTAATAAATCTATTTATTTCTATTTCTCAAAAATTTGTGTTGTTACACTTGTCCACCTCTTGATGGTGATCATTCATCTTTCCATGTGGCTTAGAAGGAGAGGAGTTCCACTGAGGTTTCCCTTGTGGCTTGGAATTCTGAAAATTCCGCTTCTTGTTTTGGTTCAAGTAATTCACAGAATCACCAGACTGACCCTTAACCCTCTCTTCTTCTTGCACACACATTGCAATCATCTTCTCAATGCCCCACTTTTCTGGCTGTGAGTTGTAGTTCACAGCAAAGGTCTCAAATTCTTTTGGTAGTGAGGCAAAGATCAGATGGATTATGAATTCTTCTAGAAGCTCCATTTCCATAGACTTGAGCTTGGAAGACATATTGCTCATCCTCAATATGTGATCCCTTACTTCACCACCAGTGTATCTTGTAGTAACAAGTTTTCTTATGAGAGTGCTTGCATAGGTCTTTGAAGACCCAGTAAACTGACTCTCTACCTTTTTTAGGTACTCACCGGCGGTGTCACACTCTGGGATTGCTCCCCTTATAGCCTCCAAAATGGAGCTCTTGATCACCATCATGCACTTTCTGTTTGATGAGTCCCACTTCGCACGATCAAGGTCGTACTTCATTCTTATTGTAGCATCTAGCATGGTCACTGACCCTTTTGTTGAAGTCATCATCACTTTCTTTTTCGGCCCTCACAGGGTCCTTGGGTTCTATGGGACGATCAACAGTCAGTGCTAAGTCGAGGTCAAGCAATGCAAGCCCCATCTCAACCTTCTCTCACCATGAGCCGTAATTCCCTCCATTGAGGGGCTCAATAGCCGAGATAAAACTCATAGGATTTCCTGAAACAAAAAAAATCATCAAAATTGAGTTAATTCAACGTTGGTCAAATTAAAACATGAAACTTCTCAATATCAATTCTACATCACCGTTGGGCAGAAATAGAACTAATAGTGATCAACTAATTCAAAGAAAATTCTATCTACAACATTGGTTATTAGATAAAATCTCTTGCTCAAAGTAAATTTCTCATTTCCTAAATTAAATTTTCATGTTGGTTCCAATTTAATTAGGGAAATGCAAAAGATGACTTCAAAATTACTGATATTCTTAGTACAGCGGAAACTTAACTTAATTTGCTAAATTTATCTACAGGAAAATTCCTTAAAAAATGCATCTATTTCAGCCACTAAACAATTCTCCAGAAAAAAGAAAAAACAAACTCTCTAGAAAATAAAAACTCACAGAGGAAGCCGAACTGGCCCGGCTTGCTGTTGGGCCGCGCCTAGAAACTGGCCCACGGCCCGCTCTACCGCCTGCAGCAAGGCGGCGCTATCCTGGCCGTCGGATGCGATCCGACGGACCAGCGTTCAAGTCGCCGGATCAAAAACCAGCTCGACCGCGTGGGTGAAACCCTAACTCATTTATCCCCTCCTCCCCTTCTTCCACAAACGCGAGGGGCAACGGAGGAAAAGAAGAAAAACACGGCGGCCGCCGGAGCAGACCGTCGGGCAGAGGGTGGTGGCGCCGTCGCCGCCCCCTTCGCCGGTGCGCACGTTGCCCTTGCGGGTCAGTGCGCCGCCGTCGAGCGGTCTGGCTGCGGCGTCCTTAGGCGCGGTCGACTTCCCGGGAGCTCCGGTGAGTGGAGGCCGGCGTGAAGCCGTCTCCCTTCTCTTCCCCTTTCCACTCTCTCTCTGATTTCTTTTCTTCCCAGAATACTCCGGTCGATCTAGGGTTAGGGTTCTAAAGAAATTCCTCTCCAATTTTATTTGTTCCCGATTTAAGCACTTCTGTGCATGATCTACTACTACCCCATCTAGATCAACAACCTAGACCTCTCTGATACCATTGATAGCTCTTCCTGAAACACTAGGTGCTAATCCAGTGGGTGAATTTCTAGTAACTCAAAAGAAAACTATGTCTACTGCTTGTTGAATCAACCGGGAAGGAGTGGAGAGGGAGAAGTAGAGGTGCAGTACCATCGGGCTTCACTTGGGACGTGCTCGCCATGACGGCGACGGAGTGGTGGCGGCTGTGGCGATGCTTCCCGCCGCTGCAGCGCTCTAACCGGATCGGTGGTTTAGGGTTGTAGGTGGGGAGAGTAGCACGACGAACCTCGGTGTGCGTGCCCCGGCCCCCACCCCTCTGTTTATATAGCGCTGTACGACGGGGGTCCACCAACCATGATGTGGTTGGACGCCCCCGATCAGGGCGTGAGATAGGATCGTGATCGACCGTTGGGTCGGCCATGTAGGAGATCGAACTAACACATGCTTCACGAGGACAAGCCTTGCATCAATTGCAAAGAGTCCCTGTGCCCACCCCAGCCCTTCACCTTGCCTCTTAGTTTGTCCAACACCGGCTGCAGATCATTCCTTTTAAGTTTCCAATCAGAGAGTGGCATCCCCAGATATTTGCAAGGGAATTTCACGACTGGGCAGCCAAACGATAGTGCAAGGGCTTCGATGTTGAAGTCATTACACTGGATCAGTGTGATGCTGCTTTTTGGGAAATTTACCTGTAACCCTGTAGCCTCTCCAAAGGCCTGCAGAATTACCTGAACAATTTCCATTTCGGCTGCAACAGGTCTAATGAAAAGCATCACATCATCTGCATACAGCGAGATACGATGGGCCATGCGGTGGCGGCCGATTTGCTGAAGGGCACCACATTCATCTGCAGTAGTGACCAGTTTGGCTAGGACATCCATGACGATGTCAAACAGCAGGGGCGACAGCGGATCACCCTGCCGTAGTCCGCGCTGATGCAGGATGGTCTTCGTCAGGTGTCCATTGACAAGAATTCTTGTAGAGGCAGTTGACAGTAGGATTGCAATTAGGTTGCGAAAACGACGGCTGAAACCATGAGCTTCCAGTACCTCCAGCAAGAATTCCCAAGAAACTGAATCAAACGCCTTCTCCACATCGAGTTTCAGAAGCAATGCTGGGGTTTTTGTCTGTCTGAATAACTTTGCTAAGCAGGGCATCCACTATGTAGTCCATAAGGCTATCTATAAGCAAAAAAGTAGCCCATAAGACTTCTATATACATAGTGAAACCTATCCATAAGATATCCACAAGCTCAGAAGGTTAAGGGTGACCCTTAAGCTTGTGGATAGTCCATAAGCATTAGAATAATACTATCTAGTAGTACATGTAGCCATAGAAAATAAATTTCAATCATAAAACTACGAGAGAGCAGCTCTTACACATGGGTCCCAGCTTATGGATAAGTTAAACTAGATACATTGTGGAGCAATTAATAAGCTTATGGTATAGTAAGCGGATCCCATCTTAAAGATTTTTCGATAATGGACATTTTATTACTTAAAGAGTATTAAGCAGTACTATACCCGGCCTCTGCATAACAAGATGCACACAGTCACACCACAAAAAGTCTGAATCAAGACTAAAAAGTAAAAAAGGCGAAATACATATCATGATGAGAAATTATAAGACGCCTAGATAGTAGGTGGCCCAATCCGTAGATTATGCTGCCAGCCATGATGAGAGAATAGATACCATAAATAGGTCGCGGTCATCCAAACGATGAAGTTGTGACCAAATACGAAGTGTAGCTGTGCACCGATAGATCACCTGCAAAAGAGTACAATTCTTGTCCCATCGTAAAGATAGATTTTGCCACATAATGACCTTAGAATTCTCGACACCATGAATGTAAAGATACTCCTTGACAACAATCAATGGGAAAAAATGTATTCTATTCCATCGTGAAAATGAAATAGAAACATGACAAAAGTATAAATAGCCTAAGAAGCAGACCTATGGCTTAGGACATGGGCAAAACTTGACCTGGTGTACTGCTACTGCAGTGGGAATCTCTCACTGAGTCACAGACGCTCGCAGAGCCTGTGTCCTTAGCTTGGCCAGAACAGACTGAAGAAGACTCGGTAGTCTGTCATTTTCTTCAACACATGGTCCCGAGAAGTACATCAGTTACTTGTAAGATGAACACGCACCGGCTGCTGCTGCTTCATCTCCACTAGACACAAACCTCTCTCCGAGCAGCCCTGCTAGATCGCCACCTTCCAGGAAACTCCTGCAGTCACTGCCTACAGTGGGCTCTGGGCAGTTGGATGCTTCAGCTGCAGCAAAAAATCGATTTAGAATTTAGCTGCCAACCAAGAGAGTTGTGTTCAAGCAATTCGGCGGAGTTGCCGCAGAGAAGAGAGCGAAATAGCAGGTACGGATGATGTTGTACTCCTTTTTATCCTCCTTTCATAATCTGCAGCCGTGCTTGTTTCATGGACTCATCTTGGATTCTTGTCTATCTTTTTCAGTCAGACATTTCATGGACTCATCTTGGATTCTTGGTCTATCTTTTTCAGTCAGACAACAGGACATGCAGCTTCGGCTAGAGGAGGAAACTGGAACACAGATAGTGTCTGAATTACTAAGTATATCAAAGAAAGAAGAAATCGCTCAATCTCACCACCTCACGCACTGTTCATGCATGATTTCGTCCAATCGCTGATGGTCGCTGTCCTTCGGCTGACGCGGTCGATGCCGGTTTCTATCCTAGTTTTGTTCGGTTCACCTCCGGTGTTCCCGATTTCATACCGCTAGCACTATCCTTCTGATATATCGCCATGACTGTGTCTTCTTCTGTAACGTCTCGCCATCCCTATTTTCTTCGTTGATTACTTGTCCTCCCCGTAATTTCACTTTGGTTTTTATATGTTGCATTACTCTCTTTTACGACTCTGTGTCGGACAGCTCGATGTATGATTTCCTATGAGTGGACGCACCGTTCCTGCGGCTAAGCGACGCTGCCCTCCTTCTACATCGCCCCCGCCTCCATGCAGTCGTGGTGCTCTGCACGGTTCTACTCATGGGGAAGGCCGCCTTTCTTCTACGTCGTCTCCTCCGCGTCCACGTCACCGCCGTGGCCTACACGATGTGACTGCTCCCTCGGTTGGTCACTCTTCGTCTCGTGGCGCCGCGTGCCGCCATCCTTCGTCTAGTCGGCTTCCATCTTCGGATATTTCAGTTTCTGATCATGCGATTCCGCCTGGTGTGGTTTCTCCAATGCGTGCTCCTTCGGATGGGGATGTTCTTCGTCCGGCTGTACCTGCACCGGTTTCTTCGGATCGACCTCCGGCTCCTCTTTTGTCCCTTCCGTCAGTTGCTCCGGGTTGTGTTGCGGATGTGCGTATGTTGCCCCAAGTTGACGTACGGTCAGGATGGATCTTCTATCTAGGAGGCATACCTCCATTTGTGTCACGTCCTCCGGCCCCGCGACAGCGTCGCGGCTTGCAGGACGTTACTCGCTCCGCGTCTGCTCGTGGACGTCGACCTGGGGCTTCGTCTCTTGGTGGCCGTGGACGTGGCCGGTCTGCAGCCCGTCAGTCTGTTGTTCCTATTCTTCCTTCTCCGCCCGCTATGTCTTCTGGGCCTGCTGCTATGTTGCCACTGTCAGGAGAGGATGTGCGGAGACGGCAGATTTGGTTGGGGAAGCATCCAGCGGATGCCATGCCTCAGGGTACTGCCTTTTCATCGTTGTGTATTCTTGCAGTTCTCTGCTCTTTCTTTCTTTTGGTGCTGACTTCTTCGTGTTTGTTGCTTATTTTGTAGGTGCTATTGAGTTGCGTCAGGCTGGTGGTTCTTCGGCTCACGATTTAACCGTCGACGGTGACTCCTGTTTGGCCTCATATGAATCCGGATTATTTGTCCCGTCTGACTGGGCCAGGTTCTTGGACTCCTTTGCCGCCCGTTCATTCTTCGGGCCTGCATTGTCTTGACCAGTCTCCATCCACTGGGAGTTTGTCTGCGTTGCCTGCCAATGCTTGCGTCAGCTTAGTTTATGATGTGCCTCGTTTTGAGGCGGGCTATTCTTCATCTGTGGCAAAAATTTGTTTGCCTACGGATATGCCACCTCAGATGCATGTGCATGGTCCTGCTCCAGTATTTCCTTTGCGCCCGCCAGTTGATCTGTTGCCCGACGGTATGACGCTTTTATTCCTTTGTTTTTTGCATTTGGTATAGTTGTGTCAGTTGGCTTCTTATGTGTGTTTTTTGTTAATATGTTCAGTTGCATCGACTCCTTCTGTGCCTACACATAGAGCCGCCGTAAACCGCCGGTTACGCATGGCGGTGCGCCGTCATCGGGCATTTGTCAGAGAGAGCTATCGTTTGAATGTTCAGCTGCCTATGTCGACGGAGTTTGTTAATGTGCTTAAGCGTAAGTTGCGGCTTTTCTGTTGGTTTGTTCATCTACTGTTGGTGCCTCCTTTGTACACCTTCATATACTTGCTGACGGTTGTTGTTTTTCTAGGTTCTTGGCCTGGCAGATCTTATTACGGTGGTCCTCATCATGTTTGCAGGCATTGCGGTGCCTGTTTTTGGTACCAAGAGCAATCTAAGCATTTCAGCACAAAGAAGCAAGTTGTTTATACTGGTTGTTGTCGTGCTGGGAGAGTGTCGCTTCCTGTCTATCCTGAATGGCCATCTCCTTTGGCTGAATTGCTTCGCTTTGACGGTGGTGCTGAATCCAGACGTTTCATGCAATTGATTCGCGAATACAATTCTATGTTTGCTTTCACTTCTCTTGGTGCTCATGTTGATAATACTGTTAATGTTGGAAAAGGTCCATATGTTTTCAAGATATGCGGAGTGGTTTGTCATGAAATTGGTTCATTGCTTCCACCGGATGACAATCCTGTTCCTAAGTTTGCTCAACTGTATATTTATGATACGGAGAATGAATTGGATCACAGGATGGATATTTTTTCCGTGGATGATAATGAAGGTGATAACCCGCCTCCATTGAGTGATCAGCTATTGTCTCCGTCACGTGGTCCTCGGAGACAGAGATATTTGCAGGCTGATGCTGAATTGGATATTTCAAACCGTCCTCTTCGCCGGCGGCGCAATCATAGGGAACAACCAGATCGTGCTATAGTTGATTCTCTGAGAACTATGCTTAATGGTTGCAATCCCCTTGTGCGAAAATTCCGCATGGCTGAGCAGAAGCTATTCTCTCCTGATGCTCCAGAGGTTGGTATTCAGTTGTTTGGTCATGAGGGGGCGGATCATGGGAGCCGTTATTCTCTCCCTGCAGCACCTGAACTTGCGGCTCTCATTGTTGGTGATCTCACTGCAGAGGCATCTAGATTTGATATTATTGTTCAGAAAAAGGCAGGGTATCTTCAGCGGGTGTCGCCTTTAAATCCTTCACTTATGGCTCTACAATATCCACTTTTGTTCCCTTGTGCTTCTATGGGATTCCACCTTGGAATTAAATACCAAAATACTGATGACGTCCATACTGGTGGCCGTCAGGATGTGTCCATGCTCGAATATTATTGCTAGAGATTTCATTACCGAAGGGGAGAGCCGAACCCTTTTACGTGCTGCGGTCGATCGTCTCATCAGCTAATGGTAGATTCTTATTCTTGTGTTGAATCATGTAGACTTAGTTTCCAGTTCTGGAATCAAGATACTCTTCGTTCCGAGACATATCAGGGTATATCTGATGCTCTTGGCAAAGGAAACTCTAGTGGTAAAAATGTTGGCGTTCAATACCTTCTACATTCTAGCTTTACTGGAAGTCCACGTTATATGATTCAGAACTATCAGGATGGAATGGCAATCTGTCGGGTTTTTGGAGCCCCTGATCTTTTTATCACCTTTACATGTAATCCAAAATGGGACGAGATATCTGATGCGCTCCTCATGGAACCTGGACAAACTCATGTCGACAGGCCAGATATAGTTACGCGTGTGTTCAAAATGAAGATCAACGAGTTCACACACGACGTAAGAAAAGGGGCACTCTTTGGTCCTATCCATGCATGTATGTCCCTACTCTATGTTTCAGCTAGGTTCAATTTCATATGGTCTATCGCCCAATTAAACTTCCTTTTTGTTCTCATTTGTTTTTGCTGATTTATTTATGCACGCCTCCATTCTGTTTTTCAAACAAGTGTACCATAATATTGGTATAATATATCATGAATTGTATTTCCTTTTCTCCAGGATTCTCTATGCTTTTTGTTCTTGACATGGTTGTGTTATACATATTGATGTTCTTCTTCGTTTATTTATTGGCAGATTTGTATGTCGTCGAGTTCCAAAAGAGGGGACTTCCTCATATACACGCACTTGTGTGGTTAAAGGCGGATACAAATGATTCTGCACCGGCCACGATTGATTCTTATACTTCTGCAGAGATACCTGACCCCAATGTTGATCCGCTCAGATATGCACTCGTGGAAGAGTTTATGGTTCACGGGCCTTGTGGAGAATACAAAACAAATTCTACATGCAT
The DNA here is from genome assembly GCA_007115705.1 of Dactylis glomerata. NCBI lineage: Eukaryota > Viridiplantae > Streptophyta > Magnoliopsida > Poales > Poaceae > Dactylis > Dactylis glomerata. Next base: position 3,225,299 of record QXEO01000656.1, read on the forward strand.
GAAAAATGGAGAATGTTCTAAGTGTTATCCAAAGGATTACAATGAGGAGACAACAATTGATGGTTTTGGTTTTCCAGTGTACCGTCACCGTAACAATGGCCGCTATGTTACCCGGAATGGAATACGTCTAGATAACAGATGGATTGTCCCACATAATATGGCACTATTGAAAAAATTTCAGGCTCATATCAATGTAGAGTGGTGCAGCAAAACTAATCTTCTAAAATATATGTTCAAACATCTTTCTAAGGGGCATAATATGGCCCGGGCTCGCTTGCATTCAATGTATCAATGTCCAGAGTCGACCGGGATTAATGAAATAGATGATTATGCTAAATACAGGTATCGTCAAGTATTTTTAGTACTGATTTTCCTGTTTAGCTTTAGTTTCCCTTCTTGGTTCATTCTGATAACCCATGTTGCGTTATTTAAATTGATTTTCTTTTGTGTTTATTAGTTTTTGATGTACGCATTGTTGTGTTTTAAGTACCTCTCTACCTGTGAGTCATGTTGGCGCACATTTGCGTTTGATATTCATGTTCGAGAGCCTTCTGTTGAGAGACTGGTAGTCCATCTTCCTAACATGAATCGAGTGATATATCATGAGAATGACAATCTTATAGATGTGATAGATAATCCTAATAAATATAAGACTATGCTCACCGAGTGGTTTGTCGCCAACCAGCGTTACCGAGATGCCCGAGCTTTGACATATTTGGAATTTCCATCTAAATGGGTATGGAATGGACAAGCCAAGAGATGGAGAAGAAGAAAACGCAAGACAAAGTTCGGCCCTCCAATCGGTCGGATTTATAATTGCCACCCTACCACTAATGAGCTCTTCTTCTTGCGAATGCTACTAACCATTGTACCCGGAGCTACATGTTTTGAAGATCTCAGATCTTACCGTGGAACTTTGTTTGGTTCTTTTAAGGAAGCTTGCCAAGCTCGTGGGTTAGTTGGTGATGACAATGAGTGGTTCCTCTTATTTGATGAAGTGGTCCATTGGGCATCTTCTTTTCAACTAAGACAGTTATTTATGAATGTTTTGGTATTTTGTGGTGTCACTAATGGTCAACGGCTTCTTGATAAATACTGGCAATATATGGCAGGCGATCTTTCTGCTCAAATTACCCAATCTTTGGGAGATGGCCGTCAGGTCATCCCTATTGAATATCTGTATGCTCAACTACTACAGGGGCTTTCTATCATGTTTGGCAGGAATGGTTATTCTCTAGCGTCTTTTAATATATCTACAGATTCTTCCCTTATCAAAAAATCTACAGATTCTGTTCTTGATGAAAGGCTACTTGGCAATAGACTAGTTTTAGAGGAAATGCAGTATGACAAGGATAATTTGAGGATTATGTCCTCTTCTCTTCATCAGAAGTTAAATCGAGACCAGTTGGCCATTTATGATCAGGTGATGGCTACAGTAAATGATCCTATTGGAAAAGTTTTTTTTGTTACTGGCCACGGTGGTACTGGCAAAACTTTCCTGTGGACTGCTATCATCACAGCTTTACGGGCTGACGATCATATTGTTTTGGCTGTTGCCTCATCTGGGGTAGCCTCTTTGTTGCTTCCGGGGGGGAGGACGGCTCATTCGCGGTTCAGAATACCGGTTGAAATTGATGAACGCACCATGTGCAATATATCTCGCGGAACAAACTTAGCTGAGCTGGTGGAAAAGGCTACGTTGGTATTGTGGGACGAGGCACCCATGGCACACAGGCATAGTTTTGAAGCTGTGGATAGGAGTATGAGACACGTCCTTTCTAAAACTGACAGTTCTCGCAGTTTGCTCCCTTTTGGTGGAAAGACGGTCGTTTTAGGAGGAGATTTCAGACAGGTGTTGCCTGTTGTGGAAGGGGGTAGCAGGGCAGAAATACTAGATTCTTCGCTCATCAAATCGCCATTATGGCGACATGTAACTGCTCTTAGATTACGGGAAAACATGAGGTTATCTAATCCTTCGCTTTCAGCGGATGACAGGATTGAGTTAGATATGTTTGCACAATGGGTTCTCAGTATAGGGGATGGGACAGTACCTATGGATGTGCGGGAGGGCGAAGCGGTTCCTTCCTGGCTCTCCTTACCGGCTGACATAGTATTGCTACCTGATTCTGATTATATTGCCGCTATTGTTGATACAATATATGATCAGTTCTCCGAAAGATATTCTGATGCAGTCTATTTGGCTCAGCGTGCTATTGTTTGTCCTACTAACAAAATCGCTGACTCTATAAATGATGTCGTGTTCTCTAAGGTTCCTGGAGATGAGACTGTGTTCGAGAGTTCCGACATTATTTGCAAGACAACGGATCATATGGCAGATGTAGATATACTATATCCTCCAGAGTTTCTCCACAAGGTGGATCCTGCCAATTTTCCACGCCATAAGATCTCATTAAAGATTGGCGTCCCAGTAATGTTGCTGCGAAATATTAATCTGTCTATGGGCCTTTGCAATGGCACCCGTCTCATGGTTACTAGATTAGGCGAATGGGTTCTCGAGGCCAAAATCATGACTGGTAGCAATGTTGGCCAGTGTGTATGCATACCAAGAATTGTACTATATGCACCATCTACAAAGTGGCCCTTCACACTTCAGCGTCGGCAATACCCTATTCGCCTTTGCTATGCAATGAAAATTAACAAGAGCCAAGGGCAGACACTAGACAAAGTTGGCGTCTACTTGCCAAAACCTGTTTTTTCTCACGGGCAGCTTTACGTTGCCATTTCAAGAGTGACTTCTAGGAGAGGATTAAAGGTGCTTGCACTCAATGAAAACGGAGAACCAACTACGGAAACAAGGAACATAGTGTATCAAGAGGTGTTTCATAACCTCTAAGCATTATATATGTAAGTGCTTCTCTGTATAGCCATCTCTGCTCTGTTTTCTGTTTCTTTCTACAGATGACACGGTCAGATAATTAATATTTGCTATTTCATTTTGTTTTCTCCTCAGGCCCTACTTTCTGTTCACAGTAGAACCCACGTTTGTCTGTTCGTGCAAGCATATGCTGGTGCTGCTTCTAACTTTTTGACAGCACGTCAGATATGGATAGTCAGCACTGAAGTGGAATCCGCCTCTGTTGTTTGCGATAAAGCTTTCTATCTGTGCAGATGTTATTCTGTTGTTTTTATATGTTGTACAGTTTTCAGGCATTTCGTTTAAATGATACATCACTCCATTCTCAGCTACCGTATAATAATGTGGACTTTATGTTTCATCGCAGTGTAATCTTTTCTTTTCGTTGTAATCATATTCTCTTTCTACCGACAGTATGAGTTGCTACTTGATACATGTATGTCCAGTGCAAGTGAACCACTAATTACCGTCTCCAAATTATGTTGATGTTCATACTTTAGGATCTCTTCTCAACAAGCAATCTCTCAACCTTTCGCGTTTCCGTTTATCTAACTGGTCATTTTTTAACATACACAATTAGCAAGATATACATGTATGCTGATTTTCATGTCTTCCAGTTTATTTCTTCATCTTGGTGAAACGACTTTTAAAAGGAAAATAAGATTATCGCTTAGTTCAGTTAACAAATCTATCAGCTTAACATGCAGCGTTGCGAATACAATTTAACGCAAATTTTAAACCACGAGAGATGCCAGGCAAAGAGAACCATCTATTGATTAATGGAGTACTACTGTCTAAACATCTTAAAGCTACTTCTGTTCTGGATCACGTTCGTACCACGCTTAAGTTAAACTAAGGTACACCGCGGATGTGCAGTTTAGCTTCAGTCAACAGCCATATCTGTTCTGCTGATTTGCAGAGTGCCTTCAGTCTAAGACAAATATCCACTTAAACGTATAGTCAACATCTAAAATTTACCGCATGCTCAAATAAAATGGAATTCAAATTATTTGTCTTGTGAAATTCATAGCTAATTAACTATTCTGCGAATAATTGTGCGATACGGATTTACCTTACGCGTATGGCGTAACTGATCGTCAGCTACGCCGTCTCGCTGAGACCACACACACTGCCCCGCGCTTGGCGTCCATGTAGCTGCGCAAGCGCAACCCATGGAAAGCCTTATTTGCAGTGCTTGCTTCAGCTCCCCCGTCTTCTTCATCCGAATCGAAGCTTCTTTCCATTCCACTCACTTTCGGCTCCGCCAGCTTGCTTGCTCCTGTACTGCTCGGCGCAGTGGGGAAAACAGCACAACCGATTAGCATTGGCAAAGAAGGAGAGCACGATTAAGAGAAACTCGGCAAACCCACATCACCACCATTTTAAGAAGACGAGGTCAACAAGGAAAGCTCTGAAAGAAACCGCATAACGCAGAGCAAAGAGCAAAGAGCAAAGAGGTCAATGGATATCGCTTGCGCCCAATCTGCATAATCGGCAAATTGTACAGGTTGCTTACAGCTATGTTTCAAGCCCATTAGATTGACCCAGTAAACTAGTTCTTCGCCGGCGCGTGAAAGGATTTAGGGGCCGGGTGCGATTTTCGTGTCTGGCATGCCCAAACCATTTAGGGAGGGCTATGAAGGGTGTGACTGGGATGCCCTTAGGTTAGCCATAGTGCTAGTATCATAGCTAGTATCATGCAAACTAGGTCCACAAAAGTGCTGATGTGGCAGTCAATTAATGAAGAAAGAGAAGATTAGAGTATCATAGGTAGATACTATATCATAGCACATATTACGAGAAACATTAAGCTCAAGTAAATCTTGTACACATATTTGTATTGAAATACTACAAAACAATAAATACGATGAATATATGATACTACTTTATAATACTATGCACGCGAGATGCACACATCCCCGAACCCTTCCCTGTTAGAGAGATCCGCAAGCGCAAAGCTCGTGACAAGCGCATCCACAACGCTGCCGCCAAGCTGCGTCGGAGCCACTGCCTCGCAGCCAAAGAGGAGACCACCTTCCTCGACATGCTCGAGAAAGCCATCCGCAAGAAGGCGGTTCATTTCGATCTCTCTGCAGCAACGGCCTCCCTCTCTGCAGCACTCAATGCCACCGGACTGGCTGACACACCGGAGGTGCCGGCCACGGACCCAGGACCCCTGGCAGCTGTCGCTCTGGAATGTGGCGTATCTGCTGCGGAAGCGGCGGAGCTGTACGAGCCAGAGGTGCCTGAAAAGTTTCCCCATGAGTGCGGCCCGCCACACTCGCGCAGCGGGCTGCCACCGGCCACTGAACTCCGGCATGCCCAACACCGACCTCGGCAGCTGCGCTCCAACGTGGCCAAACCTATCTTACCTTTCATTAGTGTCAGCCTTCACCACTGTTCCCGTGCTGGCTCAAGTTTATCTGTCTCTGTCTCCTATTTTATTGTAAGGGTGAACCGCACAGTTATCAATGAATAACATCATTACCTACTCGTTTTGTTCATGCAATATTCGGGGCCTCGGCCAACAAAACAAATGTGATGATGTACTAGCCGAATTAGTTGATCTAAACCCTTCCCTTCTCCTAATGCAAGAAACCAAACTATGCGAAATACTATCACAAAAGGCTAGATCTTTCCTGCCACGTCACCTACAAACATTTCACTACAAACCATCCTGTGGATCAGCGGGTGGAAACCTAAATGCGGCATCAACAAACCATTTCACCATTTTAAACTCCATTGAACACAATTTCGCCCTCGCATCAATCATCAAATCCAACTCAAACAACTCCACTCTCCAAATCACCAATGTCTATGCCCCGATAGACCACTCTCTCAAGGAAGCATTTCTCTCCCAACTTAACCACATCGCTCCTTCCGATACAATGCCTTGGTTGATTCTCGGGGATTTTAATCTCATGCGATCCCAATTAGACAAAAACACACAAACTTTTCGCCAAGATGAAGCGGATGCTTTCAACACTCTACTAAATGACCTTGCTCTCATTGAAATCCCTCTAATCGATAGACTTTACACCTGGTCAAGCAACAGGACTGAGCCCACCTGCACAAGCAAACGAATGGGCGGTCTAGGAGTTAGGAACCTGCGCGTTCAAAACATCTGCCTTTTACTGAAATTCTGTTACAAAACTCTGCAGCACCAACACACGCTGTGGAAAACATGGATCACAAACCTATCACCTTTCCCACTTAGCATGGACTAAAATGGCTCCTTCCTTGCCAAAAATATCCACAAACACACGTCTACTCTAGCCGACATCACCCACTGCAAGGTAAAAGATGGGAACTCCACATTTTTTTGGCTAGACAGATGGCTACTACCTGAAACCCTACCTACAGCTTTCCCTGCTCTATTCTCACACCACCTCAAACAGCACGCCCTCGTCAGTGATATCATGCAGAGAGGGATCCAGCATGGGGCTGCCTCCACGGAGCTCTCCAACCTTCTCCTCTTATTGCAGGCAGTTCCATTGCAGCAGGGCCAGGACTGCAGAAAGATGCTGAACAATGAGCCGTTCTGAACCAAAGCGGCTTACCTCTCACTCCGCAACTCCGGCAACAACGCGGAAATTGACAAAATTTGGCAATCGCGCATCCGAGGCAAGCTAAAGATCTTCGGCTGGCTCCTTCACCTCAACCGCATCAAATCAAGACAGAACCTGCACCACAAAAGCAGGGCTGGTTCTGAGAATTTGGGGGCCCTGGGCGAAACAAAAACACGGAGGCCTTATTATAGACATCGCCATGATAATAAGAAATATACGTTTATAATATATGTTGTCAATTACACTTCAATGCATCTAAAAAAGTGTGCATGCAAATAATTTATAAATATTACCTTAAAAATTTCTTATAACATTTCTCGATGCAAACTCAGTAATGATAGGATCGATGTCGACGTCATCCAATAATTTCTTCTCAATGCATAATGTTGCCAAACCATTTAACTTCTGTTGACTCATTGTAGACCTCAAATAATTCTTCAATAGTTTCAACTTTGAAAAGCTTCTTTCGGCCGATGCGATAAGCAATGGAGATATTAGGATAACAATCAACTTCTTTGACATGCTGAAATATCTCCAAAGCAGACATTGATCGATCATCATCTTCAATTCAGAAATAAGATCATATACCTCAACATCACATGGACCTTTTTCAGGAGAGAAATTATATGCAAACTTGTTGCAACCCTCTTCAAGTTCATGATCATTTAAAGACTTCAAGGTGCTCGAGCTCAATAAAAATCCAAATATATATTTAAAAACCATGAGTTTTTAAATCTATCATTCAAAGAAGTGATGGCCATATCAACCATAACATAAAAATATTTAACTTAAAATGCCTTCTCGGCTTCTAGCATTTCTTCTTGGCAATTAATTTCATCAAACTGAATCTTCCTCGTAGCACGGCGTTTTAATGAAAAAATGCATCTACACCCATTTCAGTTGCAGTATCTTTGGCGATGCCTAAACTAGTAAAAAAAACCTCGTCTCTATACTTCTCAAAATATTTTGTTATACCTTGTATGTGCTTCAAAGTAGAGTCAACACACATGGCTAGAGATTGCACCATCTTGCTAACTTTATTTACTGCAAATATAATGTCATGCCAGATAACCATACCAAGTAGAAATTCAAAGCGGCCAAGCGCATCAAATAATTATTTTGCATCACTTCTATCTAAGCTCAACATCTCTATCATGATGTAACTCAGACAAAGCTAACCTTAACTTAGTAGCTTGATATCTTATTGATGTAACACTTTTGATTCGACTCTCCTAGCGAGTATTGGACAGCGATTTCATAGTTAAACTAGGAACATGCTTTAGCAAGACACTCCACCTTCTTGTAGAACCAGCAAATAAGACATATATGCGTTGAACAATTCCAAAAAATGTAACAGTTTTATCACATGATTTTGTCATATCACAAAGAGTGAGATTGAGACTATGGAAGCACATAGCATGTACAATGCTCTTTTATTTATTCGAAGTAACCTAGATTGCACCCCTTTGTCTTTACCTTTCATATTAGAACCATTGGCATAGCCTTAACCCCTTATATCTTCAATATTTAGGCCAAAGGATTTCATAGATTCAAGCAAAACTTTAAAAAGCTCCAAACCGGAAGTATCATCCACCTTCAAGAAGCCCAAAAAGTACTCCTCAATTTTTATTTGCCATTAGATAAATTAACACATCGAACTAATAAAGTCATTTGCTCTTGATGACTAACATCAGGGGTACAATCTCGGATAATAGAAATACTTGGCATCTTTAACAACCTTTATGATAGAACATGTGATGTCAGATGCCAAAAGAGATATCAACTCATTCTGAATTTTATGACTGAGATAATGATAATGAATTTCATTGCTCTGAATACCTCTAAGGTGGTCTTGCATTACGATGTCAAATTCTGCATTCGTCTCAATACAGCTAAAAAATTACCATTAGCATCCTCATAAAGATGCTCACTTTTTCCACGGAAAGCCAAGTTGTGTTTACCAAGATATTTCACAATTATTCTTAACAAAACTTGCCTCACCCTTTCTTTCTCCTTTTTGATTTGGTGCTGCAATTATTTGTCAATAGTTTCCTCGGATAACCCTCAGTTCATTCCACTTGTTCATGTTATTAGTATGCTCGACGCTATTTACACGCTCTTTAAGCTTCTCACTAATATGACCCCAATTTCGAAATCTATCATGTGCTAAACAACTCTGACTCCTGCTAGTGCTAGACTTAGAAGATCTTACAACAAAAGCAAAACACTCTATCAATATCCTTTAAATAAACAAGCCATTTTCTATCATGTTTCCCTCCATTGCTTAAGTTTTTGCAATAATGAAAATCTGAAAAATGTCTTGATGCATCGTCATGAGGGTAATCTAATTTTTTTTCTCTCGCATAGGTCCTTTCTCTACTAAAATGTCTACAAAGAGAAAAATTAGACCAAAACTTAAGCAATGGAGAAAAACATGATAGAAAATGGCTTATTTTTCAAAGGATGTTGATAGAGTGTTTTGCTTCTGTTGTAAGATCTTCAAGTCTAGCACTAGCAGGAGTCGGAGTTCTTTAGCATATGATGGATTTCGAAATTGGGGTCATATTAGTGAGAAGTTTAAAGAGCATAAAAATAGCGCCGAGCATATTAATAACATGAACAGGTGGAATAAAGTGAGTGTTAGACTATGGAAGGAGGAAACTATTGACAAATAATTGCAGCACCAAATCAAAAAGGAGAAAGAAAGGGTGAGGATTTTGTTAAGAATAATAGCCATTCTGAAATATCTTGGTAAATGCAACTTGACTTTCCGTGGAAAAAGTGAGCAGCTTTACAAGGATACTAATGGTAATTTTTTAGCTTGTGTTGAGACGATTGCAGAATTTGACATCGTAATGTGAGACCACCTTAGACGTATTCAGAGCAATGAAATTCATTATCATTATCTCAGAATGAGTTGATATCTCTTTGGCTTCTGACATCACATGTTTTATCATAAAGGTTGTTAAAGAGGCCAAGTATTTCTCTATTATCCTAGATTGTACCCTTGATGTTAGTAATCAAGAGCAAATGACTTTATTAGTTCGATGTGTTAATTTATCAGATGGCAAGATAGAAATTGAGGAGTACTTTTTGAGCTTCTTGAAGGTGGATGACACTTCTGGTTTGGAGCTTTTTAAAGTTTTGCTTGAATCTATGAAATCCTTTGGCCTAAATATTGAAGATATAAGGGGTCAAGGCTATGACAATGGTTCTAATATGAAAGGTAAAGACAAAGGGGTGCAATCTAGGTTAATTTGGATGAATCGAAGAGCATTGTACATGCCATGTGCTTGCCATTGCTTGCCATAGTCCCAATCTCACTCTTTGTGATATGGCAAAATCATGTGATAAAGTTGTTACATTTTTTGAAATTGTTCAACGCATATATGTCTTATTTGTTGGTTCTACAAGATGGAGTGTCTTGCTGTCCAATACTCGCTAGGAGAGTTGAATCAAAAGTGTTACAGCAATAAGATATCAAGCTACTGAGTTACATCATGATAGAGATGTTGAGCATAAAGATAGAAGTGATGCAAAATAATTATTTGATGCGCTTGGCCGCTTTGAATTTCTATTTGGTATGGTTATCTGGCATGACATTCTATTTGCATTAAATAAAGTTAGCAAGATGGTGCAATCTCCAGCCATGTGCATTGACTCTACTTTGAAGCATATACAAGGTATAACAAAATATTTTGAGAAGTACAGAGACGAGGGGTTTTCTACTAGTTTGGACATCGCCAAAGATATTGCAAATGGAATGGGTGTAGATGCATTTTTTCATTAAATTGCCGTGCTACGAGGAAGATTCAGTTTGATGAAATTAATTGCCAAGAAGAAATGCTACAAGCCGAGAAGGCATTTTAAGTTAAATATTTTTATGTTATGGTTGATATGGTCATCACTTCTTTGAATGACAGATTTAAAGAACTCATGGTTTTTAAAGATATATTTGGATTTTTATTGAGCTCGAGCACCCTGAGGGTTGCAACAAGTTTGCACCGAATTTCTCTCTTGAAAAAGGTCCATGTGATGTTGAGGTATATGATCTTATTTCTGAATTAAAGATGATGAGGTTCACTTTGCCAGATCGATCAATGTCGCATGTCAGAGAAGTTGATTGTTATCCTAATATCTCTATTGCTTATCGCATCTTATTTGTCGCATCGGCCGAAAGAAGCTTTTCAAACTTCAAAGTTGAAACTATTAAAGAATTATTTGAGGTCTACAATGAGTCAAAAGAGGTTAAATAGTTTGGCAACATTATGCATTGAGAAGAAATTATTGGATGACGTCGACATCGCCTATCATTACTGAGTTTGCATCGAGAAATGTTAGAAGAAATTTTTAAGGTAATATTTATAAAGTATTTGCATGCACACTGTTTTTAGATGCATTGAAGTGTAATTGACAACATATATTATAAACCTATATTACTTATTATTATGGCGATGTCTATAATAAGGGCCCCGAGTTTTGGTCTCGCCACGGGCCCCCGAATTCTCAAGACCGGCCCTGACGGCCACTATGGCCAGCTTCATTGACATCTGGAAGCCGCCAATCGGAACCTCATTACCGACCGAGGTGCGGCCATCGATCGCCCTCACTATTCTATAGAGAATTTGGGATGCGCGTAATGCGCTTATATTAAAAAACAAGCTCATCTCTACGGCTCAAATCATCTCAAATGCCACCTCTGATCTTACTCTATGGATGTATCGGTTTAACGATCAGAATTTGAAAGTGGCCGCCCAGCGCTGGCGTGGCCACCCTGCCTCATGTAATTCCAACACTATTTGAAATGAATGAAATTCAGGTGGGAAGTCTCCCTCCCCCCCCCCCCCCCCCCCCCCCCCCCCCGCACAAGAGTGGCGGAGCTAGAATTGGAGCAAGCCTCGGGCCAAAAACTAATCGCAAGAAAAAATTCTAAAGAAAACTCTTGTAATAGCACAACAAAATTGGTATAGTAGCAAAGTGAAGCAATCCATTGTTAATGGTCCAAACGGTACATAAGAGACGAATAAATTGTAGTAATTTATATCCTAAATTCCAATAGATCAGTTCTGTTTACCGTCGGAACAAGTGGAGATTGAAGGTTCACTTTGGGGAGCTTCTTCAATTTGAGGAGTTTCTTCAGTTTGAGGATTTGCATTTTTTGATCGATTCGGTGTTGATTTTAGTGGATAGAATCTCTTCAATCTTCATCTTCTATTCCTAAAACATGAAATCAATTACAAAAATTCGCTAAACCGTACCCCAATCAAGCAGGAGTTCTTCATGTCTTGATTGTTAGACCATACCAAAATTACATACAGCCAGAAGGCTAAAAAACAAGAAATTACCTAGTGAGACAGCCGAGCCGAGGAGCAATCTGCAGTTGGACTTTAACTGAGGAACAGTGGCTCTGTGGCTGAGCAGAGGAGTCAGTGCCCCAACAATCGATCGGCGGCACAGCTCCGGCCGACAGTCGTCGTGCGACGCGGAGGAGCCGGGGAAGGTGGAGGCGGGCAGGCACGGCGCCGCCGTGCAGCATAGCAGCGCGGAGGACAGGGGACTACGGAGGCGGCGGCCAGGTAGGCATGCAGGGGTGGTCGGGCGGGGTTCTGGGAGGCCGGGGGCGGCGTGGCCGCATGGCGAGGGGACCAAGCGAGCGAGGGGAGGAGCGAGAGCGTCGAGCGTGAAAAGGCCGAAGCGAGGGGGAGCTCCTAGCCTCCGCTCCGACGCTGGACGGAAGAGCGTCCCGCCCGCATACGCCCTCCTAGTGGGCCGGCCCAGGTAACGTTTCTTCTCCAGTTTTTTCTTTTTCTATTTTTTGTTGAGAAAATTTAGATTTGAAAGATTTCATGTTTTAAGCAAAAAAAATATGTTTATATTTTTTACAAATATTTCATAAGTAAAAAATGTTCAAATTTCAAAATTGTTCAAACATAAAAATTGTTCAAAATGAAGAAATGTTCAAACATAGAAAATATTCAAATTTAAAAATTGTTCAAACATAAAAATGTTCAAATGTAGAAAATGTTCAGACCTAAAAAATATTCAAAATTTAAATATGTTCGAAATTTTCAAAAAAGTAAAGAAGAAGAAAATAAAAATAAAGAGAAACAAAAAACCAAAAAACAATCGACGAACTAGGAACCAGCAAAGAAAACCATAAAAAATTAAAACCTACACAACCAGAAAAAACCAACATAGAAAACCAAAACCAACTATAACGGGTTGTGGCCCATGTTACCATGCCCGTGGGTGGGAAGATTTCATTCACGCCTGCGGGCGGCAAATAGGATTCGCCAAAGCGAGGGCTTCTCTCGATCGGTCGAGCGAGCAGTGATTTGGGTCAAACCTGGGCTGCGCCCCAGGCTAATTTGTTTTTTTAGAATGGCCAAATTATTTTTTATGAATGGTACTGACTCTGATCCATAATAACTATCAATGATTTAGTACAAACTTTTGTAATAAGTTAGTATAAAATCATTTAAACTTATTATGGATCGGAGAGAATAGGCAAAAAAATCCGTACGCCCTAGTTTCCCTGGGCCCGGCTCTGCCCTGTCTCCAATAGATGATTTAAAACATAACTTGTATCCCAGAAAACTGATTTTTTAGGACACGAGAGGCGAAAATACATGCTCTAATAGATGCCCTAACCCTATTAGGTGATGCAAAAAAAAATTGGGCAACCCTATATTCTGGCCTCTCGTGCGGCAAATATAAAGGTGAATACCCTTCTCCATAGCCGATTTAGAGACTCGGTCGTATGGCGCACCATTTTGATGCCTGGGTGACTCATGGTCTCTGGATGAAATGATTGCGGCGTCACAACCGTCGTGGGGTGGGAACCGCATCGTAGATGCAACCCTACTCATGCTCTCAAAGTGGTAGCTTTGCTTCTCCTGATGCTCAATGCTTGTGTATATATGATTTTTTGACACACCCCCCTACCTGGCGAGCCAACTGATGAAGGGTGATTTTTATATCCCTTGGCAATCACACTTCTGAATGTTGAAAAAGTCTTTAATATCTCGGTAACGGCTCAAGACAGCAGGTAATGGAGTAATTCCCTTCACACTTTATGGATGGAGATCACAAATACAATGCTACAAGAAAGTTGTCATTGTGATCTTCCTTATATAGTCATCTAGTACATGATATCGTTTGGGTGTTCCACGATAGATTAGGTTGGTTGATCTTTGATGTGGCATTGTTTACTTGCACGTCGAGGGCTAGACAGGGTATAGGACCGTCGTCCGTAGAAATTCGGGCTGACCCCATTTATCATCAACACTTAGACATGGGATCGATGAGAGACAATAACTATTCTAGATATAATTTGACCTTGAGACCTTGTGTCTCTGATACCACATTAATTGAATGCACTTGCCCATTTTCAATTAAAAGTTTAATGAAAAGAGCTAGGCAATATATTTCAACACATCAAAATCTGTTTGGCTGAGGTTCTTAGGTAAATCATACTCCCTTTGTTCCTTAATACAAGGTGTATAGTTTTATTACACAAATATTAACACACCGGCTAAAAGGGCAAATTTCGATACGTTTAGACGTTAATACAGTTAGGTGATCGATGTGAGAATGGAGGAAAAATAGGAAAATCTAGGTATCTTATCTCTCCTAATCATATTGACTCCTAAACTGTGTAAAAAGTGTCACAATCCCGCCATAAACCTTATATTCTAAAAAAAATCAAAGAAAACTATACGCCTTATATCAAGGAACGGAGGGAGTAGTAGAGAATTGATATTTAAAGATGAAACCAGATATATGGATTCGAAGATTCTTGATATATGGCCGCAATAGGAAAATAAAACATTGACACAAGGATAAGTTTTACTCCTTATTTCTTTTTTCTATCAATGTAGATGATCGTACATACCCCTTCGGTTTATAAAATGGCGTCTAAGTTTTATAGATGGCAAACAGTGCAAATTAATTTGACTAACCTCTTAGAAAAAAACTATCAACCTCCAGCTATCATATCAAATCAATTTTATTAGATAGATCATAAAGTGCATAGTATTATTAGATAGATCATGGAGTAAATACTTTGTTTATATATTTTTCTAAGAACTTAATCAAATTTTATGTTGTTTGGCTCTTAATAATTATATTAATATCTCTTATTTTAAGAGACAGTAGCTATAAGACATTCGTTTTGAAATATAAGTCTTTTTTAAAAGTCTTTAAAAAATGGATGTAGTCTAGGATCGCTCGCTGCAAAATTACGTTTGGTATATCCGGGAGAGCGAGCAGTGCTCTCTCTCCACGCGGATCAAGAGTGCAGTACAACCCATTTATCGATCATGCGTCCTTGTGTCCACATGGATTCGGCACGTACGGAAGAATACCATACACCCATCCAGCTGTGGCGCCGACCACGTTAAAACTTAAAAGTCCTCCACATACTCTTTTTTCAGCTGCCCAAGTGGCAACAATGATGTCGTGTCGCAAAAGCAGCGTTGTCCACCCCACTCACTAGCTCATCACTTCAAGCGGCAGCTAGCATGATCGTTAGATAGTGCTCCCATCGGATTAGCTAAACATAATAAGAGTATCGTGGCACGCCCATTAGATGGATTTCCTAGGCATATATAAATCAGATTTACCGATTGGTTGACCAACCTAAGTAATGTAGTACTAACAAAAGTATAAATTAAGTTTTAGGCATTGAATTGATCTCAAACAAAAACATTCTCTAATTACTAGTACACATTAATACTGGAGACTCCAATTCATAACAATCAAAGTCAAATTGTCCAAATAGTGTTAAAGATAACAATCAAACATTCTCTAAGCGACGTGCTGCGACCAATGTAGGTAGAAAAAACCATCCATTAGCTCTAAATCTCTTCTTTTAATATCGTTAATTTGCATATTAATTAGGGAATCCCAAACAATTTACATGCAAGGACATGCATAGGATTTCGCTTGGAGCAAGGTTGATCACATATCCTCTCCGCCAGAATAGCCGGTCGGAGACGGACGGGGAGAGGCACCGGAGTAGATAGGTGTAGTTTTATTTCTTTGTTTAGGCTATGTGCCAGTAGTTGGCGTTATGCCAGGAGTCAAGCACTGAATCTATTAAGCCAGATCCAGTTCTTATGGTGGCGATCTTCCTCTTTACGGTGCTCCATCAGGCGGAGCCAGATGTGATGTCGACGACCTTTACAGTCAGCTCCAACAATAAGGTTTGTGGCCTTCGCAAGCTTCTTTTTCTCAACTTGCCCGCTCCTTCTTCTCTAGCTAGCCGTGGAGGCAAGGGGAGGAGAAGTGGTGCTTGTGTTCTGTGTCTTCAAGTTGGTGACGGTAAGAAGTATTTGCTGCAACTTTGAGTTGTCCTACATTGGTTAATGCTGACGACCGAGCTTGATGCCGAAGGTAGGCATCTTGCGACGCCATGGATGCGTCTGCTTAACCTCCAATAGGGAAGGCCTTTCTTCGATGGTGCGTCGGCAGCGTCTCTCACCCTCTACATCCCAAGTGGTCTTGTCCCCGGTGATGAAGACAGTGGCCGCCGACAGTATATATCCATCCTTCAACTTTGGCAGTGAGGTAGAAGGACTTGGTTGTCTTATCCAAAAACTTTGAGAGGTCCTCTGTTGTGTATTTCCAACACCAGGTTATAATGTCTATGTTTCTTGAGGTCCTATTTGTATCCTGAAATTAATGCAGCATTTATCGATCCGGACCTTTTATGTTAAAGAAACTTGTGCGGAAGAACATAAACTCGTGGCCATAATCGGGCTCGTCCGACCGATATTACCCACCCGAATCATGGAGATGCAATAGCTACGTGGGAGTAAACATTGGGAGTTCTCTAGCAGGTTGTTGGTGCGAACGGCCGCGTGTTCCACTGACTGAATTGAGCAAGCACTCCGAACAAGTTATCTGCTACGAGCTACTATGTGGATTGCGTACGTCATGCAGTTATTGCGATAGCCACTTAACACTCTAACACGGTCGATCCTTACATATGCACGCATGCAGATAGGCCACCGCAAAGAAGATAATGCTTCAAGACTTCACTATCTAAGTAATTGCCCGACGAGCAAGTATGTTCACGTACTCTAACAATCCAGCTCAAAGACATTCCTTAAAATGAGAACATGTCTTGCACTAGTTTTCGTTACATTTACCTTTTTTTTTCTTTTACGAAATTAGTGCAGTCATACATTCAGTTAAGCAGAGAAAGTGTATATGGTTGAACTTCAGTTCCAACTTGTTCATTTTTGTTGCTTTTGCGCATGTTACCTAGCTGGTTAAAAGGACACTGCCAAC
The DNA here is from genome assembly GCA_007115705.1 of Dactylis glomerata. Taxonomy (NCBI): domain Eukaryota; kingdom Viridiplantae; phylum Streptophyta; class Magnoliopsida; order Poales; family Poaceae; genus Dactylis; species Dactylis glomerata. Next base: position 3,242,039 of record QXEO01000656.1, read on the forward strand.
TTTTATAAAGAACCATGTGTGTTGGAATAGAATAAAATTGAAAAAGAGATTCTTTTAAGTACATGGGTCTCCTGGTCTTATCATAGCCGTCCATTCAGTCTGTTTGCTTTGAGAGTCATGCTATTTTATGTCACAAGAACCCTGAGCTATAGCCATTTCTTGTCAGCAAGTCCCTCCCATTCCTTGCATATATAACATGGCCATCCTAATATGGTTATTTGAGGTTAGCTGCTGCTACCTTAATGCTTTCAAGTGGTTATATATAGCAGCTACGGTCCTTGGCATCAGCCATCAGGTACAACAAGATGAGCAAGATCAATCTCGTGCAGCTGCCGGTCCTCATCCTCATGGTCGCAGTTGCCACTATAGTGCCGGCGGCCGAACGGGCCGTCGCTAGCCCCCCACCAGACCCCGTGCAGTGCTCGTCCGGCGGCGGCACGGCTGACTGCACCGTAGCGAGCGCGTACGGCGTGTTCCCTGACCGGTCGACGTGCCGCGCGGCCGCCGTCGTCTACCCTTCCTCCGAGCAGGAGCTGGTGCGCGCGGTGGCGAACGCCACGGCAACCAAGACCAAGATGAAGGTGACCACCAGGTACTCCCACAGCATCCCGCAGCTCGCCTGCCCCGGCGACGGCGACGGGCAGGGCCTCGCCATTAGCACCCGGTGGCTCAACCGCGTGGTGGCCGTGGACGCCGCCAGGATGGAGATGACGGTGGAGAGCGGCATGACGCTGCGGGAGCTCATCGCGGAGGCGGCCAAGGCCGGCCTCGCGCTGCCCTACGCGCCGTACTGGTGGGGACTCACCGTCGGCGGCATGCTCGGCACGGGCGCGCACGGCAGCTCGCTCAGGGGGAAAGGCAGCGCCGTGCACGAGTACGTCGTCGGGATGCGCATCGTCACGCCGGCTCCGGCCACCGACGGCTACGCCAAGGTGCGGGTGCTCACGGCCGCCGACCCGGAGATGGACGCCGCAAAGGTCTCCCTCGGCGTCCTCGGCGTCATCTCTCAGGTAAGGTTGTCGATAATATTTGTACGTACAAGAGTAGCGAAAGCCTATACACTTCGTAGTTCGTACGTACGTGCAAAAACACTGTGGATATTTCAATCTTTTAGCCATTTACGGTAGCTGGCGATAGTGACTCTCTTACACTGATGTTTAAGCAGCATGTCAATGTTACACTGTAATCATGCATGTAGGGTAAACGTAGTCATAATATAGTCACTCTGTTTTAGCATCCATGTAATTGACATAAATAATTTAACATTATCTATAAACGGAGTATAGCTACTTACATAATAAGGTTTGTGGATGCAACAGATTCATTACCAAAAAAAAACATATCTAGTATAGCCTGTGCGTGCTACTCTACATTAAATAGAAACTCTTATTAACAGACAAATTACAGTGAAGAAATCGACAGACAACACGAGATGGAGAATCTGACCCACTTTATGCAAAGTTTATCGATGAGTCTGTAGGCGTACTCGATCCATTGGCAGGCTGGTGTTCGTGACTAATCGATGATACTTGGAGTACAAAACATGATTCGAGAAGTACAAAATATGCACCCCTAGAAGTAGTGTATAACAATCATAACACTTTTAATTCCATTGGCATTTTTATTTTTATTTAAGAAGACACTTTTGGAACCAGCTAGAGAAAAACCTTTTTTTTTTCACCTTTTCTTCACATGCTACCATGATGCAAAGCTTTTACTCTTAATTTTCTCTGTAACTAAAATTTAGTTTTAATGAAAAAGAATCGGTTGGACAGGAAAGAAGTCTGCACATGCTACCGCACATCTTTCCATTTACATTTGCATAGTCCTTCTGAACCAACCGTGTGCCTCTAGTATGGTTAGTGGCCGGTGGAATTTGGAGGTATGGCCGGTGGCATCTCTCCATTTGAGCAGGTGCCACTTCTACTTAAGATGAAGCATAACTGCGAAGAAAACAAATATACCTGGTTTCTATAAATACAAAAGGTGAAAGACGGTCAAGATATGCACAGCGGGGAAAACTTGCACATGATTTGTGCATCAGTTTCATATACTCAGCGTAGAAGATTTTCCCCGAGCTAATTATAGTTCAGCTGTCCAGGCAGAGTGTTGTGACATCGACCAAGCCATCAAATTTTAGTCATTAAACTCTTTTTTGTCGTCTGCACTCTGCAGGAGCTTATGCATGTGGTGATCATGGGTGTTGTGTGTCGGTGTATATTATTAACAACAATGTGCTTTCCAGGTTAAAAAAAGAAAGAAAATCTGTAACAAGGATATGCACGATGTTTTGCAGGTGACTCTGGCACTACAACCTCTGTTCAAGCGTTCGATGACGTTCAGCGAGCGGGACGACGATGACCTCGCGGAGCAGGTGGCCAAGTTCGGCTACGAGCACGAGTTCGCCGACATCGCCTGGTACCCGGGTCTCGGCCACGCGGTGTACCGCATAGATGACAGGCTGCCGATGAACGCCTCCGGCGACGGCATCCTAGACTTCATCGGCTTCCGGGCCACCTCGACCCTGCTGATCGAAGCCAACCGGCTGGCGGAGGAGCTCTCCGAGCGGGCGGGCAACAATGGCAGCAGCAAGTGCCTGACGTCGAGAGTGACCCACGCGGCACTCACGGCGGCCGGATACGGCCTAACGCGGCGGAGCGGCCGGCTCTTCACCGGGTACCCGGTGGTGGGACCGCAGCACCATATGCAGGCGTCGGGCGGCTGCTTGACGGCACCGGAGGACGCGCTCTTGACCTCCTGCCCGTGGGACCCTCGCGTGAGAAGCTCCAGCTTCTTCCACCAGACCACCTTCAGCCTGCCGGTGAGCCGCGCCAGGGCATTCATCCAGGAGGTCCAGCGGCTACGGGACCTCAACCCAAAATCTCTCTGCGGCGTCGAGCTCTACGACGGGATCCTCATGCGCTACGTCAAGGCGTCCACGGCGCACCTCGGGAAGCCGGCGATGCGCGGGGAGTCGGCGGACATGATGGACTTCGACATGACCTACTACCGGAGCCGCGACCCGGCGAGGCCGCGCCTCCATGAGGACGTGATGGAGGAGATCGAGCAGATGGGGATATTCAAATACGGCGGGCTGCCGCACTGGGGGAAGAACCGCAACCTCGCCTTCGTCGGCGCAGCGCGCAAGTACCCTGGAATGCGCCAGTTCCTGCGTGTCAAGAACGCTTACGACCCAGACGGTCTCTTCTCCAGCGACTGGAGCGACATGATGCTCGGAGTTGGTGGAGGATCGCCGACCAAGGACGCGCCAGGGTGCGCGCTGGAAGGAATGTGTGTCTGCTCGCAGGACGCGCACTGCGCACCAGAGCAAGGCTACCTCTGCAGGCCAGGAAAGGTCTACACGAATGCCAGGGTCTGCACCAAAGTATAGCCCATCTAATTTGGAACACAGGAACCTAGAGTTAATCCAGCTAAGCAATAGCGTTATAACTAATCTGGAGTCATGTATCCTTATTTTAGTTTAAGCAATGAGCACTCTGTAGTATCCTTGATAGTACAAATATACTCCCTCCGTTTAGAAATATAAGATGTTTTAGCTTTGTGAAATGAGTGTATCTAGACATCTTTTAGTGTATAGATTCGAGTGAATCTATACACTAAAAGATGTCTAGATACACTCACTTCACAAAGCTAAAACATCTTATATTTCCGAACGGAGGGAGTAATACATTGTGGAGGGGATCATACTAGAGACACAATTATAATATATACAGAAACAATATCGATCTGAATATGTAAGGGAATTTTCTACAGAAAAGCTTCGGTATAAGCTCAGAACTTCACCAGCATCACCTTACCCAATTTCAAGATTAATTCTGACAGTTTATCTGCTAAGATGTATTACTTTGCACTGGTTTCTGTTTCCCAAGTCTGAAGGACAACTCAACAAGAGAACGTCAAGTTCTAATCACAATCGGTGCCGTTTTCCTGTGCACTCTGCATACCTTCTATAGTTTCCAAAATAGATTTACACGCCCATCTATGAGCAAAGGTAAGTGTCAGGTCCTCTGGCATACCATAGTACCGTTTAAACGATGAACAAACTCTGTGTTTCCATGTGAACAATCAACACCAAGCCCAACCTGTCATGAGCTGATCAAAAGAAAACATCTTCATCACAGTCCTACTCTGAATATCAATGATTGGCCAGATAGTTTTAGTTCATGCTTTGAGTGCTTCCATGGACGCTAGCCTGTGATTGCTTGGATAACTATTAGGATTATATTCCTAATCAAAGGATGTATATGGCTTGCGAAAGACACATAGAATGTAGGCTGCATTGCTACTGCTGTAACTAATGAACAAGGCAACACTGATTGGCTTCCCTTTGAGGGGCAAGGACTCGTACTAACACGCTGAACCAAGTGAACAGTACCAAGTAATGAAGAGAAGTTTTGAATTGAATAACAAGCATGCTGGGATCAGAGGATCCATTCCAGTGCTACAGTCTATATTTCAGTGACATTTGATGCTATGATGTACGAGCACACAACATACAAGTCAGAGCATGGGAGCATATAGCACTCTAAGCATGCTGAAGCATTTGACAATGGTGATTACAAGAGAGCAAAAACAGCGGCTCGAAGTCATTTATATTTTCAAACAGATCTACACAAAGTATAAGCATAACTTAGTGATTGATACGGTTATGTGCAAACCATTAGTTGCATCAATAACTACAAGCAAGACTGATGTGCGCGGACCATGTGCAGCTCATAACATGCATTCCCAACAAAGGGGAATGAAATCTACACTATCATGCTACAAGAACATAAATAGATAGATGGTTCAAGCCTCTGAAATAATAACACTTTTGAACAGCCAAACAAAAGGCCTCCTGCCAGCTTTGTGACATAAAAACATTTACCTCGAGAACAATCTAGCCAAAGACTTCATAAAACTTCTCGACGACGAGCAATCCCGAGTCGATTGATTCAAGCGGGTCCTTACGGAGCCGATGCCTCAAGCAGTTGGGAATGACAGTGGCGATGTCCTCAACTGTGACCGTGTCCCTTCCTTTCAAGGCAGCCAACGCCTTGGCAGCCCTGTTAGTGACAATGTCTCCTCTCAGTCCATCGACATTCAGCTCGGCACACACCTTGGATATCTTGACGCGAAGCTCATGGTCAAGCTGCACAGAACCGAGGTTGCTCCGAGCGGATGTGATCTGTTCCTGGAGCTTATCTTGCTCGTCCAAGTAGGACTGCCGGAACGATTTCGGGTCCCTGTCGAACCGGGCCCTTTCTTCCACAATCTTGACCCTGAGCTCGGCATCCCTGACTGTGCCAACCTGCGCGTGCATCCCGAACCTGTCGAGCAACTGAGGCCGGAGCTCCCCTTCCTCCGGGTTACCAGAGCCAATGAGGATGAACCGCGCAGGATGGGAGATGGAGATACCCTCCCTCTCCACGGTGTTCCACCCGGAAGCCGCGGAATCCAGCAGGACATCCACCAGATGGTCATCGAGCAGATTAACCTCATCCACGTAGAGTATCCCCCTGTTGGCCTTGGCGAGCAGGCCTGGCTCGAACGCCTTGACGCCCTCCGTGAGCGCCTTCTCGATGTCGATGGTGCCGCACACCCTGTCCTCCGTGGCGCCGAGGGGCAGGTCGACCATGGTGATCTTGGTGGTGGTGACGGGGAGGCTCTCGCCGTTGAGGACGCGGGTGCGGACCTCGGGGCCCATGACCTCCGGGTCGAAAGGGTCGGAGTTGAAAGGGTCGCCGACGACGACGCTGATGTCCGGGAGCAGGTCGACGAGCGAGCGGACGGTGGTGGACTTGCCGGTGCCGCGGTCGCCCATGATCATGACGCCGCCGATCTTGGGGTCGATGACGTTGAGCAGCAGGCAGAGCTTCATCTCGTCCTGCCCCACGATCGCCGGGAACGGGTACACCGGCCGCTGGCTCTCCTTCGCGGCCGCCGCCTTGGTGTCCTGCGCGCATTGCAGCCAGAACCGCGGATAAAGAACATGTCTTTGTCTGGCGTCGTAGATTCAACAGTTTCCAAGAATTGGAGAGTTTGCGGATTACCGGCTCGGTGGCGGAGGGGGCGGCTACATTGCAGACGGCGAAGCGGCCACGGCGGAACCCCCTCTTGGACGGAATCCGGGCTGCGCGTGGAGAGCTCGAGAGAGTGAATTGGAGATTCGGCATTCGTGCATTTCAAAATAGAGGGGGAGAATGCGTACCTGAGATGGCGGCGGTCGCGGTGGTGAGGAAGAGAGGGCGGGAAGTGGAGGCGGAGAAAAGGGCCGGCGAGGCGGCGGGCGCGGACGCCGGGGAGAAGGGGGAAGCCATGGGGGAAGGGAGCAATGGACGACGGGTGGGGGGTGGTTTTGAGGGGGGAGAGGGGATAAGAGAGGGATGGGGGAGATGGGTTGGGATAGGCCGGGACGGATGCTGCGATAGGCCCCCCCCGGCTTTGGGCTGCGTGGATTCTGGTAGTCCAGGGTGGTGTACTTTCCAGTTGCCACGGAAGAAAGGGCAGAAACTGTGGACGTGCCAATAGCCCGGCCTCACAAATTATGGACGTGCGAGTATTTTTCTACAAAAATAATACTTATATATCAAAAAAATTGGAAATAAACGAAAATTTGAATTTGACATGTTTGAAGTCTGATACTTCCAAAGAACATTGATTGTTTCCAGTGGCGGCGCCAGCAGGGGGTCGAGGAGGGGCGGCCGACCCGGCTCTCTGGTGACAAGTTTGTTACCGCTCCTACTTCTGCCTCTGAGATCTGGTTCGCTCCATGGAAGTTACGGGATGAACGAGACGATGGGATATTTGTTTATCGATAACAAGGAGCCGATGGCATCTGATTGCTACGCCCTGACATACATGGCCCAGTTATCTACAACCAAGTTATAAAAGCCCAATTAACCTTCGTAAAAAAACTCTCAACAAACAAGTAATATTGCCTACAAATGCCGAGTAAGGCCAACTAATCTACATACTCCGACCATATAGAATTTGAGACGAGCGGTCATGGTATGCATTGTTAAGGCAACATGCATTTTATAAAATTTTGTGTCAAGAATAGTACAGTATTTTCATACCATCTAAAAATAAATCTGTAGCTTGTAGTTACTTGCTACTTTTTTAGATCAAAAACAAATGTCGGTGATTTAGTATAAATTTTATACTAAGTTAGTATAAATTCGTCGATACTTATTTTTAATGGAGGGGGTACGTTTTTTTTACTTTTGCGGCAGTTATTGAAGCGTTGCTACTAGTCACTACTTTAGTAGTTTTTACATCTTCTCATGTCACGCTTTATGTTCTTCGGATCCTCAAAATTTAAATCTTGCTTCGGCCATTTGTTATGTTGAATAGGGTCTCTTTATTTTTTGCGCTAAAAAGTTCGACCCGGCTCACTCAAATTCCTGGCTCCGCCACTGATTGTTTCGATGTTGAACAAGTGAGATTTATTTAGGATGATGTCTCCTTCCCTAGTTCATGTCACACACTTTCGGGCCCAAGAATTGTGTTCTTCCTGATATTCGTCAGCCTTTTCTATTATCATATATATATATATATGTATATTTTTTCTTTTGAGAAACACATGTAACTTTATTCATACGCATATCCATTACCATAATGTCCCAAGATTTTTCTAATTTTAGAATGTTTAAATAATAACTTAAGTTGATTGGATTGTTTTAGCTCGTTGAAAATCGCAAAGAAACAAAACTTTTAGTAACTTGTTTAATTTTTCTCAACCTTGGTTTAATTGAGTGAATTAACATGACTATCCACCTTGTTTGTATTTCTTTCAACCATTGGATTCTTTAATGACATTGGAATAAGTATCTAACCATACTTGAAATATTAAAGAGAAGGAATAAGAGGACTTTCCCAAATCATGGTCGAGTAATGTTTGATTTTCCCCCATATGGATATTAAAGTGTATATTGCTATCTTAGACTTTTTTTAGATATTTCCAATGGTTGCTTTATTTTTTAAAGAAAGAAGATAACATGAGTTCTTCATTTTCGTTCAAATGTTAAAATAGTTCTTTTATGTTCTGTAGCATAACATATTATTTTGTTCATTTTGTGGCAATGTTTGAATTGATTGAGTGATGCATATAAAATGCATCTATGATTTTTGTAGTTTATTAGGTCATATTCTTAGTTATGATAGTTTCATAAGGACCTGAACTTGTTTGCCATTGATTCTGTGGGTTTTATAAACAATCCCCTTTAATTTGATTTTAACACTGTGAAGCATATTTTCTTGTTTTGCATGGTTTTGACTTTCAGGGACCTTTCGGACGTCAAACGCACCCAAACTTTTTGCCATGTCATTGTTTCGGGAAATAGAAGACCATGAGGAGAAGTCAACGGGGGATGCCACGAGGACCAAAAGAGGGCCCACCACACGGGACACAACCCTAGCTGCATGGTGGGACCCACCTTTTTCCTCTAGCATCATTTTGATGCAATTTTGGACTCCACGTACTCGTGACCTAAAACCGACTATATATACCTCCTTCTCCGGCGGTTTCACGAGGGGGCGGCGGAGAAACATGAAACACATGAAACTGATCTGAAGACTGCGAGGATATGAGGGAAGATTCAACTGGAGCCTCTCTCGGTTGCCCTTTTGACTCCATCGGCACCATCTCCTTCAGCAACATGATGAAGAGGGGGTATTTCACCCCCTGGACTATGGGGATTGCGGAAGTAACTTGTATCAAACTCTCTCTCGTGCTTCATAGATTAGAGTCACATGAGCTGCCTATCATGATTGTGACCATATTTGTATTACCCATGTGATGGATCTTATGTTTGTGAGATGATTTATGAGATGCAAAGATGTTTATATCATTGATGTATGAGTATATCTATATGTTACCCTATTCTTGTGTGCTTGTTTTGATCAAACTAGTATGCATAGAGCTTGTGAGGGGGTGTGTGTATTATTTAGAGCAATCTTGTAGTTGGTTTGGGGAAAGCAACGGAAATCTATGAACTGCTATGGTTTTTACCTTTCTATGGTTGCCTCACTAGGGAGAATGGTTTACGATGCATAAAAGTCCAGTGACTGGAAGGGCTCTTTGCCTGCAAGGATACATATGTGTTCAACATCATGTTACAGTTTTTATGCAATACTCTATTAAGTCTTAAATTTGACTTAAGGTGGACTCCCTTGTCAAAGGAGTATTAGTGAGTTGAAAGGACAAGATGTCGCCTAGAGGGGGGGTGAATAGGCATTTTAAAAACAATTACGGAATTGGCTTGAAGAAATGCGGAATTAAACTAACGTTTATTTTCTTCAAGCACAAAACCTAAATATGCTAGGCTCAACTAAGTGCAACAACAACAACTAGAGATAAGCAAGATAGCACAAGATATAATTCACAAGTGATAAACAAGATATAAGTACTTCAAGCACGAAGGCTATCACAAGGAAATAAACTCGGGTATAGAGATAACCAAGGCATGCGGAGACGAAGATGTATCCCGATGTTCACTTACATAAAGTAAGCTAATCACCGTTGGAGAGATGCGGGAAACCATGAAGGCCCCCGAACGCCATGAAGGCTCACCTTCTTCTCCGAGTCTCCCACGAAGCTAGGGACCCCTTCTTATGGTTAGCTTTTCCTCCACTTCGGAGATGGCAAGCTCCACAACCACTTCACAACTCTCACAAAGGGGAAGCCCGGGCCTCTTCACAATCTTCCACGAAGAGGTCACCGAGGCACCACCGCCAAGCCAACTAGGAGGTCACCCTCCAAGAGTAACAAGCTCATGGTCTCTCACTCAAACAAATCGTAATGGAGAGCTCAACACTATGCAAGGATGCAAAGCAAGAACACAAGGGGAAGTGCTCAAATCCTTCTCTCCCAAATCCCACCAAGGCAACAAATGCTATGGAGGAGTTAGAGAGGAAGAACAAGGGTGTAGGTCAACCAATGACCCCAAGATCTAGATCCAATGGGTTCCCCTCACTTAGAGGAGGAATTGATTGGTGGAGTTGTAGATCTAGATCTCCTCTTCCAAATCCCTCAAAAATATGCAAGAATCATTGGAGGGAAGAGAGAGGGGGCAAGCTCAAGAGGTTCAACAATGGAGGTGAGAGAAAAGCTCAAGAACACACTAGAAAACCCTAAAAACCCATTGGGGAAGAAGCCCCTTTTATAGCAAATCAAAATAGGGCCATTGGGGGCAAAACTCGGGCATATTCCGATCAAAAGTCGGTCTCACTGGGCTCTACACCGGACCTCCCGGTGCACAGCCCGGTGAGCGCCGGGCCTGCGCCGGAAAGCCTCCCAGATATGGTTTCCGATGAAAACCCGGCGCTCGCCGGGCCTTGCGCCGGCCGCCCCGGCGTACAACCCGGTTACGCCGTCCCTGCGCCGGCCTCCCGGTGAAAATCCCGGCCAAGACCGGATTTGCGCCAACTGAAAAATTCGGAAGACGAAAACGGTGATAACTTTTGCGTCCGGACTCCGATTTTAGCAAACTTGGGCTTTTTGAAAAGCTAAGAGAAAGAACTATCCAATGAACCACATAAATCCCAAGAATTAGTAAGAGGCAAAAAATAAATAAGGAGAGGTGAGAACCTCCAATAAGAAAGAACCGGTAAATCCTCCAAACCCAAAAATGCAATAAGAGATGCATATGAATTCCGTTTTCAATGAACTTGGACTTGTTGGAAAGATAACAACAAGCTCAGGAACCTCACATAGAGAAACACCAATAAGCAACAAAGTAGGGAGAAGCAAAGTATGCAAAGGATTGAGCTCCCTAAGACGATGTGATCAAGTTACCCAACCGAAAGCCCCTCTTGATAGTGCGGCTATCTATCCTATAACCCGGTCTCCCAACAAACACCTTGAGACCGGTAAAAGGAAAACCTAGCAAGGACAAACCTTTGCCTTGCGCACCCCGCTTGATCTTGATGATGATGCTTCATGCTTCTGTCAAGCCAGAATGCTTCACTTGATCATTGTTGCTTCATGAAGACTTCCCATATGCTCCCCCATATACCACTATGGGATACCTTCACTAAGGCATGTCTTCACAATTTCATTATCACCAATTGGATGACAAGCTTCAAGCATATGATCTTCTCGAGATGCTTATCTTGAAACTTGCACTTCTCAACCTTGATGACAACCACCACTGATGTCATCCTTTCATGGGATATATGTAATATCACTAGTGATGCATATCCATGACACAATACCTAACCCACATAGACAACACAAACACACATATGTAATGGGTTAGTTAACAAAGCAAAATTGACAAACCTTACCATACCACAAGACCAATTGGTCTAATGTGGCACCTTCCTTATGCTTCATGTGTTGACCAATCTAGAATCTAATCTTTGATCTTTGTCTTGGTCAACCTTGAATCTTCTCATGCTCTAACACAATATCTTGAGCCACATAAAGAATTCTTCATTTGATTGCATGCTCTAGGTATTAGTCAATCATATCTCAACTCATGAGACCATCATGACCTTGACATAGAGCCATATCTTGAATTCTTCTCATGTAACCAAACTCTCAAGATCTTGAGACTCCTTGGCTTAACACATAAGCTAGAGCATGGATTACTTGAGTTCTACACAAGAACTACATCTTTATTTCTTCTTCTTGATCATATTGGATTTATCTTTTCTTATTCAATGATCTTGATGCTAATACTTAAGATATATCTTTATCTTCATGGCATCCAAGCCTTGAATCCAACACATGGACTTAAAGCAATTCCTATGAACAATTCCTTCATAAAAAGCTCAATGAAAACATTAGTCCATAGGGATTGTCATTAATTACCAAAAACACACTTAGGGGCAATTTACCCTTACAATCTCCCCCATTTTGGTAATTGATGACAATCTCAATAAGAGGGTTTATATAATGAATAATAGAAACTAATAGGCAACTTATCCAAGAATAAATTGCATACAAGAGGTTGTATTTGATATGGTCAAGTAGCACAAAGCTACTACCGCATATCAGAACCAATTGTACTCACATAAACTACAACGAATATGATTGATGTGAGTACAACCAAAATATATAGAGCAAAGTCCCCCACAATATATGCATGTGTGATGAACTTGAATTTCATTGCATACATTGTCAAGATAAACCTTTGATGGAGTTTACACTATATATTCAACCATGCAAAACATCTAACAAAGAAGAGATGCATGAAAGGCAAACACTTAAGCACAACCAAACTTAAGGATAAAAACTATTTCCCTTAAACCCTCTAAACTTCTCCCCCATTGGCAACGATTGCCAAAATGGATGAAGGAATTTAGAAGGTCAATATAGTATGAGTTCCTCCCCCAAGATGTGCATTTCTCATAAAAATGAGTGAAACCATATGCACTTATCAAATTAACAATATTTGGAGGAAGTCAAACCGTATTGAGGATCAAAGATTACAAAAAGATGATATAGTGAAGGAAGCTTCAATGAATGAAGCAAGCAAGCAATCAAGAGACCCAAAGAACCAATTGGACACAAGAAGATGTGATGATAAGAGCTACTAGATGCTTTAAATGAAATAAGGAAGCTCCCCAAGGTTCATGCATAAATTTCAATTTTTGTTGCATTTGAATACACTATGCACAAACATGGAATCCTCACTCCCTCTATATCATTTAAAACAAAACATGAGCATGGGAGAATACAAATGGATCAATATGCTTATCGAAGTGAACTTTAGTCCAAAAAGATTCACGAGATATGACTGCAGGAAGAAGCAATAAAGAATAAACAAGCACTCATAAATCAAGGTATTACCAACACCATCAAGAACCAAATGGATAAGAAAGATGGTCGACAAAGAACAAGGATATCAAGGGAAGAAATTAACACTCTTATGCATATACATTTCTAAGTGGACAAAAAATCATGATGAACAATCCACAAAGGAACATGTATACACAAGAGGTTAGTTGAATTAAAGAAAGATATGATATCCAAGAGAGAGTCATAGAATACACTAAAAAAATTTGCTAGCAAGCATATATAGCTCAAGGCTCCATTTTCCATTATGGTATATTAATGAACTCCCCACACAAAATCATCAAAGACATCACAACTAGCAATAAGGGAAAAGATAGTTGGGATGCTTTGAAAGGCAACAAGCATAACAGAGAAGGGAACAACCTGCAACATTATCTATATTGCACATGAGGGAGCATTAAGGAATTAATATGCAATAAATTGCTAAAAGGCATATTTGGGATTGGTGAATCATAAATATGATTTTATATACTCCCCATCATATGCAATCATCTCAACATGCTCACATATACAATAAAGAGATTTCTTTATAAGACCTTTGCAAGAACCACAACATTTGCAAATAAATATTATCATGCCAAGAGCCAACCTACAAGAGTTGGGATGCTAGAAAAGTATGCATGAAAATTATACTTTTTACCGAGATAGTAATGATGTGATGTAGTAGATAGGAGTTCACCGATCATCCTAGCTTGTCTCCAATAATCATATGGTGATAGAACCTTCCTTATAAATGAGACAAGCATCCATTGCATCTCCAATGTACCTAAGACAATATTCAAGTACATCTTGGTCCCCAAACTTATTGGGTCCAAAGTGGTTAGACTAACCACAATACATATGATAGACTCCATATAAATATGTGCATAGTTAGAGATGAAATTTGAATTTCATGCACATCTTAGCCATTTAGGATTTGATGGATTATAACATATGTATTGGATCAAAGAAAGCAACTAAGACACAAAATTAAGCATAAAGAGAATATGCATGCACCTAGCTTTCAAGATCCAAAGAAGATACAATTTAGACAAAAACACCAAGAGTACAAGGAGGTATAAGAGGTGTGGTAAAACATATTATTTGTCCAAATGATATCAAGGGAACAGATCAACAAATAATTTATTCAAAAAAAATCAACAAATGAACCTAACAACTTATTGAGCATGAAAGAATACATAAATAAAAACATGCTCAAGGATTTATCTCATTCGAGCAAATAATTCATAGAAGAAGGAATGAGATAACTAACTCCCAAAAGAGAAAGGTTCCAACAAATAAACCAAACCCTCTACACTTTTCACAATGGCACAAATACCGAAAAGAAAAGGTTTGTCTTACAACAACACACACTTGATGGGGATCAAAAGATGAGTGATACGTCTCCAACGTATCTATAATTTTTGATGCTCCATGCTTGTTTTTACACCATTTGCCTAATGTTTCGTTACACTTCATGGCACTTTTATGCATTTTCCAGAACTAACCTATTAACAAGTTGCCACAGTGCCAGTTCCCTGTTTTCTGCTGTTTTTGTGTTTCAGAAGTGATACACAGGAAATATTCTCGGAATTGGACGAAACAAGTTCCTGAAGTCTTATTTTGTCCGGGAGCTTCCAGAGATCCGAAGGAGAGTATGAGAGGGGCCACAGGCCGCTTTCACGCCTGGCTGGCGTGGCCCAGGCCGCGCCGCTATGGTGTGAGGAGGCCTGGGGCCACCTCTGACATCGCCCCTTCGCCTATAAAGACCCCCCGACGTAAAAAACCTAAACACCCGATCACTTTTCCAGAACACATCGTGATCCGCCGCCGCCATCGACCCGAAGATCGGGAGGGTCCAGAAGCTCTTCCCGGCACCCTGCCGGAGAGGGGAATCGCCACCGGAGGTCTTCTTCATCGCCATGCTTGCCTCCGGAGCGATGAGTGAGTAGTCTACCTTGGACTATGGGTCCATAGCAGTAGCTAGATGGTTGTCTTCTCCACCATGTGCTTCATGTTTAGATCTCATGAGCTGCCCTACATGATTGAGATCACCGTTATGTAATTCTATATGTTTGGATTGTTGGGATCCAATGAATATTGGTGTTATGATTGAGTTGCTGTACTGAATTATATATTTTGTTATCTCTATGTTGTTTATGATCTTGCATGCTCTCCGTTGTTAGTAGCTATCTTGGCCGAGTAGTTGCTAGTGACTCCAAGAGGGGGTATTTATGCTCGATAGTGGGTTCATGCCTCTATTTAACCTGGGGGAGTGACAGAAACCTCTAAGGTTGTAGATGTGCTGTTGCTACTAGGGAGAAAACAACATTCATGTGCTCAAGGGCATATGCTTTGTTTACATTACACACTTTGCTTAATGCAATTATCTGTTGTTCACAACTTAATACTTGTGGAGTTCTCGGATTGATTCGCCACAAGTGGATTATTAGTCATAGATGCAGTTGGATGGCGGTCTATGTATTTTGTTGTAATGCCAAGAGTAAATCTCATAGTGATCTTCTTGACATATCACGTTTATCTTTATTCTATCAATTGCCCAACTGTAATTTGTTTACCCAGCATGTGTTATTTATCTTATGGAGAGACACCACTAGTGAACTGTGGACCCCGGTCCTATTTCCATCATATTGCTATCACCTGTTTACTTTACTCGCACTGTTTACTTTACTCGCATACTTCTACTGTTTTCCACTCGATACGCTCATAACCTTTGTTTCAAGCAAACCGGTGAGATTGACAACCTCATCGCAAGTTGGGAACAAAGTACTTGGTTGTGTTGTGTGCAGGTTCCGCGTTGCAGCTAGCAAGCAAAGCTTGGACGAGGCGCCATATATAAATTATCTGAAGCTGTCGCAAACTAGCAAGCATCACCTTCAGTCGTTATTGTCTGCTCTTCTCCTGATCGATATACCTTGGTTTCTTAACTGAGGGAAAATTTGCTGCTATACTCATCATACCTTCCTCTTGGGGTTCCCAACTGGCTGGTCATTCACCACGCACAAGGAATCTGCTGGTGCTGTTGACAAGGACTTGAAGAATAAGAAGCTCCTACATCAATTACATTCTCCCACGTCAACCACGCGCTAGCAGCTAATTTTCTGGCGCCATTGACGGGGAAGAGTGGAAGACTTCTGCGAGGGGAGTTTTTCGCACACACATCCTTTACTTTGTTATTGTTTTGCTTTACTTTATTTATTTTACCTGCATCGTTTTATCTCAAAAACCCAAAAAATTAGAATCCTTGGTAGTTGTTTATTATGTCTAGTTCAGTTGCTACTACTATGTCGCCCGAGGACATGATTTTTACTTTTAAACAGAAGGATGAGGAAAGTTTTAAAGAAGCTTGGTCTAGAATTTATGATTGGCATGAAAAAACTGAACCTAAAATGACCTTGAGTTTGCTTCTTAGTAGCTTTTACTTTGGACTTGCTCTTCGTTATAGATATGCTTTGGATGCTACTGCAGAAGGAGATTTCCTTCATTGTGATGGAGATCAAGCCTTCAACATTATAAAAAAGTTGATTACAATTTATAGCATGCCAACCTATTTTGATTCCTCTCTTGTGTGCATTTTTAATAGACTCGATGCTCTTGAGACTCGCACTGCTAGTTTGAATTCTTGCTACAATAGTTTGCGCCAGCATTTTGATTTTTTGCCAACAAATTCTGAACCTTCGATTTGGTATCCTACGGTAAAAATCACCATTAGTGGTGAAACTTTTCATGCTCGTTGTGATATTATGTCTGAATTTTGTCTCATGCCAAAGGATGTTTATGAATCTTTGAGCCTTTGGAAGCTTTCTGAGGGGGGAGAATGAATTTCTCTTACTAACAATGCCACTATATTTCCCGTTAGAATAGCTGAAGGAATTTTTACAAAAGTCCTAGGAAGAATGATATCTACTGATTATATTGTTATTGAATGTGTAGGAAAAGGACAAAACACACTTGGAAGATCCCTCCTGAAGCTCCTGGGCGCCGTTATTGATGTGGGAAAAGGCAATATAAGATTTATCTCTCCACCTTGCAATAGCCATGTCTTTCCTAGAGTCAAGAGCAAAGGTAAAAAAGGAAGACGTAAGGCACCCGCTGATCCTAGCACTTCATCACTTGATGTTACTTGATTCGCAATTTTCTGCGCCTAGCTCAAAGGCGTTAAAGAAAAGCACTCTTGGGAGATAACCCAATGTTTTATTTCCAGTACTTTTTCTTTTATTTGAGTCTTGGAAGTCATTACTACTGTAATGATCGCTCCTTATCTTGTTTATTTCGTTTTTGTGCCAAGAGAAGCCTCTAATTCGAGTGAGGTAAAGATTTGGGGATGTTGCTGTCCTGAAACTGTTTTCGGTGCTGCACCGTAAAAATTCGTATAAATTATCTGTATATCTTTTGGACCTGCGATTTCTTGTACATATGCCCCAGGTTATATCCAAACTTTCGTTAGTTGAACACTTTTTTATTTGAGCAACAGAAAACCCCTCAAAAATTCGTCCTTTGTCAGCCGTTCTGTTTTGACAGATTTCTGCCAATATTTGTGTTTGCCGCTTTATCGCTTTCTTTTGAGTTCTTTTGATCACGGAACTTTTGGGGAAGTTTCTACAGTAGTATTTGCTATATATGTGGTAGTTTTGAGTTGAAACCTGAAGCAAAAAGAGGTTGATTATATGTTATGCTACACTAATGTTGCTAATAGATTTGTGTTTAGTTTTGTATGAAGGAAGTTTTCAAGTGTAGGGATTGGAGAATGATGAGATGAGTTGAAGAATGGACAAAATCTCAAGCTTGGGGATGCCCATGCATCACCCCAAGAAATATCCAAGAAGTACAAGCATCAAAGCTTGGGGATGCCCCCGAGGCACCCCTTCTTCATCGGCAAAAATCAGGTCACCTTTCAAGACACTATATTTTTATTGTTTCATGCACTATGTGTTTTTCTTGGAGCTTCAGTTGTTTTTGTTTTCTTAGTTAGTTTAGTTTGTTTGCTGCAATAAATGGTTGGACCCCAACAAATTTCTTTTGGAGGAGATGTGCCCGTTTTCATTTGCCAAGAACACTTTGTTTTTCATTCTTACAATTTCACCGGGTGTTCTACTTTTTCCGCTACTGCTTTTGGTTTTCATTTTCGCCTTGATTTGCATTCAGACCTTGTCATATCTTTTCATCAAGGTGTATTTTTGCCTCTGATCTTTATTGGTTTTCATCAAAAGAGGTGTTTATAAAAATTTCAAATGGTGTTGGAAAAGAGAAAAAGCTTTATGCAAAATAGTGGTACAAGAAGGAGCTTGTGTAGACTGCGACTTAGGCTTTTTCATGTCATGCTTGATGTCTTTTTGATGGTATACTTAGTGGTTTTGCTGTAGCATGACTTGTCTCAAATAACTGAGATTGCTTAATGAGCCTTTGAAAAAATCATGCGTTGTTTTTAATTATTTGGAAGCATTATTTTGGTTTTCTCCTTGATGCTTTATTTGGGTTGACTTGGCGCATGATCACACATGTTAGACTCTTACAAAGTCGCCAATAGCCTCTATGATCATTTAGTTTTTGACTTTTGATGCCATCTTATGCTTCTTTTTAATGTCGCTTTGTCGCTTTCATGATTATGGCCATTATTGCTCTCTTAGTTGGTCGCTCCCAGTCTTTTGCTAGCCCTCGCCTTGTACTGAGTATGAGCTCTACTCGTGCATCCAACTCCTAAAAGCCAAAGTTTTCCAAAGTGTCCACCATACATACCTACTAGCAATTTGCTATTCCAAGTAAATTTGACTTGCTTTTATTTTCTCTTCAAATTAAACTCTTACCAGTGTTATGCGAAATTCGGTCAGTAAAGCTCTCACGAACCGGAAGGCACACTTTACTTTTTCCTGTTCTTAAAAATTTGACATTGTGGTCTCTTATGTTGAGTTGTTATGCTTGCAAGTTGTAAGTTGGAGACTAGCCCAGCCATGCAGTCATGGGCAAGCTTTCAACATTGCACTTCTTATTTGAGTTGATATCGTGATCTTTTGTTTATGGATGCCCGCGGTGTGAAACGAATTGGGAATCTTGTGGGGATCATGGAGTTTGTATATGTGTTAGGGAAACGCCGGGCCGCTAATCTAAGCCATGCATAATTCATGGTGGAAATTTGCAGCATACCCATGGTGAACATTCGATGACGCATCTCACAAAAAAGCTAAACAAATGGCAAATAAAAGAGATGTCGAGGTGTTCATTGTCTGCTTGTCCTGTCATTTTGATGTGGGCTTGTTCCATGTCATCGGGCATGGAGGTACCCCATTGGCGGTTCTCAATGATATGCATATATTTACAATGACAAGAGCCTTGCTTGGGACTCTAAGTAAAGTAGCATGAGGTTTGGGTACTCGTATTCACGGGACACAAGGTTTTCAACTTATGATTTGTCAAGCATATGCATCATAATTGTTCTCGCATTAACTTTAACCATTCAAGATGCTTATGATGGGGGCAATGAGAGCTCAAAGCCGGTAAGTACCATAATTTTTGAAGGTTATAAAACTTGCAATCACCGCTTCCCTCTGCGAAGGGCCTTTCTTTTACTTTTATGTTGAGTCACCACCTTCTATCTTTATGCACCATTAAGAGAGCACAGTTGTCATTCTTAGTATAATGTGCATTGTCCCAAAGTTTTCATTGATTGATTCATATTGTTGATTTCACTTGTTCTCAAATTATTTGTATCTAGTCGCCCTCTTAAACTTGAAGGTGTCCTATGCATTTATGTTTTGCTCTCTTTGAAGGACAAGCTGAAAACCATTTGTATGTTTTTTCTTATGATTTGAACACACATTTGACTTTCATTGTTTCATTTTCATGATCTTTTGTTTGTGTTCATTTGCATGTTTACAACATGGTTGCTAAGTTATTATTGTCAAGATTATATCTTTCATGCCCATGTTTTAAGTTCTTATGATCCCAGCTCACAAATGCTTACATACATGATCAAGATTGTGTAGGTGCATGTTACCTCAAAAATTATTCTTTTGTTATCACTTACCTACTCGAGGACGAGCAGGAGTTAAGCTTGGGGATGCTTGATACGTCTCCAACGTATCTATAATTTTTGATGCTCCATGCTTGTTTTTACACCATTTGCCTACTGTTTTGTTACACTTAGTGGCACTTTTATGCATTTTCCAGAACTAACCTACTAACAAGTTGCCACAGTGCCAGTTCCCTGTTTTCTGCTGTTTTTGTGTTTCAGAAGTGATACACGGGAAATATTCTCGGAATTGGACGAAACAAGTTCCTGAAGTCTTATTTTTCATGGAAGCTTCCAGAGATCCAAAGGAGAGTAGGAGAGGAGCCACAGGGGCCCCACATGCCAGGCCGGCGCGGCCAGGGCCTGGCCCGCGCCGCCCTGGTGTGAGGCCACCTGGCTCCACCTCTGACATCGCCCCGTCGCGTATAAAGACCCCCCGATGGAAAAAAACCTAAACACCCGATCACTTTTCCAGAACACATCGCGATCTGCCGCCGCCGTCGACCCGAAGATCGGGAGGGTCTAGAAGCTCTTCCCGGCACCCTGCCGGAGAGGGGAATCGCCACCGGAGGTCTTCTTCATCACCATGCTTGCCTCCGGAGCGATGAGTGAGTAGTCTACCTTGGACTATGGGTCCATAGCAGTAGCTAGATGGTTGTCTTCTCCACCATGTGCTTCATGTTTAGATCTCATGAGCTGCCCTACATGATTGAGATCACCGTTATGTAATTCTACATGTTTGGTTTGTTGGGATCCGATGAATATTGGTGTTATGATTGAGTTGCTGTACTGAATTATATCTTTTGTTATCTCTATGTTGTTTATGATCTTGCATGCTCTCCGTTGTTAGTAGCTATCTTGGCCGAGTAGTTGCTAGTGACTCCAAGAGGGGGTATTTATGCTCGATAGTGGGTTCATGCCTCTATTTAACCTGGGGGAGTGACAGAAACCTCTAAGGTTGTAGATGTGCTGTTGCTACTAGGGAGAAAACAACATTCATATGCTCAAGGGCATATGCTTTGTTTACATTACACACTTTGCTTAATGCAATTATCTGTTGTTCGCAACTTAATACTTGTGGAGTTCTCGGATTGATTCGCCACAAGTGGATTATTAGTCATAGATGCAGTTGGATGGCGGTCTATGTATTTTGTTGTAATCCCAGAGTAAATCGCATAGTGATCTTCTTGACATATCACGTTTATCTTTATTCTATCAATTGCCCAACTGTAATTTGTTTACCCAGCATGTGTTATTTATCTTATGGAGAGACACCACTAGTGAACTGTGGACCCCGGTCCTATTTCCATTATATTGCTATCACCTGTTTACTTTACTCACACTATTTACTTTACTCGCACTGTTTACTTTACTTGCATACTTCTACTGTTTTCCACTCGATATGCTCATAACCTTTGTTTCAAGCAAACCGGTGAGATTGACAACCTCATCGCAAGTTGGGAACAAAGTACTTGGTTGTGTTGTGTGCAGGTTCCGCGTTGCAGCTAGCAAGCTAAGCTTGGACGAGGCGCCATATATAAATTGTCTGAAGCTGTCGCAAACTAGCAAGCATCACCTTCAGTCGTTATTGTCTGCTCTTCTCCTAATCGATATACCTTGGTTTCTTAACTGAGGGAAAATTTGCTGCTATACTCATCATACCTTCCTCTTGGGGTTCCCAACTGACTGGTCATTCACCACGCACAAGGAATCTTCTGGTGCTGTTGACAAGGACTTGAAGAATAAGAAGCTCCTACATCAATTACATTCTCCCACGTCAACCAGGCGCTAGCAATGAGACAAAGTCACACAAAATGATCCTCAAGAAGGCAAATAAGACAACGAGAGTCAAAATAATTTCTTGGAATTCCAAGGTGAAGATGATCTAGAAGAATTACCACATATACATATATATATATATGAATACCAATTGTCAGAGACAAGAGGTTCATATTGGAATTATTTTTCAGTGGTGTATTGCAAAGATATTCAAGATCAACTTCACAATAAGAGGCATATGGTTAAATATTCAATTTAAGCACCATGCACGAAAAAGGATTCTTGGTAGCTCCAATAATAGACAAACAATCATGCAAAGCAATGATTAGAGTATCTTGAAGCAAACAGTTTCCTACTTATGATATAGAGAAATATATTGAGTAAAACCGCACCAAGAAATCTTACTCAAACCAAGACCAAAGAAATGTGCAATAAAATCTTTTAAGAAAATAATAGAGCTTGTTTGAGCAAACATGCCACCTAGGAATAAGATAACTTACAATATCAACTCTAAGTGGCAAAACCTCAAATGTTCACATTTCCTAGGCTTGTGATGTGCACAGAGCATATTACTCCCCCATAATGTGATATTATATTCTTTTCAACAAAAGGCGAATAAAATCCAACTAGAGATAATTAATGGAGATATAGAATTTGAATTTCTCATGAGCATGGCATACCACATAGTGACTAGATAATCTTTCAATATCAATACTAAGTGGTATTACTCATGTGCATACATTTATAGGATTGTGAGGTGCCAAAGGCAAATCACTCCCTCAAAATGGGATGTGTCGTGGTTTCGTCAACAGATCTGCCATAGGGGTAGGTGTATGGCAGTTTGTGGAAGGGGGTGAACACGGCGGAGCAATCTGGGACAGTGGTAGCATGAGTTTACCCAGCTTCAGATCCCGCAACGGTGGCGAGACCCTATGTGCTGCTATAATTCACTATACGACAACAAGTGCTCGGTTACAATGATGAGGTTGGCTGTTCCGCTATGCGATTGGCCGTATCTAAGTCTCGGTGCCTCAAGGGCTCCTCCACGCCGGCTTATAAAGGCGCCTGGCGTGGGCATCACAATGGTACCGGAGCGGATACAATATGGAGTCCTAGACTAAGTCATATGCGTGTACTACAAGGCAACCTGCCATGGGCCTGTCTTCGAGTCCGCCATAAGCTCCCGCGTCCAGTATCCGCCATGGGCTTTCTAGCAACTGGGCCGCCCGGTAGGCAATCCACCATACAACCTCTATGGGCCACCCTGGCTTGCTGGTTTAGGACTACGTCGCTGGTATACCATTTGGTATATCCCCAACAGTAGCCCCCGGGGAACTTCAAGATCGCCACCTTCATCTGCTATGCTTAGTTTTTGGCGAAGTCCATCCGCCATAGCTCATTTTATTTTTTGCGTCTGGATGGTGGTTCTTGGCATTCCTCCTTTCTTCATGTCTCAATCCACCATAGATAGTGGATTGTGTGACGTAGTTTCAGCTCAGCGAGATTTCTGGGATCCGTTGGATCTTACCACAAAATCCGCCGTAACTTTTGCCACGTAGTTCCTTCTAGGGTAAGATTCATGGTATAAGCACCGTTAGTAAAGATTACCGTTTTACCCTTGGACACGTGTCATTGATCTAGGGTTTGCGAGATTGGGATGAATGGTTCAGATGGCGGGCACGAATCTTGAGGCTTGGGCCCTATATATATACCCCGGTCGGTCACCCCCTGCCATTTCACACCTCATTTCTCCTCGCGCATTCTCTCTCCTTAGCGCCACTGCGAGAGCCCCGCGATCTCCGGTGAGCCACCGCCCGGAATCCCTCGACGCCGGCCAGTTTTTCTTTTTTGCCACAAGCTGGCTTTGTCCTCTTCGTCTTTCGAGATTCTGGATGTTATTTCCGCCACTCCTCTTGCCGCCATGGATCCAGAGACATCTCACCAGGCTGCGACATCTAAAGCTGCTGGGGACTCAGCAAGGTCATCAGATACAGAATCCGCTATCCCCAAAACTTTGGGAGGCAGCTGGGATCCCTGCAATCTGGACGAGGAAACCTTGTCCTCTTTAGAGCAAGAAGGACTGATAGCGGCCAAGGAAATCTCGAGATGGCGAGTGGATCCTGGCGCCGCTGCGCCGACCCCTTCAAGAAAGGAGATTGTGATGCTAAAATCTCACATCGATCGAGGCCTCAGTCTTCCGCCACCCTACTTCCTGAAGAGCATGCTTCGGCATTACAGGTTACAGCTACACCATATCACTCCAAATAGCTTCACTATCATAGCAGGATTTGAAGCACTGTGCGAGGGATTTCTAGGTATTTATCCCCGTGGAGACTTATTCTGCTTGTATTTCAATATCCGCCATCACCGAGATTCAAATGGAGACCTTCGCAACTGCGAATCTGTCTCATTTGTTCCTCGCTGTGGGAAATCATACCCTTATATCAAGCCTCACGATTCTGCAAAGGGATGGCGGGGACCTTTCTTCTATCAGGCTGACCAGGCCCCTCCTGAAAAGAACTATGGCCTGCGGTCTTTTGTTGATGGCCCCGCCGAGGAGCAGGATAGCTGGGGTGCTATGGACGATTTTACCATGGATGATGAATGTCAGCTTTGCTCACGACGGATTTCCAAACTTGTATTTTCTGGCCTGACAGATGCAGACACCATACACTGCTGGGTCTCAAGGCGGATTCAGCCACTTCAGTACCGCTCAGCTCTGATGTGCAAATATAGCGGAATTGACGATCCGCAACGCTACACCAAGGAGGAATTGTCTTCCGAGGAGATTGAGCGTCGAATCCGCAGCATCATCAAAGTTGGGCGAGATGAAAAGTTGGAGCTGAAGATTCCCATGTACGAGAATGGCAATTGTCCAGAGGTGAGTACCTTCTTGTTCTGCCGTGATTGCTTATTTCTTTTGATTGACTTGCATTCCTTTGCAGCTTTCCTTCCTTCCCCCTTCCGAGCTAAGTGCTGGTGCGTGGGTGATGGCACCAGAAGATTCCTTGTGCGTGGTGAATGACCAGCCAGTTGGGAACCCCAAGAGGAAGGTATGATGAGTATAGCAGCAAATTTTCCCTCAGTTAAGAAACCAAGGTTTAATATCGACCAGGAGAAAAGCAGACAATAACGACTGAAGGTGATGCTTGCTAGTTTGCGACAGCTTCGGACAATTTATATCTGGCGCCTCGTCCAAGCTTTGCTTGCTAGCTGCAACGCGGAACCTGCACACAACACAACCAAGTACTTTGTTCCCAACTTGCGATGAGGTTGTCAATCTCACCGGTTTGCTTGAAACAAAGGTTATGAGCGTATCGAGTGGAAAATAGTAGAAGTATGCGAGTAAAGTAAACAGTACGAGTAAAGTAAACAGGTGATAGCAATATGATGGAAATAGGACCGGGGTCCATAGTTCACTAGTGGTGTCTCTCCATAAGATAAATAACACATGCTAGGTAAACAAATTACAGTTGGGCAATTGATAGAATAAAGATAAACATGATATGTCAAGAAGATCACTATGAGATTTACTCTAGGCATTACAACAAAATACATAGACCGCCATCCAACTGCATCTATGACTAATAATCCACTTGTGGCGAATCAATCTGAGAACTCCACAAGTATTAAGTTGCGAACAACAGATAATTGCATTAAGCAAAGTGTGTAATGTAAACAAAGCATATGTCCTTGGACATATGAATGTTGTTTTCTCCCTAGTAGCAACAGCACATCTACAACCTTAGAGGTTTCTGTCACTCCCCCAGGTTAAATAGAGGCATGAACCCACTATCGAGCATAAATACCCCCTCTTGGAGTCACTAGCAACTACTCGGCCAAGATAGCTACTAACAACGGAGAGCATGCAAGATCATAAACAACATAGAGATAACAAAAGATATAATTCAGTACAGCAACTCAATCATAACACCAATATTCATCGGATCCCAACAAACCAAACATGTAGAATTACATAACGGTGATCTCAATCATGTAGGGCAGCTCATGAGATCTAAACATGATGCACATGGTGGAGAAGACAACCATCTAGCTACTGCTATGGACCCATAGTCCAAGGTAGACTACTCACTCATCGCTCCGGAGGCAAGCATGGCGATGAAGAAGACCTCCGGTGGCGATTCCCCTCTCCGACAGGGTGCCGAGAAGAGCTTCTGGACCCTCCCGATCTTCGGGTCGACGGAGGCGGCGGATCGCGATGTGTTCTGGAAAAGTGATCGGGTACTTAGGTTTTTCCCGTCGGGGGGTCTTTATAGGCGAAGGGGCGATGTCAGAGGTGGAGCCAGGTGGCCTCACACCAGGGCGGCGCGGGCTAGGCCCTGGGCGCGCCGGCCTGGCATGTGGGGCCCCTGTGGCTCCCCTCCTACTCCTCTTCGGATCTCTGGAAGCTTCCGGGAAAAATAAGACTTCAGGAACTTGTTTCGTCCAATTCCGAGAATATTTCCTGTGTATCACTTCTGAAACACAAAAACAGCAGAAAACAGGGAACTGGCACTGTGGCAACTTGTTAGTAGGTTAGTTCCGGAAAATGCATAAAAGTGCCACGAAGTGTAACGAAACATTAGGCAAATGGTGTACAAACAAGCATGGAGCATCAAAAATTATAGATACGTTGGAGACGTATCAAGCATCCCCAAGCTTAACTCCTGCTCGTCCTCGAGTAGGTAAGTGATAACAAAAGAATAATTTTTGAGGTGACATGCACCTACACAATCTTGATCATATATGTAAGCATTTGTGAGCTGGGATCATAAGAACTTAAAACATGGGCATGAAAATATAATCTTGACAATAAGAACTTAGCAACCATGTTGTAAACATGCAAATGAACACAAATAAAAGATCATGAAAATGAAACAATGAAAGTCAAATGTGTGTTCAAATCATAAGGAAAAACATACAAATGGTTTTCAGCTTGTCCTTCAAAGAGAGCAAAACATAAATGCATAGGACACCTTCAAGTTTAAGAGGGCGACTAGATACAAATAATTTGAGAACAAGTGAAACCAACAATATGAATCAATCAATGAAAACTTTGGGACAATGCACATTATACTAAGAATGACAACTATGCTCTCTTAATGGTGCATGAAGATAGAAGGTGGTGACTCAACATAAAAGTAAAAGAAAGGCCCTTCGCAGAGGGAAGCAGTGATTGCAAGTTTTATAACCTTCAAAAATTATGGTACTTACCGGCTTTGAGCTCTCATTGCCCCCATCATAAGCATCTTGAATGGTTAAAGTTAATGCGAGAACAATTATGATGCATATGCTTGACAAATCATAAGTTAAAAACCTCGTGTCCCGTGAATATGAGTACCCAAACCTCATGCTACTTTACTTAGAGTCCCAAGCAAGGCTCTTGTCATTGTAAATATATGCATATCATTGAGAACCGCCAATGGGGTACCTCCGTGCCCGATGACATGGAACAAGCCCACATCAAAATGACAGGACAAGCAGACAATGAACACCTCGACATCTCTTTTATTTGCCATTTGTTTTGCTTTTTATTGTGAGATGCGTCGTTGAATGTTCACCATAGGTATGCTGCAAATTTCCACCATGAATTATGCATGGCTTAGATTAGCGGCCCGGCATTTCCCTAACACATATACAAACTCCATGATCCCCACAAGATTCCCAATTCATTTCACACCGTGGGCATCCATAAACAAAAGATCACGATATCAACTCAAATAAGAAGTGCAATGTTGAAAGCTTACCCATGACTGCATGGCTGGGCTAGTCTCCAACTTGCAACTTGCAAGCATAACAACTCAACATAAGAGACCACAATGTCAAATTTTTAAGAACAGGAAAAAGTAAAGTGTGCCTTCCGGTTCGTGAGAGCTTTACTGACCGAATTTCGCATAACACTGGTAAGTGTTTAATTTGAAGAGAAAATAAAAGCAAGTCAAATTTACTTGGAATAGCAAATTGCTAGTAGGTATGTATGGTGGACACTTTGGAAAACTTTGGCTTTTAGGAGTTGGATGCACGAGTAGAGCTCATACTCAGTACAAGGCGAGGGCTAGCAAAAGACTGGGAGCGACCAACTAAGAGAGCAATAATGGCCATAATCATGCAAAGCGACAAAGCGATATTAAAAGAAGCATAAGATGGCATCAAAAGTCAAAAACTAAATGATCATAAAGGCTATTGGCGACTTTGTAAGAGTCTAACATGTGTGAGCATGCGCCAAGTCAACCCAAATAAAGCATCAAGGAGAAAACCAAAATAATGCTTCCAAATAATTAAAACAACGCATGATTTTTTCAAAGGCTCATTAAGCAATCTCAGTTATTTGAGACAAATCATGCTACAGCAAAACCACTAAGCATACTATCAAAATGACATCAAGCACGACATGAAAAAGCCTAAGCCGTAGTCTACACAAGCTCCTTCTTGTACCACTTTTTTGCACAAAGCTTTTTCTCTTTTCCAACACCATTTGAAATTTTTAAAGTCACCTCTTTTGATGAAAACCAATAAAGATCAGAGGCAAAAATACACCTTGATGAAAAGATATGACAAGGTCTGAACGCAAATCAAGGCGAAAATGAAAACCAAAAGCAGTAGCGGAAAAAGAAGAACACCCGGTGAAATTGTAAGAATGAAAAACGGAGTGTTCTTTGCAAATGAAAACGAGTACATCTCCTCCAAAGGAAATTTGTTGGGGTCCAACCATTTATTGCAGAAAACAAAACTAAACTAACTAAGAAAACAAAAACAACTGACGCTCCAAGAAAAACACATAGTGCATGAAGCAATAAAAATATAGTGTTTTGAAAGGTGACCTAATTTTTGCCGATGAAGAAGGGGTGCCTCGGGGGCATCCCCAAGCTTTGATGCTTGTACTTCTTGGATATTTCTTGGGGTGATGCATGGGCATCCCCAAGCTTGAGTTTTTGTCCATTCTTCAACTCATCTCATCATTCTCCAATCCCTACACTTGAAAACTTCCTTCATACAAAACTAAACACAAATCTATTAGCAACATTAGTGTAGCATAACATATAATCAACCCTTTTTTTGCTTCAAGTTTCAACTCAAAACCACCACATATATAGCAAATACTACTGTAGTAACTTCCCCAAAAGTTCCGTGATCAAAAGAACTCAAAAGAAAGCGATAAAGCGGCAACACACAAATATTGGCAGAAATCTGTCAAAATAGAACAGCTGACAAAGGACGAATTTTTGAGGGGTTTTCTGTTGCTCAAATCAAAATGTGTTCAACTAATTAAAGTTTGGATATAACCTGGGGCATATGCACAAGAAATCTCAGGTCCAAAAGATATACGGAGAATTTATACGAATTTTTACGGTGCAGCACCGAAAACAGTTTCAGGACAGCAACATCCCCAAATCTTTACCTCACTCAAATTAGAGGCTTCTCTTGGCACAAAAACGAAATAAACAAGATAAGGAGCGGTCATTACAGTATTAATGACTTCCAAGACTCAAATAAAAGAAAAAGTACTAGAAATAAAACATTGGGTTATCTCCCAAGAGTGTTTTTCTTTAACGCCTTTGAGCTAGGCGCAGAAAATTGCGAATCAAGTAATATCAAGTGATGAAGCATCACTTACCTCAGTAAGCACTTTGGAAGTTCCCGAAGATGATTCAACCTGCAAGTCACCCTTAGTGGAACTAAGAGTCTTACCAATTTTAAGAACATGTCGAGTTTTAAGCGCAGAAACCTTGGGAACATACATAAATTTTTGCTCTTTTCCAACAAATACTTTCTCTTTCTTAAATTTAAGAGAAGAGAAGATTCAGCTAAGAGTTTCCATAGACTCCTCTAGTTTACCAATCCTTAAGTTTTGATTATTAAGAGTAGTGCTAGCCTCTAAAACGGTGATTCTCTTACCAATATTTTCTATTAATTCACTAACTCGGCTAGCATTTTCTAGGATACTTGACAAACTTTTCTCTAAAGAGCTGAGCCTTTCTACCACCTCCTCCAAGGTGGTCTCAGTTTTAGCAACATGAATAGGTGGTATTCCCACTAAACTTTCAATTATAGTGCATGCTTCTCCAGCTGGAGTACCTAGAAAATTACCTCCTGTAAGAGTATCGAGAACATACCTATTCCAACTAGATATACCAACATAAAAATTTCTAAGGAGGATCGTGGTAGAGTGCTTTTTTGTACACCTATGATGAGCATTGTTAATACGATACCAAGCATCTTTTAAACTCTCTCCCCCTTGTTGCTTAAAACTACGAACTTCTACTTCAGGATTACTCATATTAGCAAAACTAAAAGCAAACAAATAAAAATAGCTACCAAGGATTCTAATTTTTTTGGGTTTTTGATATAAAACGATGCAGGTAAAATAAATAAAGTAAAGCAAAACAATAACAAAGTAAAGGATGTGCGTGTGAAAACTCCCCTCGCAGAAGTCTTCCACTCTTCCCCGGCAACGGCGCCAGAAAATTAGCTGCTGGCGCGTGGGTGACGGCACCAGAAGATTCCTTGTGCGTGGTGAATGACCAGCCAGTTGGGAACCCCAAGAGGAAGGTATGATGAGTATAGCAGCAAATTTTCCCTCAGTTAAGAAACCAATGTTTAATATCGATCAGGAGAAAAGCAGACAATAACGA
Organism: Dactylis glomerata; assembly: GCA_007115705.1. Classification (NCBI taxonomy): domain Eukaryota; kingdom Viridiplantae; phylum Streptophyta; class Magnoliopsida; order Poales; family Poaceae; genus Dactylis; species Dactylis glomerata. The sequence goes on from QXEO01000656.1 coordinate 3,272,262, forward strand.
CTGAAGGTGATGCTTGCTAGTTTGCGACAGCTTCGGACAATTTATATATGGCGCCTCGTCCAAGCTTTGCTTGTTAGCTGCAATGCGGAACCTGCACACAATACAACCAAGTACTTTGTTCCCAACTTGCGATGAGGTTGTCAATCTCACCGGTTTGCTTGAAATAAAGGTTATGAGCGTATCGAGTGGAAAACAGTAGAAGTATGCGAGTAAAGTAAACAGTACGAGTAAAGTAAACAGGTGATAGCAATATGATGGAAATAGGACCGGGGTCCACAGTTCACTAGTGGTGTCTCTCCATAAAATAAATAACACATGCTAGGTAAACAAATTACAGTTGGGCAATTGATAGAATAAAGATAAACGTGATATGTCAAGAAGATCACTATGAGATTTACCCTGGCATTACAACAAAATACATAGACCGCCATCCAACTGCATCTATGACTAATAATCCACTTGTGGCGAATCAATCCGAGAACTCCACAAGTATTAAGTTGCGAACAACAGATAATTGCATTAAGCAAAGTATGTAATGTAAACAAAGCATATGTCCTTGGACATATGAATGTTGTTTTCTCCCTAGTAGCAATAGCACATCTACAACCTTAGAGGTTTCTGTCACTCCCCCAGGTTAAATAGAGGCATGAACCCACTATCGAGCATAAATACCCCCTCTTGGAGTCACTAGCAACTACTCGGCCAAGATAGCTACTAACAACGGAGAGCATGCAAGATCATAAACAACATAGAGATAACAAAAGATATAATTCAGTACAGCAACTCAATCATAACACCAATATTCATCGGATCCCAACAAACCAAACATGTAGAATTACATAACGGTGATCTCAATCATGTAGGGCAGCTCATGAGATCTAAACATGAAACACATGGTGGAGAAGACAACCATCTAGCTACTGCTATGGACCCATAGTCCAAGGTAGACTACTCACTCATCGCTCCGGAGGCAAGCATGGCGATGAAGAAGACCTCCGATGGCGATTCCCCTCTCCGGCAGGGTGCCAGGAAGAGCTTCTGGACCCTCCCGATCTTCGGGTCGACGGCGGCGGTGGATCGCGATGTGTTCTGGAAAAGTGATCGGGTACTTAGGTTTTTCCCATCGGGGGGTCTTTATAGGCGAAGGGGCGATGTCAGAGGTGGAGCCAGGTGGCCTCACACCAGGGCGGCGCAAGCCAGGCCCTGGCCGCGCCGGCCTGGCATGTGGGGCCCCTGTGGCTCCCCTCCTACTCCTCTTCGGATCTCTGGAAGCTTCCGGGAAAAATAAGACTTCAGGAACTTGTTTCGTCCAATTCCGAGAATATTTCCTGTGTATCACTTCTGAAACACAAAAACAGCAGAAACAGGGAACTGGCACTGTGGCAACTTGTTAGTAGGTTAGTTCCGGAAAATGCATAAAAGTGCCACGAAGTGTAACGAAACATTAGGCAAATGGTGTAAAAACAAGCATGGAGCATCAAAAATTATAGATACGTTGGAGACGTATCACTAAGCCGTCTCGTCCGCTATCCCCGGTCAAAGGAACTTACTGACGACAAGGAGACATCCTCTTCCCTAAAAAGACGCAAGTCTTCGCCAGTAGCGGAAGAGGCTAGACCTTCTCGTGAGGAGCCTGTGGCAACTGTACACCGTGGTGTTCGTGGCTCGGGTGGACGCATGCGCGGTTTAGGTAAGAGAGTTATTTCTCACCATCCATCACCAGCACTGCGCGGCCACCTGGAGACCGTCCCCGAGTCTACCGCCACCATCAAGTTGCCAGAGCGGAAGTAAGCACGTCAATCTCTTAGATTTCTGTCATCTGTATCTTGACCTGCTCTAACCTGGATTTTATGCATAGGAGAAGGAAAATTGATGGTCAGAAGCCTTCAAGAGCAAAACCATCTCCTACAATTATTCCACCGACACCTGACGCTCCTATCCGCCCATCTGCACCCTCAACTTCTGCCCAAAAGGCTAGCAAGATGGCAGAAGCTTTGGCTAAGGATGCCATGCCTACTGCTAATCCTGTTAAGGGTCCTAAGAAGGTGACCTTTGGCAGAAAAGCGGTCGAGATGGCTGCAGGAGCCGGAGGCACTGCGTGATGGAAGAAAAAGGCAGATGCTCTTTTCCGTCTTGATAGTTTGCAAGAGGAGGCCAGCAACCATGTCACATCCGGTATGTCATCTTTTGTCCAGAGAACTAGTGTTGTAAAAGAGGTATGTATTCCCAGTAGCCCCCAAGCATCATGGCGGATTTTTGTAGATATTCCGTTATGGTGCTCTAAGAGAAACTACCTTTAAATTTTTCATCATATAGCCCCCGAGCGCCGCCATACTTTAACTGCAGCGGTGCTCTTAAAGAACTTTTTATGCGATGAGTAGCCCCCAAGCATTATGGCGAATTTTTTTCCGGCATAAAGCTCTAAGAAGACATTAAAAATCATCATGAGTAGCCCCCGAGCGTTATGGCAGATTTTTCTGGCATAAAGCTCTAAGAAGACTAAGTTAAAAAATCATCGTGAGTAGCCCCCGAGCGTTATGGCGGATTTCTATCCGGCATAAAGCTCTAAGAGTGACTAACATATAACAATGTTTTAACAGAATTACAAGAAAGTTGTGGAGGACCTGGTCCAAGTCGTCAGCTCACAAGAGAAGGAGCTGGCAGATAAGAGTTTGCTCGTGGCGGATCTACAGAAGCAGCTCGCGAATAGCGGTAACTTTCTTTTGCCTTTGGCAAGTTTAGTACCTTTGTGCTAGCTGACCAACTTTGTAATTGCTTCCGCCATGCAGATGCTGCCAAGCTGGAGTTCACTCTCGAGGGGGTGCGAAAGGGTCACGCCATTGCGATGGAGGGGTTGTAGACACAACTCCAGAAATCCTTGACTGAAAACACCCTCCTTGAGGAGAAACTCAAGGACCAGGAGCGCCAGAACCGCCAGAAGTAGAAGGAGGTAGAGGATCTCCGCCAAGCCGCCGTCGATTTTGAGGATCGGCAGAGGGGCTTCAACGAGGTCCTTTACCATTTCCAGAAGACACTGCTAGGTAACCTTGGCTCTCCATACTTTGTAGTTTGTGATAATATGCTGTGTTGACTATGACGCTTTGCTTGTTCCCGCTATACAGTAACTCTGGAGTAGGGAGAGGTGGATTCCGCCACAGGCTTGCGCATTGCCACGGACGCCGTGAAGAAGGAGCTGGATGGCCTTCTCAATGCTGGTCGTCAAGCATGTGGCAGCCTGCAGATAGCGGGTTCATCCAACCTTACTACCATTGGGCTAACCAAGAAGCTCCTGCTCGTGCCTGGGCTGGTGGCGGATTGGAAGCAATCTTCCGCTCGGGGTGGTGCCAGAACTGCACTCACGTTGGCTAAGGCCCACTACCCTGAGCTGGACCTAGATCTGATCACCTCCGGCATCCCAAAGAGCGGCGAAGACGAAGCACTGATGGACGAAGCCACCATCCGGCAGAGCATGCTGGGATACGATCAGCTCTGTGCCTTGGGCACTCAACTGAACGTATACTATGAAGCATACAATCTGCCAGGGTCTCCAAGCCAAGCTTCAGCGTTGGTCTCCGCAGCTGCTGAAGGTGCTGATGGCGGTGATGATGTTACTTCCGCTGTTCCGCCGTCCTGAGTCATACCCTGCATTTTGTGGTAGGAAAAACAATGCATCAATTTGGCCCCTGAGTGGGTCTGTAAGTTAAACTTTTAAACTATGTGTGTGCTTGTACTATGCCTGATCTGCCTGTGGCGGATCAGAAAATGCTTTTGAATTTATGGCACAGTTTTTATCAAGTCTTTGAAGTGGTTTATGTGCGAAAAAACTGTCAGGCCTATTTTTATGCAACTTGCAGCAGTTCAGCATGCCCAAAAAACAACACTTTGAAAAAAAAATCACGCGTAGGACTATGCAAGCCGCCATCCGGCTCTTTGTGCTTGACTTTTCGTGAGATGGTGGAATCTTCGCACGAACAATCCGCTAGGGCGATGATACTTAATAGCAACCGTCCAAAACCCTAGCAGATAGCGGCTTAGATCGTCAAAAAGTCACTACTCGGGAATCCACACAAAGAACATCAGGTGGAGATTGAAACATAGATATGCTACGCGGACCGCTTATGGCAGATTTAAAAGACACAAGTGCAGAGCACCATTGTGCAAAGGTTCCATACGATCTAAATGAACCATAAAGGAGGTAAAAGACTCAGAAAAAATCAAGAGTGAACTGGACGCTTTATTTCATTGATCATATAGAGGTGCCTATTACATAGGCTAGATAAGTGCTAAGTGTAGAAAGGACGTAGCTGTGCAATGTTCCATAGACGATCTATTTCGTCGTAGATATCGTCAGGGTCTCTTCGTTTGCGCTTCTTACTGGGTCGCTTATCTAGCTCACGAATATCAACGAGATAGTAGGAACCGTTCAGTAGAGCTTTGTTGATGACGAAGGGTCCTTCCCAAGGCGGGGATAGCTTGTGTGACTTCTGCTATTTGAGGCGTAGCACCAGGTCCCCTTCCTTAAACGAGCGTTTGCGAACTCGGTGGCTGTGATAGCGGCGGAGATTCTGCTGGTAGATGGCGGATCTCTGGGCTGCTAGGTCTCGTTCTTCTTCCAGCAGGTCCATAGATAGTTGCCTGGACTTCTCTCCATCTTCCTCCTCATAGGCCTCGACTCTTGGGGAATCATACTAGACATCACTTGGCAGGATTGCTTCTGCTCCGTAGACTAAGAAGAAAGGGGTGAGGCCCGTTGATCTGTTTGGTGTGGTTCGTAGACTCCATAGTACAGATGGCAACTCTTCTTCCCAGGCTCCAGCTGCGCGATGTAGCGGTGCTTCTAGGCATGGCTTGATCCCTGACATGATTAGCCCGTTGGTCCTTTCAACCTGGCCATTAGACTGTGGATGTGCCACAGATGCAAGGTCAAGGCGGATTCCGTTGTGATGGCAGTATTCTTCAACTTCTCCTTGAGACAAGTTAGTGCCATTATCGGTGATGATGCTATGTGGGATGCCGAATCTTACTAACAAGGGTTAACTCGACAAATGTCCTAGATGAAGGACTTAGGATCGGGGAGATAGGGCGTCGGATGAACTCGAAGGTAAACTCAGTCAAACAAGGTGGCTATGAAAGTAAACGTGGGTGTAGAACTTGGCTTGCTTTCAATCTGTCCCACACCGTCCCCTCATGGCCCCTATATATAGGTGGCCAGGTCTCAAGGATCAGGTGGGATCCGACACAGATTACAATACCGACATACGACATGAACTCGTATTTCGACTAGTATTACAATTGGGCCTAGCTTAACGGGCCTTAGGGGTACTCAACTGATGGGCTCTATTATCTATAACCTTGTCAGTAGCCCCCGAGATTATACCAGAATTGCCGATTCGGGTTGAATCTCAAATCTTCAATTCTTCGATTTGATCAATACTTGTCTTCTTCAAATCTTGAAATCTTCGACTTGGTCTTTCGACTTATCTTTTTGCTATGATATATCGCAAGGGGTTTTGATGAACAAGCCTGACAACTCTGACAGATCAAGAGGCCAGTTAACTGCCGGAACAGATACTTGTCACCTACTTCAAATTCAATCCCCTTGGACTTGAATTCGGGAAACCGGTCAAACCCATTTCTTTGCCGCATTTAGGACTTACAAAAAATGAATCCCAGTGGTTCTCGGGGTATCCAGTGCGTCCACCAGGATTTTTCTTTGCTTTGTAGACACGGATACATACCAGCAGAGCGCATCCATGTGCGTATACCGGGCCACACAGGACGGATCCTGGGGTCTTACCTTTGTGATATATTTCAATCACGGCATTTGAAGTTTTGTCGCGATGACACAACTCGAGAATCATATGTCGCAGCCTTGTTTGACTATTCTAGCGTGTCAAATATTCAGGTTATTCCACCTTAATTGATAAAAACTCCCTCCCGATGGGAGTAGTGATATCTTCGAAGTCTCTTTTGCATCCTTTCCTTCATTGTTCATTATAAAACATCGTTGGGTGCACGTCCAGCGCTCCCGATGGGAGTAGCCCCCGAGGCTATAGTCGAGAAAATCTTTTTTCGAGTATAGGCTCAAAGACAGCATGCCTTCTTTCATGTCATGAGATCATAACGTGACTCAATAATATCGTCGGGTGCGTGCCCAGCGCTCCCGATGGTAGTAGCCCCCAAGGCTATAGTCGAAAAAATCTTTTTTTGGGTATAGACTCAAAGAATGATTCCTCCTTTACCAGGCTCAATTTTTCTTTGGCTTCCTTGATCTTCCCTTATTCAAGTTCGCCATCTCGAACCATCTTGCTATTGTCTACTGCTATCATAGTCTTCAGTTTTTGTTACCCACACATTTGTGACGTCATTAATACAATGAATCTGTCTGTAATTATCTCTTGCTTTTGACCGTTACCCATGGGCAGTGCGGTAATTTCACAATTTCTCTGCCCGTTAGTGGGCTACCGTTTCCGCTCCTTGCGCCACGTGTCAGCCCACGTTCCATTACCTGGAAGCTATATAAGGGAAGAGTGGGGAAAATCACTGTTTACCAGCTCATTGCTTCCGCCGCCGCCGCCATTGTTGCAATATCTGCGCACCTCTGATCTCCTGCATAGCCCCCGTGCACAAATCGTAGATGCGCGTGAAGCATTTGGCGCAGAAGAACAAGATGACCAAGGGGAAGACTGCAAATGCCATGACCAGCTGGGTGCCTTCTGTCTTTACGCAGAAGGATCTGAACAAGGCCCGAGCCGATAGCCTCATCTTCGATGAAGATCAGGTCATCTTCCCGAGCACCGAGCGGATCCCCAAACCCAGAGATGGCTTTCGGGTGATGTTTTTTGCCTTTCTCTTGCACGGTCTTTCCCTTCCTGCCCACGAGTTTCTTCGTGGTCTTCTTTTTATTTATGGTGTGCAGCTTCATCAGCTCACACCGAATTCCATTCTACATATTGCTTGTTTCATAACTCTTTGCGAGTCATTTCTGGGGATCGATCCCCACTTTCTTCTTTGGAAATCCCTCTTTTGGCTCCGCCCCAGTGTCTCATTATCAAAGAAACTCGAACTGGGTGGAGCCTGTATTTCTGTCCGTGCTGAATCGCAGTACTTGGAATTTTCCATGGCTGCCTCGGTACAAGGTTGAAGGACCAAGTGGTTTTACATCAAAGACCGCAAGAGTTCTGCCTCCGACAAATACGACATTGCTCCATTTGATGCCTCCCAAGAATTGAAGAAATTGGCCTCGTGGGATTCGCCTCCCACGGAAGCTGAGATGGAGGAGATCAAGCCACTTCTGGCCCGCATCCAGGAGCTGAAAGGTGGTAGAGGAGGTGCACTTTCGGGTACTCAACTCATGGCATTTTTCCTGCAACGTCGAGTTCAACCCCTACAGCATCGTCTCTCCAAGTTGTGGACTTTTTCTGGCTTGGAGGATCCTTCTCGAGTATCCAAAGATCTTATGGAGAAGAATGATCTCGACAAGCGTGTGAGAGCTCTGACTACTCTCACCAAGGATCATGAGGTTGCGGAGTTAGCTGCTAGCTACTTCGACTCTGAGCACCCCTTGCCTGCGGTATGCTTTTACTGTCCTTACTTGCCTTGTTTTTCTCTTATCATTGTTCGCCTTGTAACTTTCGGGTTGTTTTGTTCTTTCAGGATCATCGACTTCTTGTTTCTCGCCCTCCTCTCCCAGAGGGAGGGGCCATTCCACATGTGCATGTTTCCGTGGCCTCCGAAGCCCCCGAGACTGAGGATAGACAAGATGGAGACGAAGGCAAAGATTCGCTGGAAAGGACCAGCTCAACGACGTCACCTCCTCCTGCGCTTTCTGAAGATCTTGGTGTTGACAAGAAAAGGAAGCGTGTCGAAGAGTTTGCTTCCTCGAGTGCTTCTGCTCCCAGAACTGTAGCCGGGGAAACCTTTGCGCCAGAGGACGACGGAGAGCTCTTCGATCTCATGGACTCGTGAGTGTCCTTCTGCTTGTTTTCATATACTATCTTTTTCCTGTCGACTTTGGTAGATGACTTTACCTTTTGCTCCTTTTCTCAGTGACGAGGAGAACCCGAAAAGATTTTCTGCTGCTGCCCCTATCACTGATACTCCTATTGTCGACGAACCACCGTCACAAGAGGTCGATCTGGCAGCAAAATCTTCAAAAGCTTCGAAGAAGCCCATGAAGAAGGTAGTCACTGTTCGTAGTTCCAAACGCTTGAAGAAATCCTCCGACGCCGGTGCTACTCTTGAGGCCCATCAGTCTACAAGCTCCTCCGATGATGTATGTGAACATACTGGTATATTTACTTCTACTTTTGCATGTTGATACTCACGTCCTTTTCTCTGGATAGAACTTGATGAAGAAATTTGTCGCCTTGGGCAATGAATGTGTCGAGTACCTGAAAGCTGCTAGGGCCTCCAAAGGTAAATTTCTTTTCCTATATTTGCTTGTCTTGTAAGCCTTTCTTTGATTATTTGCTTGACTTTTCCTCTTTGATGAACTGCAGATGCTCTAGCAACAGCCAATGCTCGCATTTCGTCACTGGAAGCTGAACTCGAAGCTTCCAGGAAAGCTTTTGATGCTGCCACTGCTGCCAAGGTCAATGCTGAGAAGTCTACTAAATCAGCACTGGCTAAGGTGAAGAAAGCAGAAAAGGCCCTGACTGATGCTAACAAGGAGCACCTCCAGCGAGAACAGGCCATGGCTGATCGGCTGAACAAGATGTCTGCTGCTGCTGGTGGTATATACTATACCTTTCTTTCCTTTTGCTGACTTACTTGCTCTCTTATGCTTGCTGATGTATTCTTTGTCTGTTGTTTTCTGCTTCCTTGGTTTTTGCAGAATATACTGAGTTGTCTGCGTCGACTTTGCAACCAGACAACGATCCTCTCTTGGTCGCGGTTAGCTTGCTGGAAGCGAACTGGATATCTGTCCAGGAGATCTTCGAGTTGGTTAACCGCATGCTTACACGGATTTTTGTCGGGTTGTGGCCCAAGCAAAAAGGGAAGGTGCCGGACTTGAAGAATCTTGCCAAAGCCTTCGACACCCCTGACGACCCCATACTTACTATGAAGGGCCTCTCTTTGAAGCGAGGTGCCAAGGGGGCCATTGCGTTTTCATACGCGCATGGTGAGGAGGTTAACTGGGAGAAGGTGAGTTCTTCCCATGGCCGTCCCCGTTTGGAGCTGAAGGCCTTCTTTGAGAAGGCAAAAAAGTATGCACCCGACATCGTGTCGATGATTTCTCCTTCGGCGGCTTCCGCGACCGGTACGACGCTGATTTCTTCGACTCCGGTGACAAGTGGATCTGTGCCTCCTCCCGATGCTGGTGCTGCTTCTGCTACGCCTACGTCTGCTACGGATCGTGAGGCTGAGGTGGCGTAGACTTGGCCTCCTTTTGTAATTTTTGGTTTTATTCTGATGTAGCAAACTCTTAGTCGCATGTAGCCTAAGAACTTTAGCCAGAGGGCTTACACTTTTGTAAATATATCCTCTTTTGCAAAATGTCATGTTCGGTTTAGCTTCTGAGATGCTTCTCTTTTCTTTTCTTTTGGCTTCCAGCCTGTGTGTGCTGGTGGATCGTCGGGTCGCGGTCAGGCTCCATCTTCTGCCGATGTTTTCGACTCCGGAGCTTCGTTGCCTCCTCACCCTTCTTGCCGATGTGCATAGTATTCCTCGAGGATTGCAGACCTTGAGAGCCGCTTGACTTTGGCGAAACGCCAAGCGCAGATGGCTATAGATAAAGCCAACAAATCTTGCGGTTTTATGAAGCAGATATCCATACTCGAGGATAAGGTGTCGGGTCTGATAGCTCAAGTTGTACATCTGGAGGAATGCGACTCCTTTCTCATTGGTATTGTCTAATCTGCTTGCGAGTTGCTGCGATGTAAGTTTTCTTGCCACTTTTCTCTTTTTCTTTTCTACTGCAATGCTACTGGCCAACGACTTTTATTGTTGTAGGTACTTGCTTGGACTTCGTTGGTGAAGCTCGCCGTGTTTCTGACCGGATCGCGGCTCTTGAGAGATCATCAGAGGGAGTCAAAACTTTTTGGTCTGATCCACGGCACCGTAGTGCTATTGTTCTTCTCCAAGATCGCGCTCAACACATTGGAGAAGCAGTTGACGGTTGTCGAAAATCTCTGACTACCATGCATTCCGTGATGCTTCCTCGTAACCCTCTTCCTGGAACTTTTCCGCAGCTGCTTGCTGCTTTTAGATCTACTTAGCGCATTCATCGTCTGATAGAACTTAATTTAGTGGTTGGTGCCAATTTTGCTCTTGGTTGGACACGCAAGTGGCACCCAAGGCTTAATTTTATTTCCATGTCATTAAGCTTGCCTGCAGGGGGCGCTCAGCTTCGAGTTCATATGGATGCCACTCTTCAACCGGCGAGGAGGCTTATAGCTAGGTTGCTTCAGGAAGATGCCGTGTTTTTCCGCGAGCATCACTATTTAGATCCTTTGGGTGTAGATGACTCTGATCAGCCACTGATGTGACATGTGTATATATTCTTGTGTGTATAATGCGAGAGTTTTTTCTGTTTTCTAACTTTTTTGTGTCAGAAGTTTTACCCTCAGAGCATTGCATTTTAGTGCGTTTACCGCAAAAAAAATTTGAAGACACGTAAACTCAAATAAGAGGAACTTTTGTCTTTTATTTATGCATATAATGTAAGATACATGGGATAACCCAAGAGATCCGGCCAATGACCTGTGTTCTGGATCTAGAGGGTATTGCCCTAGAATAACTCGTGGCTTTTACAGCCTTATTTTCCTACTCTAGTTATTTGTCTGTCTTGTCGCCTATGTCGCTTGAGTTTTCTCTTCTTCTCCTGTGGACTTCTCTTGCTCTGGTTGCTATACCCGAGGTTTCTTTACTTCTGGTTCGTTGGGGTTTCCTTCGAGTTGCTGCGTGACTCCTGCAGTCATACTTTTTGTTTTGTAGTTAGGTTCCCCATAACTTGCCATCATGCCAAAATTTTGGGCCATCTTGTGAAATTCCTTGTCACATAGGTCTGATAACTCGAAGCTTCCTTTAACTGTAATAATTCCTTTGGGTCCTGGCATTTTTAGTATCAGGTAAGTATAATGAGGTACTGCCATGAAACGCGAAAACGCGGGTCGCCCGAGGATCGCATGATATTGTGATGGCCAGTCCATTACTTTGAAGTCAAGTTTCTCCCTTCTGTAGTTTTGCCTATTTCCGAAGCAAACGTTGAGTGCTATTTGTCCTAGCGGATAGTTTGCACTTCCTGGGACTATTCCGTGGAAGGAGCAGTCAGTTGGCTTCAGGAACTCTAATGAAATGTGCATTGCCCGTAGAGTCTTTGCGTAGATTAGATTTATTCCACTTCCTGCATCCATGAATATTCTGTCGACATCGTACGTCCCTATTTGAGCTTTGAGTACCAAGGGCGCGTTACCTGGCCGAGGTACTGTTATTGGGTGGTCGTCTCTGCTGAATTCTATGGGTTGCTCTGACCAATGTAGATATTCCGTTGTTACTGGAAGCGAGGTTATTGCGAGATGAACTTGCCGGGTTATGCTTTTCTCCTCTTTGTTTGACTTGGGCACTGGCTGTATCATTGCTGTAATGTGCCCTTTAGATGGAACATATCCTTCGTCATCGTCGCATCCCTGGTTTGATTGATCTTGGCCTTTGGGAGCTCCATTGTTTCCTTGTTGGGTTGCAGGTGCGTTGCTTGTGTTTCCTTCATATCCTTGGCGTTTTGCCTCGGCTTGCTTGTTAAGTGCTGCTTCTTGTAGTTTCAAGAACGTAGTGCAATCTTTCATTGCATGTCTGGATACTCGTTTCCCATCGACGAACGCAAAGTGAATATGACATGGTCCGTTGAGCATATCTTCTGGTGATGGGTTGTACTCTCTGGATTCCCTTGGCAGAAATTTTTTGTAGTCTTCTTTGCCGTAGCTGCAGTATCCCAAACTTTTACGGTCGTTGCCTTGGTAGCTGACGAGGGTTAACTCGACAAATGTCCTAGATGAAGGACTTAGGATCGGGGAGATAGGGCGTCGGATGAACTCGAAGGTAAGATTAGTCAAAATAAGTGTATATCGAAAGTAAACTTGGGTGTTGAACCTTGCTTGCTTTTAATCTGGCCTACACCATCCCCTCCTGGCCCCTATATATAGGTGGCCAGGTCTCGAGGATCGGGTAGGGTCCGATATAGATTACAATATCGACATACGGTAAGAACTCGTATCTCGACTATCATTACAATTGGGCCTAGCTTAATGGGCCTCAGGGGTACTCAACTAGCGGGCTCTATTAGTTATACCCTTGTCAGTAGCTGTTGTCTTTGTATCCTGCGGCTACTTGGCTGTGAGAGCCGTAATTGTCGTAATTGCGGGATCTTCTTCTTTGACCTCTATACCTGTTTCCTCTATCATCCTCTGGTGATCGCGTGCGTTTGTTGTTGCACGCATCTTCTCCATCTGCAAATCTGTTTGCCACATCCATTAGATCTGATACTGTTTTCGGCTTGATTCTGCCCATCTCTTCGACTAGGTCTCCTCGTCGTAACCCGACTATGAATGCGTCTATTGCTCTTTCATCCGAGACTTCGACTGCCAAATTTTTGATTATACTCCACCTTTGGATATATGCTCTTAATGTCTCCCTGCGTTGCTGCATGCAGGCTTTGACTTCTTCTATGGATGCTGACCGCTTATATGTCGACTTGAAATTACTCATAAATTGTTTTGTGAGCTCCTCCTAGCTTCCAATTGTTTCCTTTTCTAATTTGCTTAACCATGACCTTGCTGCGCCGGTGAGGTGTAATTGCAAACTTTGCATTGCTGTTTCCCTGGTTCCTCCTAATAGTTTTACTGCTTGTAGATTGTCTGAAAGCCATGATTGTGGCTCCTGAGATGCATCGTACTTTTGTTGGTCATGGGGTAATTTGAAACCTTTGGGTACTGGCATGATGCAAACCCTATGGGTAAAGCATGGCGCCCCCATCTCCTTTTCATCGTCTTCGTAGTCATATGCTCGGTTGGGAGTTCTGGATCGTCGGGTTCCTTTGTTCTTTGGACTGTTGTATCATCCTGGTGATGGCGTCCTAGATCGGCGACTTCTACTTCTATGCCGAGGACTGTTGTGATGGCGTGGTGATCTTGGTTTATGGGTTCCTTTGTTGCGGTATGCCTCCTCCTCTTTTGCTGATAATTTGTTGCCTACCATCTTCATTCCATTTAGCGCTGTGCGGTGCATATGTTCCCTCGGGTCTCCTGGATTTGGTCGTGTTGTATGCAGGTATGCTTGGGCTGCCACCAATGCTGCTTCAGGAGTTTTTGGTATAATATTCCCTTGCTCGTCGACCGATAGGAAGGACGAGTCGAGGTTTTTCGAGATACTTTGCCTTTCTGAGTACTCGAGATTTTCATATCTTGATCCATGTAGATGATGCCTTCTGTTTGTGTACGACGCATCACTACGTGCTCTGCGAGCAGCGTCGCTTGCTGCAATGGCTGAATCCTTCCTTTTCTGTATTTCAATCCTCTCCTTTGCTAATTGCTTCGCCTGGTACCTTAGGGCGTAATGGTATCCCAAAAGCATGTTTTGGCTGGAATTTATTGGTATTGGTGTGCCGTGCTCCTCGGCTGTTTTGATTGTTCTCCACTCATCGGCTGATAGTCGAACTTTATCCCTTGTTGCGAGGGAGTCAGCGGTTTCTCCTTCTGCTAAGTGATTTGCCCCTCTGTTTATGTTTGCTAGATTAAGCACTGGGTTGTTGTTGTCGTCGAGTTCTTCTGAATTATCTCCTGTGATGGCTAGTATCTGGTATCGATTGTCGAGTTTGCTGTTGTGACTTGAGAAGATCGAACTGTCATCTTCAGAAAATTCTAGTCCCGTCTTCCAGGTGTCTGTTGATTGATCTGAGGTGTCATCGTGGCAGATCATGAGATCTTCAAGTTGTACTTCTAAGTCAAAATTCTCCATGGTTTCGTCGCCTCCTGCGATTTTTCCTTCTTATGCTTCTGTCAAGCTGACCGGCGAGTTTACCTCGCTGGAAGAGCCTTCTAATGATTCCGACATTGCTACTGTCTCGGGTTCACTTGCCGACTGACCCGTTTTCGTCGGATCTAAAAGGCGAACCGAACCTAGTGATCCGACGCGAAAGTTTAAACTTTCGATCGTTAACTCCATATCTTGATCCATGCTCTCGAACACTTGCGAGAAACTTGACTGGTGAGGTTGAAAATCGACGGTTCCGAAGGGTATCTGAATTTCGTTGACTTGCGGATTATTGTTGGCTAAAAATGAAAAAGCCATCAAATTTATGATTCCAACACCCAGAGTCCCCACGGTCGGCGCCAATTGACGAGGGTTAACTCGACAAATGTCCTAGATGAAGGACTTAGGATCGGGGAGATAGGGCGTCAGATGAACTCGAAGGTAAACTCAGTCAAACAAGGTGGCTATGAAAGTAAACGTGGGTGTAGAACTTGGCTTGCTTTCAATCTGTCCCACACCGTCCCCTCCTGGCCCCTATATATAGGTGGCCAGGTCTCGAGGATCGGGTGGGATCTGACACAGATTACAATACCGACATACGACATGAACTCGTATTTCGACTAGTATTACAATTAGGCCTAGCTTAATGGGCCTCAGGGGTACTCAACTGACGGGCTCTATTATCTATACCCTTGTCACTTACCACAATGTCCTTGACAAATTTTAGGGCAGTTTTGCCATCAAGTTTTCTGATGGGCTGAGCTTCTACCCAGTTCGTGAATTTGTCTACCGCTACCAGGAGGTCCATAAATCCCCAAGGTGCTGTTTTTAGCGGACCCACCATGTCCAGCCCCCAGACCGCGAAAGGCCAAGTTATAGGGATCGTATGCAGTGTTGTGGTGGGCATGTGGGTTTGCTTGGAATACATCTGGCAACCTTGGCAGAGCTCCACGATATGGTCTGCATCTGCCTTGGCTGTAGGCCAGTAGAACCCATGGCGGAATGCCTTAGCTACGAGGGATCTGGCAGCGGCGTGATGCCCACATTTGCCTTCATGGATCTCTCTTAGTATCTCGATCCCGTCCACCTGGG
Source organism: Dactylis glomerata (assembly GCA_007115705.1). NCBI lineage: Eukaryota > Viridiplantae > Streptophyta > Magnoliopsida > Poales > Poaceae > Dactylis > Dactylis glomerata. The sequence goes on from QXEO01000656.1 coordinate 3,287,322, forward strand.
ATATGCATTTTATGAACACTCCCGAAGTACTTCACTTGTAGAGCTGGCCATCGATGATGGTGTACGCTTTTGCTCTATGTTTGATTTGTCTCTTTTGGACTTCGTCTTCGGGTAGCTTCTTGGTCGTCAGATACTCCAGGTAGGGCTCGGCCCATGGCGGGTTGCTTGGCAAAACCGCCATAACAGGGGAGCTCGCTAATTTCGGGTTTTTTGGATCTACCATCTTGACTGATGGTACGCGCAGATGCTCGAGGAATACGCCTGGCGGGACTGCCTTTCGGCTAGACCCTTGCTTGGACAGGGTGTCGGCCGCCATGTTATCTTCTCGTCATACGTACTTTATGTTGTAGCCGAGGAAACTTTTGGTCATCTTGTCCACTTCGTCTCTGTAGGCCGCCATGACTTCGTTTTGAGCCTTGTATGTGCCAGCCACCTGCTGAGCGACAAGGTCAGAGTCTCCACAACACATGATGTGTTGTACGTCGATCTCTTTTGCGACGCGTAGCCCATGCAGTAGGGCTTCATACTCTGCGATGTTGTTGGTGGTGGGGAAGTGGATTTGGAGAACGTAGCTGAGCTCATCTCCCTTAGGAGATTTGAGTGTCACTCCAGCCCCTGAGCCTTGTAGCAACTTTGAGCCATCAAAGTGCATCACCCAATGCTCTGGTTCTGGGACGGGCGTAGTCTCCTGCGCTTCCTTCCAATCCGCCATGAATTCCGCCAAAGCCTGAGACTTGATGGCAGTGCGAGGCTTGTAGTTGATGTCGAAGGAGGCCAGTTCGATGCCCCACTTTGCAACTCGTCCTGTTGCATCGCTGTTATTGATGATGTCCTTCAGTGGAGCCTTGCTCACCACTGTGATCTTATGGTCATAGAAGTAGTGTCGTAACTTGTGCGAAGCTAGGAAAACTCCGTATGCCAACTTCTGGTAGTGAGGGTAGCGCTGCTTGGATTCCATCAAGACCTCGCTGACATAGTAGACTGGTCTCTGTACGCCGTACTCCTACGCTTATTCCTTGCGTTCTACCACGATGACGATGCTGACGACCCTGTTGGTTGCCACCATGTACAATAACATGGGCTCCTGGTCTTCGGGGGCTGCTAGGACTGGTGCAGTGGATAGCACTCTCTTCAGATCCTTAAGCGCAGCGTCTGCCTTGTCGGTCCAGACGAATTCGTCTGATTTCTTCATTAGCTTGTAGAGTGGCAAAGCCTTCTTGCCAAGGCGACTGATGAATCTGCTCACTGCTGCCATGCAGCTTGTGAGTCATTGTACGCCCTTCAGGTCATTAGGCCAGGAGATCTCGAGGATAGCCTTGATCTTCTCCGGGTTAACTTCAATACCGCGGTGGGAGACGATGAATCCTAGGAGTTGTCCAGCTGGTACCCCGAAGACGCACTTCGTGGGGTTGAGCATCATCTTGTATTTCCTTAGGTTGTTGAAGGTCTCTTGCAAATCTGCTATAAGGTCGCCCTGCTTCTTGGACATGACGGCGATATCGTCCACATATGCGTGGATGTTGCATCCGATTTGAGCCGCCAGGCACTTTTGCATGGTGCGCTGGTATGTTGCTCCTACGTTCTTCAGACCGAACGGTATTGTCACATAGCAATATGTGCCATAAGGTGTGACAAATGAGGTAGCAAGCTGATCGGATTCCTTCATCTTGATCTGGTGGTAACCCGAGTAGGCATCTAAGAAACATAGCAGCTCCGATCCCGCCATCGAATCAATGACTTGGTCAATGTGAGGCAAGGGAAAAGGATCTTTGGGACACGCTTTGTTCAGGCCGGTGTAGTATACACACATGCGCAGAACCTTTGTGTTTTTCTTAGGAACTAGCACGGGATTTGCCACCCACTTTGTATGGATCACTTCTTTGATGAAGCCTGCTTTCAATATCTTGGAAATTTCCTTTGCTATGGCGCGGCATTTTTCATCTCCGAAGCGTCTCATTGCTTGTCTTACTGGTTTAGAGCTAGGGATTATCTGCAGGGCATGCTCGGCGAGTTCCCTGGGTACACCTGCCATGTCAGATGGCTGCCATGCGAAGATGTCTTGGTTCTCACGGAGGAACTCGACGAGCGCGCTTTCTTATTTGGGGGACAAGTTTCTCCCTATTGAGGTGGTCTTGGCGGAATCGCCAGCGACAAGTTCCACCTGCTTTGTATCAACTGTAGGCTTGAAGGTGGGCGGGGAGGCGGAAACTTCCTGCTTGGATGCCGGCATCTCAGCGGGGTTTGTGGCGGCACAGATTTCCTTGAACTCCTCGCCAAAGAATACTGCCTCCGCGAAGGCGGCTTCTCCATCCTCGCACTCCTTTGCCTTCCTGAAGCTGCCATAGACGGTGATGATGCCATCAGGTCCTGGCATTTTCAGCTAGTTGTAGATGTAGCACGAACTGGCATGAAAACTGTGGAAGGCGGGGCGACCGAATATCACGTGGTATGTACTCTTGAAAGGGACCACCTCAAAGGTTATGGGCTCTTCGTGTTAATTATTTTCATCACCGAAGGCGACCTTGAGGGTGATGGACCCGAGGGACTTTGCTTGGCGGCTAGGAACCACTCCATAGAAAGTGACAGCACTATGGCGGAGTTGGGTCTTGGTGAGGCCTAGCTTTGTCAGGGTTTCCACGTACATGATGTTCAGGCTGCTGCCGCCATCCATCAGACACTTGGAGAACTCGTAGCCTTGGATCAGGGGGTTAACCACCATGGCGTAGTATTAGTCCAGGATGTGCTCTAGATGGTCATCGCGGCTCCATTGCACCGGCATCTCGGACCATCGGACGTACTGGCGGACTTTAGGCACGGTGGCATTTAGGGAGTGCATGGCGGCTCGTTGTGCCTTAGCCGTGGGGGTCGAAGGAATGTGTAAAAGACTCCCTTTTTGGTGCTCTTGTATGGGTTACCGATGCCAGCCCCACCTTCTACCTTTTCGACGGGTTTGGGCGCAGGGTCTTTGTCCATATCGGTGCTATCCTTGGACTCCTTTTCCTTGTCCGCTTTTCCTTTGCCACGAGGTCGTTGTCACCGGGTGCGTTTGTAGCCAGCTTCTTGGTCCATCTTGATGTCATTGACAAACTTGCAGTTCCGGTTGGTGTGATTGCACTTTCCTAAAGCGTCCCGATGGGCAAAGCATGGCATGTCGCGGTATTCATCATAAGACACAGGTGCAACCGGCACCGTAGCGGAATCTGGGGAGCTTCACGGCTGGCCGCTGCTGGAACCTTGATACGTCTCAAACGTATCTATAATTTTTTATGCTCCATGCACTTCGTAGCGTTTTTATGTGATTTCCGGAACTAACCTATTGACAAGATGCCACAGTGCCAGTTCCTCATTTTCTGCAGTTTTTGTGTTTCGGAAAATCTACACAGGAAATATTCTCGGAATTGGACGAAACAAGTTCGGAAACTCCTATTTTTCCTGGACGAATGACGAGGACCAAACGGGAGCCGGAGAGGGGCCAGAGGCTGCCCACACCACAGGGGGGCGCGGCCTATCCCCTGGCCACGCCCACCCATGGTGAGGCCACCCTGGTCCACCTCTGACGACACCCCTTCGCCTATAAGAAGCCTCCCGACGAAAAACCCTAAAACAATCAGCAAATTTCCAGAAAGAGTTCCGCAGCTCCACCGCCGCCGCCGACGAATTTTGGGGGACAGAAGTCTCTGTTCCGGCACCCTGCCGGGACAGGGAAGTGCCCCCGGAACCATCTCCATCGGTCTCCATCGCCATCTCCGCCGTCTCTATCGACCTCACCGCCATCTCCATCAACCTTGTTGTCTCCTATGATGAGGAGGGAGTAGTTCTCCCCCGAGGCTGAGGGCTCTACCGGTAGCTATGTGGTTCACCTCTCTCTCCCATGATGTGATCTTTATGTGATCGTGAGCTTTGTATCTAGTTGAATTGGTAGATGTTATTATTCAAATATTATGCTACTCCCGTGCTTTATATTTGTAAACTCTGGAGATACCTTGTATCATGGTGTGATGGTGACAGTGTGCGCATCATGTGTATCTTTTTGGTTAATGTCTCTATGAATTGTTGGTGTTTGTTGGAACTATCTAGTGCGTTCACGGTGACAGTGTGGGATAATCTAGTTTGGGGAAATACGGACTTTGAGGAGTGCTTCGTAGCCCTACGCATGATTAGTGTTCATTTTCCATTGGAGAATTGTTTTGAGTTGCATATTGATGATAGTATCTATTGGTTCAATTATGTTATATTTGTTGGGAGTGTGTCCACTAGTGAAAGTATGATCCCTAGGCCTTGTTTCCAAGCATTGCACACCGTTTCCTTTCAGCTTTATTACATGTTTGCTCGCAGCGATATTTATTTCAGATTACATTTACTACTTATAATCATCACTACTACTTGTATTTCACTATCTCTTCGCCGAACTAGTGCACCTATACATCTGACAAGTGTATTGGGTGTGTTGGGGACACAAGAGACTTTCTGTATCGTAATTGTAGGTTTGCTTGAGAGGGATAGCTTTGACATCTTCCTCCCTGAGTTCGATAAACCTTGGGTGATCCACTTAAGGGAAACTTGCTGCTGCTCTACAAACCTCTGCACTTGGAGGCCCAACACTGTCTACAAGAACAGACGCGTGCGTAGACATCAAACCTTGTCCCCGACCGCATTGGCTACTCTATCCTTTGTCGGAGAAGGTTGTGGCCACCATGTCCAGAGTTTGCTGCTCTTCTGGTGGATTCCTCCGTTTGTTGTTATTGTTCCGCTTTCCGGTGTTCTGGATGGCGGAAGCTTTCAACGATTCGTGGGCGTCGTCATCGGCGGCCGCGTAGTTGCTTGCAATGGTGATCATGGAATTTAGGGTTAGTTTCCCTTTGTTCCATTCTCGTAACAGGCGATGGCGGAGTAGCTGGCCTCTCTCCAAACTATTGATGAACGCGAGGATGGCGGATTCGTCAGTAACCCCTTCACAGGAGTTCTTCATATCCAGCCAATGTGCAAGGAAAGTTTGAGAGGTCTCATCTTCTGCTCGCCGACACCGTTGGAGGTCACTGATGGCGCGGTGATGAATAGTGCCAGAGAACTTGTTGGCGTGTAATTAATGAAGTAAATGACCGGCCAGTTGGAAACCCTAAGAGCAAGGTGTGATGAATATAGCAGCAAGTTTTTCCCTCAGTAAGAAACCAAGGTTATCAATCCAGTAGGACGACGAAATACGACTGAAGGTGATGCCCACTAGCTGCGTGATGCCCTAACAAGGGCGTCGTTAACGATTACTTGTTAGCGCATCTTCTACCAGTAGCAACATGGAACCTGCACACAACACAACCAAATACTTTGTTTCCAACTTACGATGAGGTTGTCAATCTCACCGGTTTGCTTAAAACAAAGGGTATGAGCGTATCAAGTGGAAAGCAATAGTAATATGCGAGTAAAGTAAACAGTGTGAGTAAAGTAAACAGGTGATAGCAATATAAAGGAAATAGGACCGGGGTCCACAGTTCACTAGCGGTGTCTCTCCATAAGATAAAATAACACATGCTGGGTAAACAAATTACAGTTGGGCAATTGATAGAATAAAGACAACGTGCATATGATGAGAGGATCACTATGAGATTTACTCTGGGCATTACAACAAGATATATAGACCGCCATCCAACTGCATCTATGACTAATAATCCACTTGTGGCGAATCAATCCGAGAACTCCACAAGTATTAAGTTGCGAACAACAGATAATTGCATTAAGCAAAGTGTGTAATGTAAACAAAGCATATGCCCTCGAGCATATGAATGTTGTTTTCCCCTAGTAGCAATAGCACATCTACAACCTTAGAGGTTTCTGTCACTCCCCCAGATTAAATAGAGGCATGAACCCACTATCGAGCATAAATACCCCCTCTTGGAGTCACTAGCAACTACTCGGCCAAGATAGCTACTAACAACGGAGAGCATGCAAGATCATAAACAACATAGAGATAACACAAGATAATATTCAGTACATCAACTCAATCATGACACCAATATTCATCAGATCCCAACAAATACAACATGTAGAATTACATAACGGTGATCTCGATCATGTAAGGCAGCTCACGAGATCTAAACATGAAGCACATGGTGGAGAAGACAACCATCTAGCTACTGCTATGGACCCATAGTCCAAGGTAGACTACTCACTCATCACGCCGGAGGCAAGCACGACGATAAAGAAGACCTCCGGTGGCGATTCCCCTCTCCAGCAGGGTGCCGGGAAGAGCTTCTAGACCCTCCCGATCTTCGGGTCGATGGCGGCGGCGGATCGCGATGTGTTCTGGAAAAGTGATCGGGCCCTTAGGTTTTTCCTGTCGAGGGGACTTTATGGGTGAAGGGGCAATGTCAGGAGTGGGCCGAGGCGCCCTCACACATAGGGGGCGTGGCCAGGGGCCAGGCCGCGCCGCCCTGTTGTGTGGGGCCCTCATGGCCCCACTCCGTCTCCTCTTCGGTTCTCTAGAAGCTTCGGTGAATTTCTGGACGTTCGGTTTTTGTTTCGTCCAATTCCGAGAATATTTCCCATGTAACTTTTCTGAAACACAAAAACAGCAGAAAACAGGGAACTAGCACTATGGCGACTTGTTAATAGGTTAGTTCCGGAAAATGCATAAAAGTGCCACAAAGTGTAACGAAACACTAAGCAAATGGTGTAAAAACAAGCATGGAGCATCAAAAATTATAGATATGTTAGAGACGTATCAGCATCCCCAAGCTTAACTCCTGCTCGTCCTCGAGTAGGTAAGTGATAACAAAAGAAATAATTTTTGAGGTGACATGCACCTACACAATCTTGATCATGTATGTAAGTGTTGTGCGCTGGGATCAAAAGAACTTAAAACATGGGCATGAAAGACATAATCTTGATAGAAGAAACTTAGCAACCATGTTATAACACGAAAATGAACACAAACAAAAGATCATGAAAATAAAACAATGAAAGTCAAACGTGTGTTCAAATCATAAGAAAAAACATACAAATGGTTTTTAGCTTGTCCTTCATGGAGAGCAAAACATAAATGCATAGGACACCTTCAAGTTTAAGAGGGTGACTAGATACAAATAATTTAAGAACAAGTGAAACCAACAATATAAATCAATCAATGAAAACTTTGGGACAATGCACATTATACTCAGAATGACAACTATGCTCTCTTAATGGTGCATAAAGGTAGAAGGTGGTGACTCAACATAAAAGTAAAAGAAAGGCCCTTCGCGGAGGGAAGCAGTGATTGCAAGTTTTATAAACCTTCAAAAATTATGGTACTTACCGGCTTTGAGCTCTCATTGCCCCATCATAAGCATCTTGAATGGTTAAAGTTAATGCGAGAACACTTATGCTGCATATGCTTGACAAATCATAAGTTGAAAACCTCGTGTCCCGTGAATATGAGTACCCAAACCTCATGCTACTTTACTTAGAGTCCCAAGCAAGCTCTTGTCATTGTAAGTATACACGTATCATCGAGAACCGCCAACGGGGTACCTCCATGACCGATGACATGGAACAAGCCCACATCAAAATGACAGGACAAGCAGACAATGAACACCTCGACATCTCTTTTATTTACCATTTGTATAGCTTTTTATTTTGAGACGCGTCGTCGAATTTCCATTATGGGCATGCTGCAAATTTCCACCATGAATTATGCATGGCTTAGATTGGCGGCCCAGGCATTTCTCTAACACATATACAAACTCCATGATCCCGCAAGATCCCCAATTCATTTCACACCATGAGTATCCATAAACAAAAGATCACGATATCAACTCAAATAAGAAGTGCAATGTTGAAAGCTTGCCCCATGACGGCATGGCTGGGCTAATTCCAAACTTATAACTTGCAAGTATAACAACTCAACATAAGAGACCACAATGTCAAAATTTTAAAGCGAGAAAAGTAAAGTGTGCCATCCGGTTCGTGAGAGCTTTACTGACCAATTTTTGCATAACACTGGTAAGAGTTTAATTTGAAGAGTAGATAAAAGCAAGTCAAATGTACTTTGGAATAGAAAATTGCTAATAGGTACGTATGGTGGACACTTTGGCAAAACTTGGTTTTTAGGCGTTTGATGCACGAGTAGAGCTCATACTCAGTACAAAACGAGGGCTAGCAAAAGACTAGGAGCGACCAACTAAGAGAGCAATAACGGCCATAATCATGCAAAGCGACAAAGCAATATTAAAAGAAGCATAAGATGGCATCAAAAGTCAAAAACTAAATGATCATAGAGGCTATTGGCGACTTTGTAAGAGTCTAACATGTGTGAGCATGCGCCAAGTCAACCCAAATAAAGCATCAAGGAGAAAACCAAAATATTGCTTTCAAATAATTAAAACAACGCATGATTTTTTTAAAGGCTCATTAAGCAATCTCATTCATTTGAGACAAGTCATGCTACAGCAAAACCACTAAGCATACTATCAAAAAGACATCAAGCATGACATGCAAAAGCCTAGGCCGCAGTCTACACAAGCTCCTTCTTGTACCACTTTTTTGCATAAAGCTTTTTTTCTTTTCCAACACCATTCAAACTTTTTTAAAACACCTCTTTTGATGAAAACCAATATAGACCAAAGGCAAAAATACACCTTGATGTAAAGATATAACAAGATCTGAACACAAATCAAGGCGAAAATCGAAAGCTAAACGTAGTTCTAGAAAAAGAGAACACTCGTTGAAATTATAAGAATGAAAAATGGAGTGTTCTTGGCAAATGAAAAGCAAGGCAACTTCTCTAAAAGAAATTTGTTGGGGTCCAACCATTTATTGTAGAAAACTAAACTAAACTTATACTGAAAACTAAAACAACTGACGCTCTAAGAAAAACGCATAATGCATGAAGCAATAAAAATATAGCGTATTGAAAGGTGACCTAATTTTTGCCGATGAAGAAGGGGTGCCTCGGGGGCATCCCCAAGCTTTGACGCTTGTACTTCTTGGATATTTCTTGGGGTGATGCATGGGCATCCCCAAGCTTGAGCTTTTGTCCATTCTTCAACTCATCTCATCATTCTCCAATCCCTATACTTGAAAACTTCCTTCATACAAAACTAAACACAAATCTATTAGCAATATTAGTGTAAGCATAACATAGAATCAACCCTTTTTGCTTCAGGTTTCAACTCAAAACCACCACATATAAAGTATATACTACTGTAGCAACTTTCCCAAAAGTTCCGTGATCAAAAGAACTAAAAAAGAAAGCGATAAAGCGGCAAACACAAATTTTGGCAGAAATCTGTCAAAACAGAACAGCTGACAAAGGTCGAATTTTTAGGGGGTTTTTTGTTTCTCAAATCAAAAAGTGTTCAACTAATGAAAGTTTGGATATAACCTGGGGCATATGCACAAGAAATCGCAGGTCAAAAAGATATACAGAGAATTTTCACAAATTTTTATGGTGCAGCACCAAATACTATTTCAGGACAGCAACATCCCCAAATCTTACCTCGCTCAAATTAGAGGCTTCTCTTGGCACAAAAACGAAATAAAAAGGATAAGGAGCGGTCATTACAGTAGTAATGACTTCCAAGACTCAAATAAAAGAAAAAGTACTGAAAGTAAAAACATTGGGTTATCTCCCAAGAGTGCTTTTCTTTAACGCCTTTGAGCTAGGCGCAGAAAATTGCGAATCAAGTAATATCAAGAGAGGCATTAAGATCCATTGAAGAGGTCTTCTCAATAAGGCATTGTATTTCATCCACATAAGTTTTTGAAGACCCTTTGTGATCACGCTTTGGTTCACTCAAATCACTAAAAAGATTTTTGGGACAGATCCAATTAAAATTATTTTCAAAAGCTTCATACAATCCCAAGAGTTTGCTAGGTATAGGTATCTCGGTTCCCTCATTGTTTGTACTAACAACCTTTATAGGTGAACCAAGCTTATTAAAGCGCTTAAGAACTTTCCTAGCTTCAATGGCAACATCTCTAAATTCTAAGCGCAAAGTTTCCAAGATAAAAGCTTTCTTTTCAGGATCCTCAATTTCATGAAGCTTAAGGAACATGTGTAGCATAAAAGGATTAAGGCTAGCAAACGTAGCTTCTAACATGTGAACTAAATAAGTGGAAGCAACTTCATAACTAGGAGCAAGCTCAGCTAAAGACTTTTCCTCAACTTCTTTATGCATACTAATATGATTAAAGAACTCCTCAATGTTATTTTTCCCAATAATTGAACCACTACCTACTGAGAGGTCCTCCAGAACGTACTTAGGGAACAACATAATGAACTAGAGTAAAGAAATAACAACTATAAAGGATACTAATTTTTTTGGGTTTTTGATAAAACGATGCAAGTAAAAATAAAGTAAAGCAAAACTTAAAACAAAGTAAAGGATGTGCGTGCGAAAACTCCCCTTGCAGAAGTCTTCTTCCTCCCCGGCAATGGCGCCAGAAAAACTTGTTGATGGCGCGGTGATGAATAGTGCCAGAGAACTTGTTGGCGTATAATTAATGAAGTAAATGACCGGCCAGTTGGAAACCCCAAGAGCAAGGTGTGATGAATATAGCAGCAAGTTTTTCCCTCAGTAAGAAACCAAGGTTATCAATCCAGTAGGAGGACGAAATATGACTGAAGGTGATGCCCACTAGCTGCGTGATGCTCTAACAAGGGCGCTGTTAATGATTACTTGTTAGCGCGTCTTCAACCAGTAGCAACGTGGAACCTGCACACAACACAACCAAATACTTTGTTCCCAACTTACGATGAGGTTGTCAATCTCACCGGTTTGCTTGAAACAAAGGGTATGAGCGTATCGAGTGGAAAGCAATAGTAATATGCGAGTAAAGTAAACAGTGCGAGTAAAGTAAACAGGTGATAGCAATATAAAGGAAATAGGACCGGGGTCCACAGTTCACTAGCGGTGTCTCTCCATAAGATAAAATAACACATGCTGGGTAGACAAATTACAGTTGAGCAATTGATAGAATAAAGACAACATGCATATGATGAGAGGATCACTATGAGATACATAGACCGCCATCCAACTGCATCTATGACTAATAATCCACTTGTGGTGAATCAATCCGAGAACTCCACAAGTATTAAGTTGCGAACAACAGATAATTGCATTAAGCAAAGTGTGTAATGTAAACAAAGCATATGCCCTCGAGCATATGAATGTTGTTTTCCCCTTAGTAGCAACAACACATCTACAACCTTAGAGGTTTCTGTCACTCCCCCAGATTAAATAGAGGCATGAACCCACTATCGAGCATAAATACCCCCTCTTGGAGTCACTAGCAACTACTCGGCCAAGATAGCTACTAACAACGGAGAGCATGCAAGATCATAAATAGCATAGAGATAACACAAGATAATATTCAGTACATCAACTCAATCATAAAACCAATATTCATCGGATCCCAACAAACACAACATGTAGAATTACATAACGGTGATCTCGATCATGTAAGGCAGCTCACGAGATCTAAACATAAAGCACATGGTGGAGAAGACAACCATCTAGCTACTGCTATGGACCCATAGTCCAAGGTAGACTACTCACTCATCGCTCCGGAGGCAAGCATGGTGATGAAGAAGACCTCCGGTGGCGATTCCCCTCTCCGGCAGGGTGCCGGGAAGAGCTTCTGGACCCTCCCGATCTTCGGGTCGACGGCGGCGGCGGATTGCGATGTGTTCTAGAAAAGTGATCGGGCCCTTAGGTTTTTTCCCGTCGAGGGGACTTTATAGGCGAAGGGGCAACGTCAGGAGTGGGCCGAGGCGCCCTCACACATAGGGGGCGCGGCCAGGGGCCAGGCCACGCCGCCCTGTTGTGTGGGGCCCTCGTGGCCCCACTCCGTCTCCTCTTCGGTTCTCTGGAAGCTTCGGTGAATTTCTGGACGTTCGGTTTTTGTTTCGTCCAATTCCGAGAATATTTCCTGTGTAACTTTTCTGAAACACAAAAATAGCAGAAAATAGGGAACTGGCACTGTGGCGACTTGTTAATAGGTTAGTTCCGGAAAATGCATAAAAGTGCCATGAAGTGTAACAAAACACTAAGCAAATGGTGTAAAAACAAGCATGGGGCATCAAAAATTATAGATACGTTAGAGACGTATCAGTCACCAATATTGTGAGGTCGCTTGTAGGTACCCTCAAAGTTTTCAGTGAACGTAGTCTGCATGTCAAACCAGGTTTGGATGGAATTTTCCACCAAGTCATTGATCCACTACCACGCTGTGCCGGATAGCATCAGGGGAAGATAGCGGACATCAACGTTGGGTGATCCTCCTGCGATCTGCACTGCGTTGAAGTAGTCTTGTAGCCAAGTTAAGGGCCTATCGACTCCGTTGTACTGGCGGATGTTTTTCTCGATCTTGAACCCATGTGGGATGGGCTCATCACGGATCCGCTGTTCAAAGCACTTCGGGCCGAGGAAGAAGGCTGTTTGAGACTTGGCAATCTCGTTTAAGTGGGTACGCGCATCATAGGGCTTCTGATCCTGTGGACCTTTACGGGAGGGGTGTGACCTGGCTGGGCCGCCACCATCGCCACTGTCACCGCCACCATGAGGGCCGCTTGGTGGGGATGGTGAAGGGTCACGCCTTTTACTCTCGATGTCCTGCGATGGATCTCTGCAACTGCGACGGCTTCCCTCTGTTCTTCATGGAGCTAGGTCATCGTCATGGTGGCGGGAGCCTTACCCTTTGTCTTCGCGGCGGCGGGAAGAATAATGCTTTTCCTTGTCGCTGCTGCGGTGTGCGCCGTCGTCATGGCGAGATGGTTCCCTATGCTTGGACCTGCCATCTCGACTGGTTTCTCATCGTGGCGGCTCGTCCCTCCGGCCAGCATCACAACTCCTTCCCCGCTTGCCATCGTTGTCGCGTATGACACTTCCTCCATGTGGGATTTCGAACGTCTTATACTTTGGTGGCGGCATATTGGACTTATGGCGGGGCGGGGCCTTGTCTTGGTGGTATCCGTAAGCAGGATAGTTCTTGTGGGGCGGCGATGGATTTCTTTGATGGCCTTTGCCATGTAGCCTATCATCAGAGGATATTGGGATGGCATCTGCCCTGTTATGAGCTTCTCATCTTCGAGCCTCTGAGGAACCGGTATGAGATTCGTTATCAGGGTGGGTACCATGATTGCCGTTACCCTGGGCCTTGGAGGCAGTACTGGACCGGCATAGCGCAGGATCAGATTCGAGCCTTCGTGAAGACGTAGCCTTCTCCTGCTGTACCAATGCCTTGGTCATTAGTTTTACTGCCGTCTCTAGGGTTGTCGGGCTTTGGTTATTTTCCAATAGCTCCTTTGTGGCCACGATGTTCTCAATGGGCGTAGCCCTAACTTCATCGCGGTTCTTGTCCACGTATGGCGGATTCTTGATGTACATCCTAGCCAGAGTTTCCGCAGTTGGCACGGTGAACTCAAGGTTTCATGCCAGCAGTGGGTCGCCGCCCTCATTAATTTGATTCTGGATGAGAGTGGCGTACTTCTCCTCCATGTTTCTTGCGCGTTTAAGCGTGTCTTGAGCTTTAGCAATGTTGCCATCCATCTTTTCACCCATCTTCTTGACTTGCTTTGCTTCTTTGAGGATTGCTCATCTCTTTTGCTCGAGATCGTTCACGTCTCTGACATAGTTAGGGGTGATTGGATCTCCTAGAGTTCCGTAGACGACCTTGTCCATCAGGGTCATGAAGTCTTCTAGGTGATGCACCACGGGGATGGCGGGTTGTAGAGGCCTAGGTCCACCCTGGATCTCGGGCAGTTGTTCCGTGGCGGGATCAGCGGCTGGCGGCGGGTTACCCTGCTCTTTGTCGGCATCTCCGTCATGGGCTACTTGAGATGGCGGATCACCGGTTGTCTGCCCAGCGTCATCTCCTTTGTTGGTCATGAACACCTGTTTGGCGGCTGCTTGCTTCTCTTCTATTTCCTGCTGAGCTAACTCCGCCTCGATTCTTCTCATGGCGGCGTCATAGTGATCAGAGTCATAGCCTTTGCTATCCCGGTCATCCAATTCACCACTTTCGTTAAGTGCCTCTAGGATGGATTCACCTGGACTGTCATCTCCATTGGAGGCAGATACCGAAGTGGTTCCTGCGAAAGCAACAAGGCAATACCGCGGTGCCTCTAACGCCAGATTGTTCATGGCGGATTCATAGCGGTCATCCACCACTTCCTCTACCTCTAGGGCGGGTTGGGTGGGATCAGTTTTTAGATCTGATCTAGATAACTTGGAAAGTTCCAGATCAGATGATTCCTCCTCCGTATGCAGCTCGAAAGAGGTCCATTTGGGGGTTTCAGCCATACCAATCCGCTGGAAATTGGTTTCCGTGGCGGGGGTAAGGTCCGTCTCTCCGATGAAGATGTGGATATCTCCAATTGGAACGACGGTAAGTCGAGTAGGGTCTTCTCTAGCCGGCACCAAGAGGTTATCCGCTGGGACGATAGGGAAGCCAGAATCGTAGAGGACACACCCGATGGCGACGGTGTCGCCGATGCCTGCGAAGGCGGATCCCGCCTGGATCCACGCTCCTGACGCGTTATGCCCCCACGGTGGGCGCCAACTGTCATGGTTTCGTCAATAGATCTACCATAGGGGTAGGTGTATGGCGGTTTGTGGAAAGAGGGTGAACACGATGGAGCGATCCGGGACGGTTGTAGCACGAGTTTACCCAGCTTCAGATCCCGCAATAGTGGCAAGACCCTATGTGCTGCTATAATTCACTATATGGCAACAAGTGCTTGGTTACAATAATGAGGTTGGTTGTTTCGCTATGCGATTGGCCTTATCTAAGTCTCGGTGCCTCAAGGGCTCCTCCATGCCGGCTTATAAAGGCGTCTGGCGTGGGCATCACGATGGTACCAGAGTGGATACAATATGGAGTCCTAGACTAAGTCCTATGCGTGTACTACAAGGCAACCTGCCATGGGCCTATCTTCGGATCCGCCATAAGCTCCTGCGTCCAGTATCCACCATGGGCTTTCCAGCAACTGGGCCGCCCGATAGGCAATCCGCCATACCACCTCTATGGGCCACCCTGGCTTGCTGGTTTAGGACTACGTCGCTGGTATACCCATTTGGTATATCCCCAACAGGATGTTCCACTAATCACTCAATAAGAGCCAAATAAGATACCATCAAGATGCATTAGAGGCTCGAAGCAAACACACAAGTATATGATGTGCCAAACAACCAATACGTACTTGAATACACAAGATAAGTAGGTATAAGGAACAACATATACAAACACATACTTGGTACAAAACCAAAACATACAAAGGGGCAAGTAACTTACAATGTAAAGAGGTTAAGTACAAGTTACCGCAAAGAGGCACATTGGATATAAAATGATAGTGTCGATGACTTGGCTTGATGAAATAAAATTAATAAAGATCCCTTAATTCTTCATGAGATAGCCAAGTCTCCAATGCCCTCCACAAACACCTATTGATCAAGTTTTAGCTTGTTGGTCCCCAACCAAGTTGGGTCCTAATAGGTTAGCCACAATAGGCTTGGCAAACCAAATGGTTCTTTTCTTGACACCACTTTGAGTTCCAACAAACTTGGCAAACACATTGCCATCCTTATCTTTCCTAAGAGAATAATCATCATCAACAATGATAGGATTAGATAAGGTACCGCTTAAGCATGAAGAAGCAAAGTGCCCCTTCTCACGACAAATATAGCAACAAGTGCTTCCCTTTCTCTTCTTCGTTAATTTCTTGATTTGGGAAGCTTCATCTTGTTTCTTCTTGGGAAGTGGCCTATCTTCCACTTGAGGTCGCGCTTGAGCTTGACCTTGTGGCCGCTTCCCTTGTTGCTTCTCACTCAAGTGCTCCTTCTTCAATGGGCAAGATCTCACATGATGCCCTTCAATCTTGCACTTGAAGCAAACAATCTTGGCCAAATTCTTGACTTGGTCTTGGCCCTTCTTCTTGTTGTTGCTCTTGGGCTTGTTCTTGGCATTGGAGTTGAATCCAAGTCCACTCTTGTCATTAGGAGATTTTTGCGCACTCAAAATATTATCAAGTGTGGATTTCCCTTCATGATGCTTATCCAAGTCTTTCTCCAAACTAGTGACTTGGGCCTTGAGCTCTTTGATTTCCTCTACAAGTTTAGTAGTAATACAAGTACTAGAGGAGGTAGAAGCTTCATTGTTAGAGCAACAAGGCATAGTAAGTAATTCATCACAAGATGTAGCAATATTATGCCTAGACAAATTACTAGGACTAGCACAAGATAATATAGCATTTTGGTTCAAAGTAGTGCTAATGTCCAAATGAGGCTCACAAGATGTTTTCTTAGAGATACTTGACTCATGAGCTAACTTTAGCCCATTATAAGAGATTAGGATATCCCCATGAGAGCCCGAGAGCTTTTCATGGTTTTCCTCTAATTTCTTATAATTGCTTGTTAGCAATTCAAGTTGAGCCCTTAGCTCAACATTCTCCTTTAATATAGATGCTTCACAAGAAGTAGAGTTAGTAGCACAAGCATTAATAGATTTAGCATTTGTAAGCTCATAAGATTTAATAGATTGAGATAGGCAAGAATTAGTATGTTTCTCTTCCGATAGCTCTTGCTTGAGGAGATTGAATCTCTGTTTCCCCTCTTTAACGAGGGAGTTTAATTCCTTAATGGTCTCCTTGTGTTCAAACAAGGTTTCCATTAAGTGTTCGACTTTAGCACGAGCATCATTATTACCACGAAGAGAGGCATACACAATTTCCATCTCATTCAAGAAAGCTTCATTATCATCATCATCATCATCACTCTCATCATAAGAAGATGTGTCGGGATTCAAAGTAGGAGTTACCTTTGAACCGCTTGCCATAAGGCACATGTGAACTTGTGTAGATGATGATGGAACATCAATAGAAGCACATTCTTCATTTTTGAGTGTAGGACAAGCTCTTGCGAGATGTCCATACTTGTGGCATTCATAGCATTGCCTTCTCTTGATCGAAACCTTCTTGGTTCTTCTATTGATTTCTTCTTTAATTATGTGACCCAATTTTTCTTTAATTTCCTATACATGGTTAGTCATACAACAACTAGAGGAAATAGAATCATTTTGATCATGGTCACAACTAGTGTCGTCGTGGTGAAACAACATATGCCATGGGATGGCTTAAATGGGGGCCGAACTAGATGCTGGAGGATTCGGGAGAGGGGAACGAGCTAAAAAGCACGACAGAAAGGAACACAGATCTACCCAGGTTCGGGGCTCTCGTAAGGAGATAACACCCCTACTCCTGCTCTACTGGTTATTTATATGGATCGAAGGAGTACACAACAATGGTGCTTCCAAGCTCTCTGCTAGAGGAGGAAGATGAACTGCTAAGTGTAGGAACACAGAGTGACCAACCCCTTCCTAGGGCTCCCTGTGCCACCTTATATAGTGGTGGCCAGGGTTACCACGGTCACCTGAGACCAGGGGACACCAACTATACTCCAAATAGGGCAGGCTGACGAAGGCACACGCCCTTGACTTTCTCCCTGATTGCTCTCGATGGGACTCACCCTTGCTGTATCTTGTACTTCCTGGACTGTGACCTTACCACTCTGAGGTAAGGGCTGTACTTGTGCACAGTGAGGGTAGGTAGACCTCCACTGTGCACCCTATCACCATGCACTGCTTCCATACTTGGATGTCTTCCTCCTTGATTGTAGGGATGTGACTCCCTGGTTGACCTACGTGACCCGGATATGACCGTTGGCCATATCCCGGACCTATATGCCGGACCATCGTCCTATGAAGGACGGGTAATCCGGCCTCCCTGCTCCTGCACAACATATCAAATAAGTTAGGCCGGCATATCTATGCATATGCCGGCACCTCTCAATACATATTCCGGTTATACCGGCATATCCGAACATTCCCGGGATACACATATATACCGGCCTGGCCGATGTTCTTATATTCCGGTCAGGCCCTTCCTTGGTCAACCGGCATAAAGTCAACCATAGTCCTTGTATCTTTCTAGTCTCTTGACCCTACCGGGGGTCATCCCCCCGACATTAGTCCCCGAAGCTGTCGAGGTCCCCCAGTCTTGACTGAGGGGCCTTGGCAGATTTAACATGATACCTCTTTTGCTATATCCCGGCGTATGATTTTACACCGGCGATCACACTGTATGCTGGCTCTCCTTTCCTTTCCACAAGTTAATCCGGCCGGTCCCGGGGTATTCCGGACCAAACCAATTCCCCGTGCAGTTATTCCGGCATGATGAGACTTCCCTGAGAAGCCAAGCCCAACAGTTTGCATCGAAACTTGCAACTGCCCTGCCATCATGAACGGTCATACGACGTGACGGTTCACAGTGCCTTTACTGCAGACCATCATTGCCTAGTGGCTCGGTTACTGTAACCGCCGCCCACTCCGTGCCGCCACGCGGCGACCTCCCGCAGAAACGGTCGGGGTAGTGGAGCACTACCACCCCCACGACCCTTACCCGGAGATATATAAATAGGGCGGCGGGGGTAAACTTCTCCTTTTTACCCCACACCGTCGTCTTCTTCCTCTGTCCCACTGCCTCCTGCGCTTCGCCGCCGGACCACGGAACAGAGAACCTGCTCCGCCGTCGATCTGCTCCACGCCGACGCCGACGCTCGACGACGCCCGACATCTTTGTCGACGACGCCGCCGCCGCCTCTTTCCTCAGCGACATTGCTGGGAGATCGGAACTTCTTCTGCACGCTCGCCGTCACTGTTCCACCACCGCCGGCCAAGCTCCGGTGAGCTTCTCCTTCTCTGTTCTTCCTTTCCCATGCTTTTCTGTAACTTAGCAATGGTAACCCTACTGGCTTGGATCTGCGATAGTTCCTTTGCTTGATATCCCTCGGATTCGAATAGCATTGCTAGCAATGTTCCTTAGCACTCCACAGGTGTTCTTCCTTAGAAGTTTTACCCATGTTTGTTTCCGATTATAACTGCGATGGTAGATCTTCTTTTTCTGCTAACTTTGGTGAGAGTAGTATGCCGGAGAGACTAACCTCCCTCTTTTCCCTGATCTTGATAGGATTAACATCATGGGACTCCGGCTCTCACGCCTTGTTCCGGCCATCAAGATGGCTTCCTCAAGCATGACGGGTACCTCGGCCTCAGAGGAAGATAACTCGGCCCGGATCCAAGGACACTCCGGCTGGGAGGGGTCGGAGGTTACCCCGGCCGACATATCCTGGATCACCTCCACCAGGAGAGTGCCGGGGGGTGTTGCATGCCGGCTACCGGCGGGAGAGACTGCGCCGGCACCTGAACCCGGCGAACGAGTTGTCTTCATTGCCCACTTTGAGCGGGGTTTCGGTCTGCCGGCGTCGGACTTCTTCCGGGACTTCCTCGACACCTACGACCTGCAGCCTCACCATATCCCGGCGAACGCGGTGATGATCCTCTCCGCCTTCGCCGCATTCTGCGAAGGCTTCGCCGGCATAGAGCCCTTCTCCCAAGCCTGGGCGAAGTACTTTCAACTACAGAAGCAAGTCATCCAAGAGCCGCCCCGGAGCAAGGATGACCCGCCGGAGACGGCCCAGGAGAAGAAGGACCGCCCCATGACCCTTTGTGGCGCGGCCACCATCATGTCCCGGAAGGGCTCGGACTTCCCCAAGGTGGAACTCCTCGAGTCTTGCAAGAAGTGGCAGAAAAGCTTCTTCTACGTCAAGAACACCACCGACGTGGATCTGCTCAACCTGCCGCCATTTGTGGATGAGCCACCCTTGGCTATGAAGAATTGGACCTACAATCCGAAGAACTCTGTGATGCCGGTGAATGCTCTCCACCGGGTTAAGGGCGAGCTCCGGGATGCCGACCTTACCCCTCAAGATTTAGTGGCATGCTTTATCAGCCGGCGCGTCTCTCCTCTGCAGCGCCGGTCACACAAAATCTGCCAGATGAGCGGGCCCATGGACCCCACCCGGCATTCTACACACGAGCTGACCCCGGCCGACATTCTGCGGCGGATCAAGGACGTCTGCAAGTCCTCTCAGGCCACCTTTGCCTGGGGACTTGAACCATACAGCCGGGATCGGCCCGCCCCAACGGTAAATACTTTGGCCGATACATACTCTCTTGTCCGGCATATAGACACTTATCATGCATGGCCCGAGATTTTGTTATTTGCCAACATACTTATAATGCTTGATCCGACATACTTCTTGCACCGGCATATTTCTTGCTTCTGACTCATTTACTTTGCATTATGCAGAAGTTCAGCTTCCAGAGTATGGAGAACTCCCGGATCCAGATCGCGGCAGACCGCACTGCTGCAGATGTTGAAGATCTGGATCATTGGGACAAGCTGCCCCGGAACACCCATGCTGCCTCTGCCGCGGGTAAGGCCTCTTCATCCCGGCATTTCACTCAAGACTGGAGTGATGATGACTCCGATGAAGACTGCCAGATGTTTATCTGCCCGACACCTCTAGCTTACGCTCTTCCTACAACACCTCTTGCTTACGCCTTTCCAATGTCGTCCTCAGCTATCCCGGACGACATGGTTGTCGACGCCGCCCCTCTGAACCAGGGACCTCCTTCCACCGGCGGACGTGCCGGCCGGAAGCGAGGCGTGAAGCCCCAGCCCGACACACCTCAGCAACAGAAAAGGCAGAAGGTTGGCGTGCCCATTCCGAAGAAACAGAGGCCTATTGCCTCGGGGTAAGTTTCTTTTCTTCACATTGCTTCCGACATACTTTCTTCTTTGATTACTAACTTGGTGCTTTTCTCTCTTTCAGGGTTCCTCTTGCGCCGGAGCACGCTTCCAGCACAAGCGCCAGCCCTAACATTGAAAAGCCGGCGGCCACCGCCACCCCTGACATACCTTCAGCAAGCCATACTACTTCACCGGCGCCGGCACCTTCGCCTGCGCCTGACAAGACCACCTCCCCGGCGAAGGACGATCCTCCGCCGGAACAAGATTTCTCTGCCCCCGACGTCCACATGGACTCGGGGGCTCAACAGGAACCTTCGGCTTCTGATGTCCACATGGACACAGGAGCCCAACAAGATGCCCCCGACTCCGGCGCGCCCACCAGCGGCGCCGGGACAACTGAGGATGCCGGCGCAAGCAACAAGAGCGCCGGCATAGATAACAAAGGAAAGGGCCCTGCAGTGCCGGAAGTCCGGACTACTCCGGAACCTGCCTCTGCTGGCCAAGCTGCACCGGCCGCGCCGGAACAACCCGCGCCCAAGACTCCCTCTGCTGAGAAGACTCCAGCACCAGCCAAGACCGCTGCCCCGGCCAAGACCTCCATCCCGGACAAGACCTCTGCCCCGGTCAAGTCCGGCACCCTCAAGATCCAGCCGACCAAGTCCGGCACACCATCCGCCGCCACTGCTCCTTCTAAAGCAGCATCCCGGCCTAGCTCTGCCATGGCCCTGCATCTTGGCAGGGCAGCATCCCGGCCTGGCTACCGGCCCAGCTTCTTCGACACGCCAGAACTTGAGGGCCGCGTCTCCCTGGTGACGAAAAGTGACCAGAGCCTTGGGTCTCTTAAGGAGCACTGCATCAAGTGGAATGACGCCGACAGCATGGACACTGTAGACTCTAGGAGCAAGAAGTTGGCCGAAGCCTCGGCCACTGGCAATCCATCTGATATCCTGGCCGTGAAGCCCATTCCAATTGCCTGCGAACTCCTCAGCCTCCAGCAATGACTTCATCTCCTGGCCGATGCCACTAACGTAAGTCTTTTCCACGTATATCCCCAGTCCCCAAAAATGTCGGCTGTCCGGGATACGGACATCCAGGATTTTCCAATACTCTTTCAGTTAGCTGTTCTCAAATTAACTGCTGACATATGAGCTCGATCCGAGCTTCAAATCCTAGTCACCGAGAGCCGGGATAGGTGCGCAGCACCTGTGCCGGGTCTTCAACAGCATGAATTTCTTCGTATAATCTTCAATTGTTCTGGCATGCTAGACTTTTCTCATAACCTTTCAAATCCTAAAACTTTTGCAGCGCATGAACAACACACGCGCCGACATGTTCCACGACTTGGTGTGCGAGCACCGGAAGTTATCTGACGCACATAGCAAGCTCCTGCTGGAACTGCGCCAGAAAGGTAAACTCATCCAACATATATGCCGGATGCCTTGCCTTCTTTTTTCTCTTTACACCTTTTGCCGGCACACCTTAATATGCCGACACATAACCTTTTACCGTCATTCCGCAGCTGGTGCCGAAGCCCAAGTCACCGAGCTTGTCAAGAGGGTGAAGGAGCTGACAGGTATGCCGGATCCCGCTGTCACCCAAATAGACACTTTATACTTCAAATCCTTTATCTCTTGTCACTGTTTTCTATCTTCACATTATTTTGCCTTCAAATCTTTTCAGATGATAAAGCTGCACTGGAGGCACGCCACCAGGACTGTAGGCCCTCAGTGGATGTGGCCAAGCAACTGGACGACTGGGATGCCGCTCACAAGGTCGAGATAGAGCAGTTGAAGGGCCGGATTGCCGAGCTTCTGGAGGAGAAGGAGCAGAGGGAGGGCCAACTCAAAAAAGCCCAGGAGCTGCTTGTCACTTCCAAAACCGACGCAGCCAACGCTCATGCTGAACTGGATGGCTTAAAGGAGTAGGCCACCAAATGGGAAGTTGCCATTGCCCAGCTCAATGCCGATCTCGCCAGTAAGCTTCAAATCCTTTTCCTTATCTTGCCCGACATAACCTTTGAGCCGACACATCTTTTCCTCTTGCTAACTTGCTTGCCATGTTTCAGACATGTTCCCTGCTTCCGTCGAAGACGTTGAGAAGGCTTTGCAGGTGGATCAAGAGAACCGGGGTGTTCCGGTTACCTCGGCCAACTGGGACATGTCGGAGCAGTTGGTGGCCCTGCAAGCCCGGAAGGACGCCATGACCTCCTACACCGATGATCTCTTCCTTGGTGCTCAGGAGGCATATTCCGCTCTGTGGCCGGGACAAAGGACGCCCATTGACCCCGTCGACCTCGGCAATGATCTGCAGCTCGCCAAGGTTCGCCTCCGGGAATGGCGGGATTCCGGCGCCCGGGTGGGAGCTGATGAAGCTCTCACCTACTTCCTCTCTTGGTACGAAAAAGCTGATCTGGAGACTTTGCGCACTGTGCGCGAAGGATCTATCTGGACCACGGATCCGGAACACATCCGGCGTCGACGGGAACTGGCCCATAGTTTTGTGGACTATGCCGACACCGATGCTTTTGTCCGGGACATCCGCGAGCCGGAGAAGAAGGACGACGCCAAGGCATCTGCCGACGCTGAGGGCTCCGACTCCAGCCAAGATGAAGAGGAAGATGAAGAGGCCGGCACAGACGTTCCGGAACAGGGATCTGCCCCGGGCGGAGGGGACGGTTCCATACCATCTGCTGGGTCCGGCACTCCTGAAGCCGACATCTCCACTACTACAGCTCCACCAGCCGGCGGCTCTGCTTCTGCCCCTGCTTCTTGACTTTGCCGCACCAAATTTTTTAAGCTTTATCAGATCCCCGGTATGCCAGGTGCAAATGTAATATATACTCTATCTCCCTTAAGTTTGCTAGCTGAACAAGTTTTAACTTGGTTTGCTTGTTTATGAATGCCGGATCATCTTTTGGCTAAGTCACCGAGTTTGTTTTCCTGTTTCCTCAACTTCACAACCTTGGCTACTTGTCTACCTTTTTTGGCTTTCGACGTAAGAGTCTCAAGGTTGCTTCATTAAACATACAGTACTTTAACTTTGAAACTTAGACTTCAAATCATCCGACATTTCAAGTTTTAATCTTAGCAATAACATAAATGTCGATTCGCTTGCTCTATATTTCCTTAGCCGTTTTCCATGTGTAGACAATCTCCGGCATCTACTCTTGCTAGCCATGAAGCCGGGTTTCGGACAGCAGCTGAGTCGAAGAGCGGCCTTTGGTGCCGACACATTACTAGGCCGACATAGGAAATATTCAAATCAAGCCAGCCGGCATACAAACAAGAACTCAAAATAAACAGTGATATATCTCGGAGGCAGTACCCGATCTCTTCGGGATGCCGACATTTCATTTATTAGCCTTATACCGGCATACAAAGCAAAATGGAAATACATACATTATGCTGCTCAGGAGTAAAAGGGACGGAGTAGGGCTATGCTCCATGGTCGCTTGGTTTCTTCTCCGGACCTGTCCGCCTTGTCCTTCTTGGGGGCCTGCGCATCTATAAGATAATAGGCATCATTGTGCAGAGCTCTGCTCACAATGAATGGCCCCTCCCATGGAGGAGTTAACTTATGCCGGCCCTCTGTGCCTTGCCTTAGCCGGAGTACTAGATCTCCCTCTTGGAATCTCCTTGGATTCACCTTCTGTGCATGATAGCGTCTGAGGTTCTACTGATATACTGCTGTTCTTGACAGAGTTATTTCTCTTGCTTCCTCTAGCAGATCAACATCGTTTTCCCTGGCTTCTTTAGCCCCTTCCTCAGTATATAGCACCACTCTTGGTGCATCATGTATTACATCTGTTGGAAGCACAGCTTCTACTCCATACATAAGAAAAAATGGTGTATAGCCTGTTGACCTATTCGGAGTTGTCCTTAAACTCCAAAGCACTACTGGCAATTCATCTAGCCAACATCCCGGAGTTTTCTCCAGTGGCTCTATCAGCCGAGGTTTTATGCCGGACAACACTAGTCCATTTGACCTCTCTACTTGGCCATTGGTGCAAGGGTGAGCGACCGACGCAATGTCCAGCCGGATTCCCACTTCCTCACAAAATCTGGCAAATGGCCCTTGGGCAAAGTTCGACCCATTGTCAGTGATGATGCCATGGGGAACACCATATCTCATGATTATATCTTTTAGGAATTTCACTGCTGTGTGTCCATCACACTTGCTTATGGGCTTTACTTCAATCCACTTGGTGAACTTGTCCACCATGACCAAGATATGGGTCATCTTTCCTCTGGCCGGCTTAAAAGCCCCGACCATATCCAGGCCCCAAACAGCAAAGGGCCAGGTTATCGGGATAGTCTTCAAGGCAGATGCCGGCTGATGAATCTGGTGGGCATATCTTTGACACCCATTGCATTTCCGGACCAAATCTTCTGCTTCTTGTAGTGCCGTCGGCCAATAGAAGCCATGCCGGAATACCTTTGCCACCAATGCTCTGGATGAAGCGTGGTGACCACACTCCCCCTGATGAATTTCCCGGAGCATCTCCAGGCCTTCCGCAGATTCGACACATCTCTGCAATACTCCGGTGACACTTCTTTTGTATATTTCCTTGTTTATGATGGTATATCCTTTGGATCTCCTTGCAACCCGGCGTGCCTCGGTTTCATCCGCCGGCACTTGACCATCCACCAAGAAATCCATGATAGGACGTGCCCATGAGGGCACTTCTCTGACAGTGAACACTGCCTGATCTATCTCCATCATTTCGACAGACATAATCGATCTCCATGGGCTGCGAAGTCCCCGGGATTGAGGGATCAGTCCCCGGGTATGCCGGAGCAGTCCCCGGGTATATTGGCACAACCTCTTGGTACATTTTACCCTTGCCCTTATTTCTGCTCCGGAATACTGCACTCACCGCATATATCGGCCCAGTCCCCGGGACTGAGAAAACAGTCCCCGGGTTATCTGACCTGGCTCCAGCATCTATCTCCATCGGAACTGCATCCTCCGGACCTGGCGGGACATAAATGGAAGATGACTCCGGCGAGGGTTTGATTGACGGCTTCCTCAGATGCTCCAATGAAATGCCGGGCGGGATTGAATCTCTGGAAGATCCCAGCTTGGACAATGTATCGGCTGCATCGTTCTAAGCCCGGAGAACATGCCGGAACTCACAACCTTCGAAGTAACCGCTCAACTGATGTACCAGGAAATGGTAGGATCCCATGTTTGCATCATGCGCATCCCATATGCCGGAACACTGCTGAATCACTAAGTCAGAATCACCGAAACACATAATCCGGCGAATTCCTATGTCCTTAGACACCTTCAGGCCATGCACAAGTGCCTCATATTCCGCCACGTTATTGGATGCAGCAAAATGAATCTGCAGAACATATCTCAATTGGTCATTCTTTGGTGAACTGAGAACTATGCTGGCACCCAGGCCATGTATTATCTTGGAACCGTCGAAATGCATCCTCCAATAATTTGCATCTGGCAATGGTGGCTCATATTGTATCTCGGCCCAGTCAATAAAGAAATCAGCCAACACCTGGGACTTGATTGTATCTCTCTTGTCATATTGAGGAGTATATGGTGACAACTCTATTGCCCACTTGGCTATTCTGCCACTGGCATCTTTGTTGCCTATGATCTCCAAGATAGGGGCCTCGGCCACTACCCGGATTGGATGCTCTTGGAAGTAATGCTTGAGCTTCTTGGCCGCCATATAGACACCATAGGTCATCTTCTAATAGTGTGGGTAGTTTTGCTTTGAGGTGGAGAGGACTTCACTCAGATAATATACCGGCCGCTGCACGGTTTTGCCTCTCTCCTCTCGCTCCACTACCCCACAGCACTGACGACTCTGTTGGTTGCCGCTATGTAAAGTAACATCGGCTCCCTGGGCATGGGAGATGCCAACACTGGCGCTGTTGACAACATCTGTTTCAGCTCTTTGAAAGCCGTATCTGCTTGCGCTGTCCAGACAAATGTGTCGGACTTTTTCATCAATTGATATAACGACAAAGCTTTCTCTCCCAGCCGGCTTATGAAACGGCTCAGGGATGCGAGGCACCCGGTGAACTTCTGTACTTCCTTCAAATCAGTCGACGGCTTCATTCTCTCTATGGCACGAATCTTGCCGGGATTAACCTCAATTCCCCAGCTGGAAACCAGGAAACCGAGCAATTTGCCTGCTGGCACACCGAAGGTACATTTAGCCGGATTCAACTTCATCCGGAATCTCCTCAAGTTTGCAAAGGTTTCCCGGAGGTCATCTACGAGAGTCTTGCTCTCCTTGGTTTTTATGACGACATCGTCGACATATACCTGCACATTTTTATCTATTTGGTCATGCAAACACTTTTGCATGCACCTCTGGTAAGTTGCTCCGGCATTTCTTAAACCGAACGGCATAGTGAGATAGCAATAAGCCCCATACGGGGTAATAAAGGATGTCTTTATTTGATCCGGCTCATACAAGGGGATCTGGTGGAAACCAGAATAAGCATCTACGAATGATAATAGTTCACATCCGGCCGTGGAATCAATCACTTGATCGATCCGAGGTAGCGGGAATGAATCCTTAGGACATGCCTTGTTCAAGTTGGTGTAATCGACACACATCCGCCATACTTTCACTATGGCGGGCTCATCCTTCTTCTTTTCCACCAAAACCGGATTAGACACCCAATCCGGATGAAGCACTTCTTTGATAAAGCCGGAGGCTAGGAGCCTGGCCACTTCGTCCCAAATGGCTTTCCTTCTATCACCTGCATTCCGCCGGAGCGATTGCTTCACCGGCTTAGCATCCGGTCTCACATGTAATGCGTGCTCAGCCAGCTCCCTCGGCACACCTTGCAGGTCTGAAGTAGACCATGCAAAGATATCCCGATTCTCACGGAGGAAGCTGATGAGCTCGATTTCCTATTTGGGATCCAAACCTACCCCGATGAGGGCATAGCGCTCCGGAAAAGCCTCATCCAGAGGCACCTTCTTGACTTCCTTGGCCACTTTAAAAGAAGTGCCGCCACTTGGGTTTGTCATGCCCGGCAAAGGTGTGCCGGTCACGACTGTTTCAGCAATCTCCACTGCTCGCTTGAGCCTCTTCTTTTCCTCTGCAATGATCAGAGTCTCGGCCAGATTAGATCTGGCTGTTGCACATGCCATCGAGCGCTTGTAATCACCAATGATGGTGATCACTCCCTTGGGCCCCGGCATTTTCATCTTCAGGTACGCAACATGCGTAGAGGCCATGAACTTTGCCAGTGCCGACCTACCCAGCAAAGCATGGTAGGGGCTTTCCAGATCCACCACCTCAAACATGAGGTTCTCCACCCTGCAGTTATCCCGGTTGCCAAACATGACATCCATCCGGATCTTGCCCATCGGCGCACACGAAAGTCCCGGCACAATGCCGTGGAATGTGGTCTTGCTTGGCTCCAGCATATTTTCCTTGATGCCCAGCTTCTGCATCGTATCCCGGTACATGATATTGATGCTGCTTCCATTGTCAATGAGGACCTTGCTGAATCTCACGTTATTAGCCGGCCCGACGAATGTCGGATCCATCACCAGAGCATACCCGCCGGGGTTCGGCATGATCCTGGGATGATCTGCCCTGTCCCAGCCAATGGCCTGGTCAGACCAGTACATTAGCTTCGGAACTGCCGACATAACGGCATTCACCTCCAAACACCTCCGGTACAAGCTCTGCTTGTCTGTTCTTTCGGTCTCAAAGACCATGTAGCTCTGATCATGTTCCTTGTACTCATTCCAGCCCGCTGCTGGGCCTCCGGCATAGTACTCCGGGTTATAGTTCTGATCTACTTGATTTACGCCGGCACTTCCAACATTGCTCTGATTCCCGGGATTAACCGGCCTGGGCGGGACTGCGACTGTATTTGCACCTGTCAACGGTGATGGAGCTGCCGGGATAGATGGTCTAGCCGGTCCCCAGGGACCTCCACGACCTGCTAATATGTTGTCCAGCCATGAACAGTTTCTCGTCAAATGATTTGCCGGCTTACCCGGCTGGAATGTGTGAAACACACAAGGCTTATCCATGGCCAGACCCACCGTATACTTCGGCCATTGCTTCTTCTGGCCGGCGCCGCCGCCGGCACTCTTGTTGATCCAGACATTCTTCTTCTGGAAGGGCTGCGCTTGCTGCTGTGCCTGTTGCTGCTGCTGATTGCCCTCATATCTCGGACGCTGGCTACTGCCGGCGCCCTCTTGCTCTTCCTCCACAGCTGCTACTTGTGCCATTCCATACCAGTAATCCGGCCTTTCATCTCTTCTCTTGTTCCGGTTATCAGAGCGATAGTATTGCCCTGGTCTCCCGGCGCTGTTGGTGTTCCCCTGAGTCTGCCCCTGTCCTTGTGAATCAAGGGTGGGCTGCATGGGATCTCCTAGAGCATAACTATCGGCAATCTTGATTGTCTCGGCCAACGTGGCCGGCATTTCCCTCTGAAGCTTTTGCCACAACATGGTGCCATGCCGGCACCCATGAGCGAACCGCATGATGGCCTGCTGCTCCACAACTCCTTCGCAGGAATTGCGCAATGTGCACCACCTAGTCAGGTAGTCACGGTCGGTCTCATTTACTCCTTGCCGGTAGTTGGCCAGCTGCTGCGGATGGTTAGGCCTCTTGTATGTACTGGTGAAGTTTGACACAAACTGCTCTTCGAAATCAACCCAGCCGTTGATACTTCCGGCCGACAGATTATTCAGCCATATCCTGGCTGGTCCTTCTAGCATTTGCGGTACATATCATACCGCCCATCTGAGGTTTCCTCCGGCGATGTTCACTGCGGTGGAGTAATCCTCCAACCAATCTTCCGGCTTTGTACTGCCGTTGTATGTCCTTGCGCCACGCGCAAGCTGGAAGTAGTAAGGTACCGGCTCACCCATAATCCGGGGTCCAAAGCACATAGGACCCGGAGCTCCTTGCCTCTCCACCAACTCTGATTGGTGAATCCTGTCCAGCTTGAAGCGCGCATCACTTGCTGCCAAGGACCGAAGTCCTAGCCGGGATGCAATTGGGCCCGCGATCATCTTTTGCTGCTGCTGCTCCGGCTAACACTGCTCATTTAGCTGGCCTTGCTGATACTGCTGGCCTTGCCGGTGCTGTTGTTGATATCCCGCCCTGGCAAGGGCGGAATTCCCATCATCTTCCCGATGTCTCGGCTGACCTGCACCTTGCTGCTGTGCTGCACCCCCGGCATCTTGCGGCTGACGCCGAGCACCACTATTACTCCGGCCACCACCGGCCGACACTGCTCCTTGCCCGGCCGGTATATTTTGGCCAGCCTTCTTGCTGCCGACATACTTGTCAGCTTGGCTGGCACTCTTTTGAACTATTGCTTGCTTTCCGGCGATTGCCGGATCATACACCTGGATCTGCTTGTCCCGACGGCCAGAGGTCACACTTCCGGCACGCCGGGCGCTTGGATGCGGGGACGAAGCTTCCCCCCTTGACCTTGCGCCGGCACCTCCTACCGACGCAACGTACTGGGATGCCCCGGCACCTGGGTTTGCCTTCTTAAAGGCCTCCTGCTGCTTGGTAGCTTCAGACAAAAGATGGTTAAGCCGGGCTTGCTGCTCATGCAGTGCTTCACCGGACAAATTAGATAAGTCCTTTGCTACCTCTGCTGCCGCTCTAAGGTTCTTCACTGGTGAGCTATAGACTACCTTAGGCACAGTGCTAGTTGCAGTATGACTCTTAGCTCTAGCATCTTTACCTAGCTCAGTGTTAAGATCTCTACCTCTAGTTCTAACCTCATCTATCCGGCTAGGCCGGGTTACCACAGGAGTAAAACCATGGGCTGCCTCATACTCACGGAGTTGCCGGTTAAACCGTTCGCGCTCCTGATGCATGGCCAGGGCCTCGTCGACGAGGGCCTGACGAGATCCCTCCAGGACCTCCCTTGTCTGCTCCGGATCATAGCCGGATCGCACCGGCTCAAGAAGCCGATCGATGATGGGAAGAAGCACCTGACCCTTTGCCGGCACAGCGGAAGTGCCGGCCAGGTTCTCGACACGCTCCAACGGAGGACGTGCCGACCTCTTGGCCTTCGGCGGCTCCGGGGGAGTATCCGCTGCTGCTGCTGCCTTGCCGGCACCATCTGCCGGCGGCACTGATGTGCCGGCCATCATTACCTCGGCCGACTCTACTGAGCGAGCGCTACGCCCAGCGTGAGCCAGCCGATGTGACGGAGGATCCGCCGCCACCAGTACCTCTTCCCTGCAAACTCTCTCAGTCCCCACGTACACCTCGTGGGAACCGAAAGACATGATCCGGCCATCCCTGGGGAACGGCCGGCCACCGAGACATCCGGCGTTGTCACTGACGAAGCTGAGCGAGCCTAGCCTCTGGACGAGGCCAGAGACCACGCGCACTCCCGAAGCTGCTATCACAGACCCCGTCCGAATAAACACTCCGCCCAGCATATCGATCTGCCCCACGGTGGGCGCCAAATGTCGTCGTGGTGAAACAACATATGCCATTGGATGGCTTAAATGGGGGCCGAACTAGATGCTGGAGGATTCGGGAGAGGGGAACGAGCTAAAAAGCACGACAGAAAGGAACACAGATCTACCCAGGTTTGGGGCTCTCGTAAGGAGATAACACCCCTACTCCTGCTCTACTGGTTATTTATCTGGATCGAAGGAGTACACAACAATGGTGCTTCCAAGCTCTCTGCTAGAGGAGGAAGATGAACTGCTAAGTGTAGGAACACAGAGTGACCAACCCCTTCCTAGGGCTCTCTGTGCCACCTTATATAGTGGTGGCCAGGGTTACAACGGTCACCTGAGACCAGGGGACACCAACTATACTCCAAATAGGGCAGGCTGACGAAGGCACACGCCCTTGACTTTCTCCCTGATTGCTCTCGATGGGACTCACCCTTGCTGTATCTTGTACTTCCTGTACTGTGACCTTACCACTCTGAGGTAAGGGTTGTACTTGTGCACAGTGAGGGTAGGTAGACCTCCACTGTGCACCCTGTCACCATGCACTGCTTCCATACTTGGATGTCTTCCTCCTTGATTGTAGGGATGTGACTCCCTGGTTGACCTACGTGACCCGGATATGACCGTTGGCCATATCCCGGACCTATATGCCGGACCATCATCCTATGAAGGACGGGTAATCCGGCCTCCCTGCTCCTGCACAACATATCAAATAAGTTAGGCCGGCATATCTATGCATATGCCGACACCTCTCAATACATATTCCGGTTATACCGGCATATCCGAACATTCCCGAGATACACATATATACCGGCCTGGCCGATGTTCTTATATTCCGGTCAGGCCCTTCCTTCGTCAACCGGCATAAAGTCAACCATAGTCCTTGTATCTTTCTAGTCTCTTGACCCTACCAGGGGCCATCCCCCCGACAACTAGAGACAAGCATATCATCACAAAATTTAATCAAGCAAATTTTAGGAGATATGCAAGGACCTTTAACACAAGAATGAGTAAAGAATTTCTTGCAAGAAGTGTTTAGGTACAAACTCTTTACACCAATAGGATTTATAGAAATAGAATCAATGATGCAAAGAACAAGACTACCATCATCACATATGATTTCTTCACTCACCATATCATTACCTTGTGATAAATCACATGTTGGTGAAGTGGAAGAAATTGAACAATCATCACGACCGGATGTGGAAGCGAATTGGAGCTCTTCATGATGTGAAGGTGAAGAGAGCTCCTTGGGTTCACTTTCAATGTCAAGAGAAATGCACCCACCAAATGAATCTTCTAGCTTGGTCCATATCTCATGAGACGACTTGCACTTTGAACCCATCAAGCAAACATAAACTATGAAGCTCACAGACAATAAAATTTCATTAGATACTTGAGCTTCAAGATGTAAATTTTTCTCATCCTCTAAAGATAAATTTTGAGGATCCATCGGAGGAGAAAAACCTACATCTAGAAATCGCTCTATATTTGGACACAAAGTCCAAAGATTGCAAAGCATGTGATTTCTCCATAAGTTATAATTTGTGCCATCAAAAATAATTGTGTCATTGTGCACTAAAAAACTAGCCGACATCTTTACTCTCAAGGCAGTGAAGCCTAAAAAAAGAGTGACCTTGCTATGATACCAATTGAAAGGACGAGATGTCGCCTAGAGGGGGAGGGGGGTGAATAGGCATTTTAAAAACAATTACAGAATTGGCTTGAAGGAATGCGGAATTAAACTAACATTTATTTTCTTCAAGCACAAAACCTAAATATGCTAGGCTCAACTAAGTGCAACAACACCAACTAGAGATAAGCAAGATAGCACAAGATATAATTCACAAGTGATAAACAAGATATAAGTACTTCAAGCACGAAGGCTATCACAAGGAAATAAACTCGGGTATAGAGATAACCGAGGCACGCGGAGACGAAGATGTATCCCGATGTTCACTTACATAAAGTAAGCTAATCACCGTTGGAGAGATGCGGGAAACCACGAAGGCCCCCGAACGCCACGAAGGCTCACATTCTTCTCCGAGTCCCCCACGAAGCTAGGGAACCCTTCTTATGGTTAGCTTTTCCTCCACTCCGGAGATGGCAAGCTCCACAACCACTTCACAACTCCCACAAAGGGGAAGCCCGGGCCTCTTCACAATCTTCCACGGAGAGGTCACCGAGGCACCAACCGCCAAGCCAACTAGGAGGTCACCCTCCAAGAGTAACAAGCTCACGGTCTCTCACTCAAACAAATCGTAATGGAGAGCTCAACACTATGCAAGGATGCAAAGCAAGAACACAAGGGGAAGTGCTCAAATCCTTCTCTCCCAAATCCCACCAAGGCAACAAATGCTATGGAAGAGTTAGAGAGGAATAACAAGGGTGGAGGTCAACAAATGACCCTAAGATCTAGATCCAATGGGTTCCCCTCACTTAGAGGAGGAATTGATTGGTGGAGTTGTAGATCTAGATCTCCTCTTCCAAATCCCTCAAAAATATGCAAGAATCATTGGAGGGAAGAGAGAGGGAGCAAGCTCAAGAGGTTCAACAATGGAGGTGAGAGAAAAGCTCAAGAATACACTAGAAAAAACCCTAGAAAACCATTTGGGGAAGAAGCCCCTTTTATAGCAAATCGAAATAGGGCCGTTGGGGGCAAAACTCGGGTGAATTCCGGTCAAAAGTCAGTCTCGCCGGGCTCTGCACTGGACCTCCTGGTGCACGGCCCGGTGAGCGCCAGGCCTGCACCAGAAAACCTCCCAAATATGGTTTCCGGTGAAAACCCGGCGCTCGCCGGGCCCTGCGCCGGCCTCCCGATGAGAATCCCGGTCAACACCGGATTTGCGCCAACTGAAAAATTCGGAATACGAAAACGGTGATAACTTTTGCGTCCGGACTCCGATTTTAGCAAACTTGGGCTTTTTGAAAATCTAAGAGAAAGAACTATCCAATGAACCACATAAATCCCAAGAATTAGTAAGAGGTAAAAAATCAAATGAGGAGAGGTGAGAACCTCCCATAAGAAAGAACCAGTAAATCCTCCAAACCCGAAAACGCAATAAGAGATGCATATGAATTCCGTTTTTAATGAACTCGGACTTGTTGGAAATATAACAACAAGCTCAAGAACCTCACATAGAGAAACACCAATAAGCAACAAAGTAGGGAAAAGCAAAGTATGCAAAGGATTGAGCTCCCTAAGACGATGTGATCAAGTTACCCAACCGAAAGCCCCTCTTGATAGTGCGACTATCGATCCTATAACCCGGTCTCCCAACAAACACCTTGAGACCGGTAAAAGGAAAACCTAGCAAGGACAAACCTTTGCCTTGCGCTTCCCGCTTGATCTTGATGATGATGCTTCATGCTTCCGTCAAGCCGGAATGCTTCACTTGATCATTGTTGCTTCGTGAAGACTTCCCATATGCTCCCCCATACACCACTATGGGATACCTTCACTAAGGCATGTCTTCACAATTTCATTATCACCAAATGGATGACAAGCTTCAAGCATATGATCTTCTCGAGATGCTTATCTTGAAACTTGCACTTCTCAACCTTGATGACAACCACCACTGATGTCATCCTTTCATGGGCTATATGTAATATCACTAGTGATGCATATCCATGACACAATACCTAACCCACATAGACAACACAAACACACATATGTAATGGGTTAGTTAACAAAGCAAAATTGACAAACCTTACCATACCACAAGACCAATTGGTCTAATGTGGCACCTTCCTTATGCTTCATGTGTTGACCAATCTAGAATCCAATCTTTGATCTTTGTCTTGGTCAACCTTGAATCTTCTCATGCTCTAACACAATATCTTGAGCCACATAAAGAATTATTCATTTTATTGCATGCTCTAGTATTAGTCAATCATATCTCAACTCATGAGACCATCATGACCTCAACATAGAGCCATATCTTAAATTCTTCTCATGTAACCAAACTCTCAAGATCTTGAGACTCCTTGGCTTAACACATAAGCTAGAGCATGGATTACTTGAGTTCTACACAAGAACTACATCTTTATTTCTTCTTCTTGATCATATTGGATTCATCTCTTCTTATTCAATGATCTTGATGCCAATACTTAAGATATATCTTTATCTTCATGGCATCCAAGCCTTGAATCCAACACATAGACTTAAAGCAATTCCTATGAACAATTCCTTCATAAAAAGCTCAATGAAAACATTAGTCCATAGGGATTGTCATTAATTACCAAAAACACACTTAGGGGCAATTTACCCTTACACTAGTCCAATTTTTAATCATAAGAAGTTCTCTAGTTACTTTTGCACTATTTTACTTTCAGTCCTTTAAACCCAAACAATCATCAAAAACCTTGTTCTTATGGTTTCTTTTGGTTTTGTTAATCTTGTGAGCTATTGGTGCTTGACAACCACCACAGTTAGTTGGGAACACAGAACTGCTTGTTTGTTGTTGCAGGTTGTTTCAAGAGCAAGGAAAAGGAACCAACCTCGGGCTTCCCTGAGAGTTCGATAATTGCTCCAACTCACCCTTGTGGGGAAAACTTCTCTTGTTGCATCACTCTGCACTTGGAGTCCCAACAAGTGGCATTTTAAAGAAATAGAGTTGCTGCCATCATTGAGGGATAAAACTACCTTAAAATATATTTTGTCAATATTGCCTAAATAGCCCTCTTGTCCCAAAATGCATAAAATAATTTTGAAAGTTTTCATTTGGATTGGAACATCTTCACTAGGTCAATAACACTGTTTTGTTTTTTTTGCAAATATTTCAAAAAATTGGTATATGCTTTGTGGAAATTATCATACTGGCATAGTTGTGATAAAAAGGGATATTCCAAAATTTTATTTATGAATTATAGGCTCTCATGTTTTTATATGTTGAACAAGATATTTTTAAACAAAATTAGAAACTTATTTGGACTTCAGTTTGAAGCCCCAAAGCAAAAAAAAAAGTTAGAAAAGGCGTTAGGAAAACGAAAAAAATACATCGGTCAGCCCACAGCTAGGCCGCCCAGCCCAACCGCACGATGGAAGGATCGATCGGTTAATAACTCGATCAACAGTTTTAATATTCATGCAAAATTCGTTTTAAAATATCTTACGCCCACTGGAAATTCTTTGTCTTGGTGTCCTAATGTAAATGATCTTTTATGGTAAAGATGACATAAATGGATATTCCATATGCTAGAGGAATATTCCGTTATTAGAATACTCAAATACCCCTTCAGTTTTGAAGGAGGTAAGGAACATAGGGAGTTAGAGACAATATTCTAGCATACGTAGTAATTATCACATATTTCCCCCCTATAAATAGAGGACCACCTCTCATGAAGAGGAAGATGACTTTATTGGCAACACTCCTCTCAAATTTTGTCTCCATACGAGCACTCGAGGAGCGTAAGCATGTTTTCAAAATCGGACTGAAAAATAGAAGAGGAAATGGCCCATATTGTTGTTTTAGCCCATCAATTCCAACTTGATTTGAGACTCATGTTACAACCATAACCGATTGTTAGACAACCAAACCTCAAAAATATAAAAACAGGCTATGCTACACATAGCCTTTTAATCTTAAATAATTAAAATTATATTTTTAAAGTTTCAGAAAAATCTGAAACAAAATTTAGAGGTATTAAATGATGAATACTACAAAAGTGCAAAATCTCGACACAAACTACTTGATATTCTAGGCTACACAAAAATAACAAAATTTGATAAATTTTATAGCAAATAGTGCACATTTCAACACTATATTATTTATCGTTTTCTTTATGCAGGCTAAAATATAAAGTAGTTTATATTGAAATTTTATGTATTTTGAGTATTCATCATTGGCTAGTGGCTACATCTAGAATTTTGTTTTAGATTTTTTAGAACTTTGAAATATAAATTTTAATATTTGAAAAATAAAAGTTTACATGTAGCTCAATCTCCATTTATCTACTCCCAACCAACCATATCTTAGTTGTGCTTGACAGTTGACACTCTGCCACTGCACCGTGGAGCAAATTACTCAAACGTGACACAAAGTGACTTAAACGGGCTGTGCTAGTTCACGGGCACCCGTGGGCACGGTCGATTTTCCGACAGCCACACGGGTATCTTATCCGTCGGAAGTCTGAAAGAAGAAGACTAGATGGGGAAGAAGCCACAGTCGGACTCAAGAACCACCATGGCCACCGCCGGAATCCAGTTCCAGTGCGCCCCCGCCACCACCGCCGGCCGGACCGCCTGCCACTGCCGCCCGCGGCCGGCGGCGCTCCCGCGACCGCCTCGCCGCACCGCCCTGCTCGAAGCTCGGCCTCCGCCGGTCCTCCGCCGCCCCGGCCCTCTCTCGAAGGTCCACCGCCACCTAGGTTGTCTCCTCGCCGGCGCACCCGCACCCCCCACCCCCAAGCTAAGTTTAGTGCTCGCCGGAGGCTCGCTCCATCCTCGACGACGCCTTCTCCACCGCTGCTCCCTGGCGGTCGCGGCGGCGTCGCCGACGCCGTCTCATCTGGTGGACGCGGTGGCTGAGAGGAAAGGAAGACGGAGGGGGCCGTGGTAATAGCAGGTTCCGTCGGTGAGAGAGTAAGCCAGAGATTGAAGAAGAAAGCAACCGGCTAACGAGGGGATAAGATTCTGGATGGGGCCCACCCCGCTTGACGCGCGTCACGATCAACCGTCTCCACGATCAACCGGTAGAAAGCCGGTTCGGACTTAAACATGGTTGAAATAAATGTTTGAAACAACAAGAAAAACTAGGCATACACTACACGTTTTGGCAGATCAATCTAACATTTACTTTTTTATGCGGGGATGCCCATGTGGCAATAACACTTTCCGGGGAACGGAGAGGGATTTGGTGCACATGAGCACCAGTGCTCCCTTCACATTTAGAATTTTGAAAATTTTAAAATCTCACATTTCCATTTCTCCAAAATTATGGCGTGAAAATATATAGGTAGATATTTACAGGAGGAGTGTATGCAAAAAAGTCCCATTTAAAAATACGTTATATTCTGGAAAATATAAAAAAGACAAATTTCTCATAGTAAATAGTACTAAAGTAGTAGTAAAATAATATATCTTTTTTGTCAAAAATTTGTCTTTTTTATATTTCCTAAAATATAAAGTATT
Organism: Dactylis glomerata; assembly: GCA_007115705.1. Lineage (NCBI taxonomy): Eukaryota > Viridiplantae > Streptophyta > Magnoliopsida > Poales > Poaceae > Dactylis > Dactylis glomerata. The sequence continues at coordinate 3,325,511 of QXEO01000656.1, forward strand.
TTTTAACGGGACTTTTTTGCCCATGCTCCTCGTGTATGTATCTTTCTATAGATTTAAAGCCATAATTTTCCAAAACATAGATGTGTTAGGTTTTAAAATTTAAAAAAATCCGAAGGTGAAGGGATCACTGGTGCCCATGTGGCAATAACACTTTCCGGGGAACATTTAACACTCAACTTGAAGTCGCTAATTTTGCCACTCGGAAAAACTATCAGCTGTTGACCTTTCGACAATTCAGTCTGACTTCCCCCTGCTGCCCGGTGAGAACGTGCACGCCGCCGAGCTTCACCATGGACCTCGCAAACTGCTTCCGAAACTTGCGCGGCTCCACCGCGAACCTGGCGGCGATCATCCTGGCCATGCCGTCGGACGCCAGCTCCTGGTCGATTTGCAGGACGGCCATCCCGGCGAGCACGCTTCGGTAGAAGGAGTTATCGAGCCTGAAGGGCCCGTGCGGCGCCATGAGGTTCATGGGCACGATGGCGTCGCGGGACTCGTTCTGCGGCGTCACCACGTGAGGCGGGCAGCTGCTCTGGAGCGAGGCCCGCAGGCCGGCGTCCATGGTCAGGTCCGGCGCCCCGGTTCTGTTCAGGCCGTAGAGCCTGTCCATGACGAACACGCAGTGGCAAAACCCCATGGTGTGTGAACCCAGCAAGGCGGTGAGATCAACGATGTCGAGGCCGATGTCTCTGAAGGCCGACAGAGCGTCGGCGAAGGACACGGACGGGCTGGGCAGATGGACCTCGGCGGCGCTGGACACGGGCCCGTCGCGCCTCCCGGTCGGGAGCTGGTAATTCGCCCTCCCTGCCATGGCCGCGGCGTCCCTCGCGGCCAAGGCGACGATGTCGGCGCACGAGACGACGCCGGGGCACGCCTTCTCGAGGGCGGCCTTGACATCGTCGATCACGTCGAGCATCCTCAGCGTCAGGTTGGGTTCGGCATCCTTCTCGGCCACATTGCCGCCGGCGCTGTCGATGAGTACCGAGCCGTCACAGCCCTGGTAGTAAGAAAAATACCACGCCGTTAGAAATCACGAGTGTTTCCTCCGACATGCCTGTGATCGAGCGTACCCTGACAAAACAGTCGTGGAACTGCAGGCGGATGAGGGCGGGGAGGACGGAGCGGTCTTGGGCGGCGCGGTGCTGGACGACTAGCCGGACGATGGTCTCGGCTCGAGGGCAGGACTGCGCGTAGAAGTGGAGCTGCAGAGGCGGTGAAGAAGCTGCTGAAGCTTGCACTGCGAAGAGTGTCTGTAGAAGAAGGGAGTAGTGCCAGTGCGAGGCCATCATATTGTTGTGTGGTGGATAGGTTGATGCTGGTGGAGAGATGGAGTGCGCGAGTACTTAGATGTGATCCAGAGTCCCGGTTTTAGAGATCGGCTCGATAGATTTGGGTGCACTCAAGGGTGCTTGCTTGATGGACATCGGTACCGCCGCTCCTCGGGATGGTAGGTGCCAGTTAAGTGTCCATGTAGCAATGCACATGCCAAATCTCTTCTCTTTTTCATTTTGCAATAAACGCCCTGTTTTATTTATGGAGTGACCAGCTGATCGAAATTCTCATTAGCTACCCATGTGATATTTTTCTCAGTGCAACCTTATGCGTAACTTGGAAAATCTTGCAACTTGTATTGTAACCCATGGCTCACAATGCAATCCAACGATCTAGGAGTTGACCGAGCAAAACCGTTTTTTATTGCAAACTTACACTGCATATTTGGATTAACAGAAGCTGCACGGAGGCTCCAAAGTTATGTCATGGGCCTCAAAGAAAGCAGCACCAAAGCTCATGAGTGACTTATTATCGAAAAAATCCGAAACACTCGGAATGAAGGAAACATCATGAGAGAAGAAAAGATAAGTTTATGCGACTAACAACATGATGAATACATCCTTGAACTGGGTAGTAGAAAACAGGCCTAATATCCTGGGGCATTAGTCCCGGTTGCTCTTTGAACCGGGACTGGTGCCCTGGGCCCCACCGCTTTTTTCGGCCGCAGGACTTCAAAATCCATTAGTCCCGGTTCGTATTACGAACCAGGACTAATGTGTCTGGAGTCGAATCCGGCCGTTGCTAGGCTCATTAGTCCCGGTTGGTGATACCAACCGGGACTATAGATCAAGCCTTTAGTCCCGGTTGCTATTACCAACCGGGACTAATGAGTTCTCTATATAAAAAATCTCCTTCTTCCTCCCCGAGCCAGCCACTTCCCCTCTCCACTCTACAAGTGTTCTTCATGCAAGAAGCTAGCTCTAATTCATCCTCTTTGATCACCATTTTTTGTTATAAATTGGTGTCCCCACTTCAATCTAAGTGGACTAAAAGGTGAGGAACTTTGAGCTTTTGTCTTTCATTGGTAATTTAGCTCATTTAATGCTCTAGAAGTAGAGATATTTGTGAATTTTTATGCAAGCAATTATTTAGATGTTTATTTGATTATGTGTAGAAGTAGATGAAGATAGAGGTAGAAATAGAGGTAGAGATAGAGATATAGATAGAAATATAAAATAGAAAATAAAAATAAAGATAGAGAGATAGAGATAGAATTAAAAATAATGATAGAAATAGACATAGACATAGAAATAGAGATAGAGATAGAAATAGAAACAGCGATAGAAATAGAAATAGAAAATAGAAATTGAGATAGAAATAAAAATAGTGATAGAAATAGAGATAGAAATAAAGATAGAAATAGAGATAGAAATAGAAATAGAAAATAGAAATTGAGATAGAAATAAAAATAGTGATAGAAATAGATATAGAATTAGAAATTGAGATAGAAATATATAGATAATAGAAATAGAGATAGAAATAAAAATAGTGATAGAAATAGAGATAGAAATAGAAATAGTGATAGAAATAAAATTAAAGATATAGAAATGGACATACAAACAAAATTAGAGATAGAAATAGAAATTGTATATTTGATTTGCGTTTGATATATACTTATATAATGCAGATGAGCCGAGCATGGATGTATGCCGATCGACGCTCTGGAGATTTCATTAAAGGCGTGCATTCTTTTCTCAATGTGGCTGAGGCAACCAAGCGGAATGGTTTTATGTGTTGTCCATGCGGTGTTTGTCGAAATGAGAAGGATTACCCCTCCACAAAAACCCTTCACATCCACATGTTCCGGTTCGGTTTCATGTCCGGCTATAATTATTGGACCAAGCATGGGGAGAGAGGGGTTATGATGGAAGACAATGATGAAGAAGAGAATGATGACAACTATCCTGAGTTCCCTGAAACCACCGATACCGCAATGGAAGATAATGAAGAAGAAGAAGGTGAAGAACGGGCATCAGGTGTGCCCGCTGATGATCTTGGTCAGGTCATTGTTGATGCAGAGATTGACTATGAAAGTGAAAAGGAGAGGGAGAAATTGGAACGCATGTTAGATGATCACAAAAAGAATTTGTACCTGATACGTCCAATTTGCATTACTATTTTGTATCATAATTTACTATTATTCATTGATATATTTCATATTTAGATAAGATACTTATGTTATTTCCTTTATTTTCACATGTTTGATGATCATCGGAGGAGTTGCTGCCGGAGTCAGGATTCTGCTGGAAAAGGGACTATCAAGAGACCATATTTTGAAGATCAGGAAAATTCCAGAAAAATACCCAGAAATTATATTTTCCCAGAAGACTCATGAAGCCAGAAGGGGGAGTCGAGAGGAGCCAGGGGGCCCCACACGCCAGGGTGGCGCGGCCAACCCCCTGGCCGCGCCAGCCCTGCGTGAGGCCACCCTGGCCCACGTCTGGTCTCGCCACTCCGCGTACATCATCGTCCCCGAAAACCTAAGTCAAAGGGGGGCTCAGAGTTAGACACCGCCGCCTCTGCGGGGCAGAAAACACCAGAGAGAGAAAAGCTCTCCGATAGGCAGGAATCTGCCGGGGAAATTCCTTTCCGGAGAGGGGAGATCGTCGCCATCGTCATCACCATCGCACCGGACTTCATCGGGATCATCATCATCATCATCTCCATCACCAGCACCTTCATCTCCACCATCACCACGCCATCCCGCTGTAACATCTTGAGTTGGATCTTGTTATATTCATAGGGGAAACTTTCCCGGTGTTGATTACTCTTGTAGTTGATGCTATTGGGTGGAACCGTTGAATTAAGGTTTATGTTCAGATTGTTATTTACCATTATTTCACCTCTGATCATGATCCATATGATGTCTTGTGAGTAGTTCGTTTAGTTCTTGAGGACATGGGAGAAGTCAAGATGTTAGTAGTGAATTATTGTTGAGAAATATTTAATGGTTTGATATTGTTGTGGTGCTATTTCACTAGTGGTGTCATGTGAACGTCGACTACATGATACTTCACCATTTATGGGCCTAGTGATATGCATTGTGTATTTGGCTACCGATTATGGGGTTGCTGGAGTGACAGAAACCTAAACCTCCGTTGGGAAACCATTGCACCAGGGAGCGTAGGATCTTAGAGTTTAAGGCTGTGGTTATATTTATCTTAATTACTTTCTTGTATTTGCGGATGCTTGCAGGGGGTATAATCACAAGTGTGTATTTATCCTAGTAAGGGTAGTGCGCTAGCACAGGTTCACCCCCATAACACCTATCAAACCAATGAATACTATTGGCTCTATGAAGCGAAAGTTCTTGACAGAAACTCCCGTGTGTCCTCGAGAACGTTTGGTTATTATAAGTACACAACCGGCTTGTCCTTTGCTGAAGAAAGGATTGGGCCACTTGCTGCAATTGTTACTATTGTCTTTTATTTACTCGCACTTTATTTACTCGTATTACCAAATACTCCTGAAAACCTGTTTGCTAGTATTTACAGTGATTCCTTGATCAAAACCACTCATCAACACCTTCTGCTCCTCGTTGGGTTCGACACTCTTATTTATCGAAAGTACTACGATACACCCCCTATACTTGTGTTTACACTTGGGCTTGCCCTCCGAACAATTATTCGAAATCTCATCTTTGTTTCTGCTTGATCAGTCCGTTGTCAGGGATCTATCGAAGGTATGCAGGGACTTCCTTGCGCTGGAGGAAGAAAACCGGCGGTTATCCGCACAACTAGAAGATGTGCGACGTACGTGACGTCTTCGTCCATCTAAAATTTTGTTTCGACGCCTTTACTTCCTTTTTAGCGCGCTACTCCCCGAATGAACAGGGATTGCGACGCAAGCTGCCACCGACAAGACGTCATTGAAAGCACAACTAGACGATCTTGCGGCAGAGAAATCCGAGCTGAAGGCCAAAGCTGATGGGTTGGTCGACGAGGTTGCCCGGCTCAAAGCCGAATCGACCAAGGCCCAGGAGCTTGCTGAAGCGCGCCGTCTGGAAGCTGAGTCAAGGGAGAAGGACCTGCATCAGCGCTTGCAGACCTCCCTCGATATCTTGCGTGGTAAGCTTTCGCTATCATTTGAGTGAACGCTTCGCGCAAATTAAATCCAACATTGACTGAGGATTTTTGTTTCTTTGTGAATCCGCTGCCGAATTAGATGCCGGGGCAATGAAGGAGCCGGCTGGGCTTGAATCCATCGTTGGCAGCGCCGAGCGCCTATGTCAGGAAGCGCGTGATCTCCTGGCGAAGGTACGGTCGACACTTGACCGAGTTCGCGACGTCTCCATCCCTGACTCGACCAGCAACACTATGGCTGGCATCCTCGAAGCCCTGGCAGTGAAGGCTGACGACGAGGATCCTTTAGTTGCCGCGGTTCGCCGACAGGTAACTATTGGCTTCGAGTCTGTCTTTTCTATGATGATGATACACGGGGTTGAGTTCGATACCGACAAGGTCACGGGCACGTACCCGAAGGACAAGGACGGGCGCAATATTGCTTCGAAAGATTATCTTGAGCGTGCCCACAACTTGTCCGCTCGGATGACGAGCTTTCTGGCCGAAAGGAATGAGAAGAGGGCAGCAGCAAAGGCTCAAAAGCGTAGTGCCTCCGGCGCACCATCTAGCAAGGCCGCTGGCAGCTCTGCATAGTTTAGTCGATGCCTCCGTCGTGTTTCTGTAATTGACTTCGCAGTGCCATATCGAAGGTTGTTGTTTAATTCGTGAACATTGCTTGCTGTAAATTCACTGCTTCTATTTTGTCATCTTCCTTCGATGTATTCTGCATCTGTTTGCTGTCTGGTTGCCGATGACTATGCATGACTGGGAGCCTCTTGTGCAGTAGTCGTCCGTGATCTCAAATGCCTGGCTGTTTCGTATGAAACAGTTGCTAGTTCTTCCAACGCCGTTGAGAGGAGAGCACCTTCCATGAGCAAATTATCTTTAATTCGATCCGTGTGCGACCAGCTCAAGAACACACAGCATTAACTGAAAACAGTTACTGCTAAGGTCGATGTTGCCCTTTCCAAGGCGTCGCGGGCTGCGGATGCCGAAAAGTTCCTTCTTGAGGAGGTCGAGAACCTTGGGAAAGCCATGAAATGTGAGTCTTCTGAGATCTTGATCTACTTTGCGGTCTAATCCTGTCGAGTGTGACATTCTTCCCTCTTTTGCAGATGTATGCCTTGACAGTGAAGCCGAAGCCCGGCGCGTGAATGCGCACCTTCGTGCAGCTTAGACGCATGCTAATTCGATCGCTGACAGCTTCTAGGCTGACCGATCGAAAGCGTTGAAACTGACAATCCTCCAGGATAGGATCGCCCAGGCTGGAGTACTGGCTGAAATGAGCCGCAGTGCCCTCGCGCTTGTGCATGAGGCGATGTTTCCTCTGAACAATCAACCCGAAGGCCTACCTGCGCTGCTTGACCGATTTGAGAATGGCGATGCTGTCTACTCCTTCATTCGAGAACATTTGCGCTGCGGGGCTCTGGTCGCCCTTTCCTTTGTGCGTGTCCATTACCCTGAGATCGACTTGGAACTGCTGAAGGCGCTTCCTCCAACTCCCAGCGGCCGTGTTGACATGGATCCTCATTATGCTGCTTGTATGGACACGGCTGATTGTATCGCCCGACAGATTATCACTGAGAGTGATCGTCAGAGGGCGAATCAGGGTGTCGCGGCACAATGACTTGGCGAAATGTCTGAATCTGGCTTATCTCTTGTGTATGTATGTATCTTGGGAAATTCTTCAGAGTGCTTTGTGCAAATTTTCGACGAGTCATGCAGGTCAAAGGGCGAAGCCCTCGAGCGGAGGTCGAAAGGCAAAGCCCCCGAGCGTATGTCAAAAAAACTCGAAAGCGTAGGTCAAAAGGTGAAGCCCCCGAGCGTAGGTCGAAGGGCGAAGCCCCCAAGCGCAGGTCAAAGGGCGAAGCCCCCGAGCGCAGGTCGAAGGGCGAAGCCCCCAAGCGCAGGTCGAAGGGCGGAGCCCCCGAGCGCGGGTCGAAGGGCGGAGCCCCCGAGCGGAGGTCGAAGGGCGGAGCCCCCGAGCGCAGGTCGAAGGGCGAAGCCCCCGAGCGCAGGTCGAAGGGCGAAGCCCCCGAGCGCAGGTCGAAGGGCGGAGCCCCCGAGCGCAGGTCGAAGGGCGGAGCCCCCGAGCGCAGGTCGAAGGGCGAAGCCCCCGAGCGTAGGTCGAAGGGCGAAGCCCCCGAGCGCGGGTCAAAGGGAGAAGCCCCCGAGCGTAGGTCGAAGAGCGGAGCCCCCGAGCGCGGGTCGAAGGGCGAAGCCCCCGAGCATAGGTCGAAGGGCGAAGCCCCCGAGTGCGGGTTGAAGGGCGAAGCCCCCGAGCACAGGTTGAGCGATTTTTTTAAGGCGAAGCCCCCAAGTGTGGGTTAAACAATGATATAAGGAAGTGTACTTCATTGCTTGGCGCTGAGGGCGCAATGGTTGAGCGTGGTCCGCTGCCGACGCTTAATTACCTAGAGATGGGAGGTGGAGAAAGTGTGCTGATTCTAAGGATAGAACCGACACAACTGCTGTGCGTTCCACGGGTTGTCGATGTCCTTCCCTGTCTTGGGGTCGCGTAGCCGATACGCGCCTCCTAGGATTGCTTCGTGGATGAGGTATGGGCCTTCCCATGGTGGCTCCAGCTTCGACATGCTTGTTTGCTTGAGGCGAAGTACGAGGTTGCCTGGCTCGAAGGACCGTCCGCGTACCCGTCTGCTGTGGTAATTTCGGAGGCTTTGCTGGTAAACTGCTGAGCGGGCAAGGGCGACATCCCGAGCTTCATCCAGTAGGTCTTAGGCGTCTGCCAATGCCTTTTCTGCGTCTTCTTCGACGTAGGCCACCACGCGGGGCGCGCAGTAGCGCACATCAGTAGGTAGCATCGCCTCTGCTCCGAAAAGCAAGAAGAATGGCGTGTAACCGGTCAAAGAATTTGGCGTTGTCCGTAGGCTCCATAGGACCGACGGTAGTTCTTCGACCCAAGCGCCTGCCGCGCGTTTGAGGGGTCGAAGGAGTCGCTTCTTCAGGCCTGCGCAGACGAGCCCGTTGGCCTTTTCGACTTGGCCGTTGGACTTGGGATGCGCCACCGAGGCGTACTTGATCTTGATGCTGAGCTTTTTGGCGAATTCTTGAAACTCGCCCGATGTGAAGTTGGTGTCGTTGTCGGTGATGATGCTGTTCGGTACGCCATACCGGTAGACGATGGATTCGAAGAACTTGACCGCCGTGGTCGCCTCTTGGTTGGTGACAGGGACAGCTTCGATCCACTTGGAGAATTTATCCATGACGACTAACAGGTACGTGTGGTTACCTCGAGATGACTTGGGCAGGGGCCTGACTTGATCGAGGCCCCACTGCGCGAAGGGCCAGGCGACGGGTATGGTGTGCAGCTCTGACGCGGGTGCGTGAGGCTTGGTGGCGAATAGCTGGCATGCTTCGCAATGCTGGATGATGTTCCTGGTGTCGTAGAGGGCCGAGAGCCAGTAGAACCCTGATCGAAAAGCCTTAGCAACGAGAGTTCGACTGCTGGCATGATGCCCGCAGGTTCCTTCATGGATTTCCCGAAGGAGGGCAATTCCATCCTCTTGCGCTATGCACCGTTGGAGTACCCCTGTGGTGCTACGCTTGTAGAGTTCCCCATTGATTATCGTGAAGGCCTTGGAGCGTCGCATGACCTGTCGACGATGGATGGGATCTTCTGGGAGTTCGCCTCGCGCCAAGTAGGCTAGGTACGGCTTTGTCCAGACTGCTTCGACGAGCATGACTGTAGCTGCATCTTTGGGGAGGTCTTCTGTTCCCGCTGTTGGGGTTGAATTTGTCTGCTTGGCCCCCGAGCGTGTTGCTAACGCCAGGTTGATGGCTGACTTGACCTTGACAGAGCGCTCGAATATCTCCTCGAAGAAAACTCCTGGCGGTATCGGCAGGCACTTGGAGCCAACATTGGCCAGGTTATCTGCTTCTTTGTTGCTTTCCCTGCCGATGTGTGTTACCTCACATCCTTCAAAGTCGCCTTCGAGCTTGTCGTACATGGCGCGATATGCGATCATGTTTGTGCAGGTCACATCGCACTCCTTCATGACTTGCTGGGCGATGAGGTTCGAGTCTCCGTGGATCTTGATGCGGGTGGCCCCGCAAGCTTTTGCCATGCGCATGCCGTGCAGGACGGCTTTGTACTCTGCTTCGTTGTTCGAGGGGTTCGCGAAGCACATGCAGAGGACGTAGCGCATCTTGTCCCCCTGCGGCGACACAAGGACCACTCCTGCTCCTGCTCCCGAAACCCGCTTAGACCCGTCGACGTATATGGTCCAACAGTTCGACATGTCCGGGAGTTTGGGCATTTGTGCTTCCGTCCATTCGGCTATGAAATCTGGCAGGACTTGTGACTTGATCACCGAATGGCGCTGGTACATGATCTCCCAGGGTCCCAAGGTGATTCCCCATAGTGACACGCGTCCTGTGGCGTCTGGTTTGTTAAGAATGCTGGACACTGGATTCGAGACCACCACTATGATGGAATGGCACTCGAAGTAATGCGGCAGTTTCTTCCCCGTTATGTCGATGGCGTATGCTAGCTTCTGGTAATGGGGATATCTTTGCTTGGTTGGAGATAAGACCTCGCTGAGGTAGTATACTGGCCTTTGTACTCCGTGCTCTTTGCCCTCCTCCGCACGCTCGACTACTAGGACCGAGCTGACGACTTGATTTGTGGCCGCTATGTATAGCAACATCGGCTCTTTCTCTCGGGGGGGTGACTAGGACTGGGGATGTCGAGAGGCGGCGCTTGAGATCGTCGAACGCGGCTTGCACCTCTTCTGTCCACGTGAAGTTGTCCGTCTTCCGAAGCAGCCGATAGAAGGGGAGAGCTTTTTCGCCGAGCTTGCTTATGAAGCGGCTAAGTGCTGCTAGTCGACCTGTCAACTGCTGGACATGTCGAAGCGTCTTTGGCGGTTGCATGTTGATAATGGCCTGGATCTTCTCTGGGTTACCTTCGATTCCTCTTTCAGAAATGAGGTAGCCCAGCAGCTGGCCTGTAGGCACCCCGAAGGAGCACTTCTTCGGGTTGAGCTTGATGCTGTAGCGGTCGAGGTTGGTGAAAGTTTCTCGTAGGTCGTCGAGCTGGTTGTCTGCTTTCGCAGTTTTGATGACGATATCATCGACGTAGACTTTGATGTTGCAACCGATCTGTTCCTTCAAGCACGCCTGCATGCACAGTTGATAGGTGGCTCCCGCGTTCTTGAGCCTGAAGGGCATCATCATGTAGCAGTACACCCCGTGTGGGGTGATGAATGATGACCCACAAGTATAGGGGGTGTATCGTAGTACTTTCGATAAATAAGAGTGTCGAACCCAACGAGGAGCAGAAGGTATTGACAAGTGGTTTTGATCAAGGTTTCACTGTAAATACTAGCAAACGGGTTTTCAAGGGTATTTGGTAATGCAAATAAATAAAGTGCGAGTAAATAAAAGACAATAGTAATAATTGCAGCAAGTGGCCCAATCCTTTCTTTAGCAAAGGACAAGCCGGTTGTGTAACTTATGATGACCAAACGTTCTCGAGGACACACGGGAGTTTCTGTCAAGTGCTTTCGCTTCATACCGCTAAATAATCTTTACTGGTTTGATAAGTGTTATGGGGGTGAACCTGTGCTAGCGCACTACCCTTACTAGGATAAATACACACTTGTGATTATACTCCTTGCAAGCATCCGCAAATACAAGAAAGTAATTAAGATAAATCTAACCAGAGCCTTAAACTCTAAGATCCTACGCTCCCTGGTGCAATGGTTTCCCAACGGAGGTTTAGGTTTCTGTCACTCCAGCAACCCCACAATTGGTAGCCAAATACACAATACATCTCACTAGGCCCATAAATGGTGAAGTATCATGTAGTCGACGTTCACATGACACCACTAGTGAAATAGCACCACAACAAATAAATATCAAACCATTAAATATTACTCAACATAATTCCACTACTAACGACTTGACTTCTCCCATGTCCTCAAGCACTAAACGAACTACTCACAAGACATCATATGGATCATGATCAGAGGTGAAATAATGGTAAATAACAATCTAAACATAAACCTTAATTCAACGGTTCCACTCAATAGCATCAACCACAAGAGTAATCAACACCGGGAAAGTTTCCCCTAAGAATTTAACAAGATCCAACTCAAGATGTTACAGCGGGATGGTGTGGTGATGGTGGAGATGAAGGTGCTGGTGATGGAGATGATGATGATCCCGATGAAGTCCGGTGCGATGGCGATGACGATGGCAACGATCTCCCCTCTCTGGGAAGGAATTTCCCCGGCAGATTTCTGCCTGCCGGAGAGCTTTTCTCTCTCTGGTGTTTTCCGCCCCGCAGAGGCGGCGGTGTCTCTCTGTGAGCCCCCCTGACTTAGGTTTTCGGGGATGATGAAGTACGCGCAGGGGCGAGACCTGAAGTGGGCCAGGGTGGCCTCACACTAGGCCAGCGCGGCCAGGGGCCATGCCGCGCCCCCTATGTGTGAGCCTACCCCCTGGCTCCTCTCGACTCCTCCTTCTGGCTTCCAGAGTCTTTTGGCAAAATATAATTTTCTGGTATTTTTCTGAAATTTTCCTGATCTTCCGAAATATGGTGTCTTGACGGTCCTTTTCCAGCAGAATCTTTACTCCGGCAGCAAATCCTCCAACGATCATCAAACATGTAAAAACAGAGGAAACAACATAAGTATCATCTCTAAATATGAAATATATCAATGAATAACAGTAAATTATGATACCAAATAGTGATGCAAAATGGACATATCAACCCCCCAAGCTTAGACCTCGCTTGTCCCAAGCGAAAACTAAACTCGGTAAGCATGACCACAGGTTTATGGAGTAAAGTGTCGATAATCAAAATACGGACAAGAAGCATCACATTCACCAAGGCACAAGTTATAATAGACAGTAACTTCCCTTTATATAATATAGACTTGCAATAAGTAAAAGGGAATCATATATAAAGATGCACAAAGTAAACTATAATTGGTGGTGGCAAACCTTAGTTCTTGGTCAGAGAACAATGAACAAACTGTACTAGCCTTTGAACGGAGCCTTTTTTTAAACAGAGCTAATATAGCAAAAACCACATGCTCGCTGAAACAAACTCTTTGTAATCATAAAAAACTTTCAGAGACATATTCTTTCAGATAAAAGCGTTATGCTAAACAAGGAAGATAGTAAACATGATTAAACGAATCAACATATGGATGAGTGAAACATAACAACTCAAATGCTTGCTTGAGATAGAAGGAAATAGGTTGACTCAATTGTTGTACATATGGATGCAAGGCTGGGTAGCAAGCATAAGAGTTGCATGAAACAAACAAACATACATATAATAAGAACAATCATGCAAACCTTCTTGAAGGTACAACAATTTTAACTTTGAGAATAATATTGCTTATAAGCCAAACATGAAGGGAAAACTAATGTGATGTAGCTACAAGCACTTCTTCCTTCTTTTCTACTCAAACCTCAAGGTAATGTTGCTACTGACCAAGATAAGTTTGCCAAAACCAACTAAATTTACTCATGCTCCCAAAGTGATACCAATACTAATCAACAAGACTAATCATATAAGAAACATTGCAAACTAAAATAAAGTGTGCGGAAAGTAAACGATAAAACTTCTCATTAATATTTCATTACCGCAACTCACACCAAGGGATACATAGATAACCAACTAAGGAGATACTTCCACACTGCAAACTATTCTATAGGATAATTTTCTCTATTCATGATATGACTCTACTTGAAAAGTAAATGAGTAAAAGGTGATGATGTGATACCGCGGCACTCCCCCAAGCTTGGAACAAGCCAAGGGGATGCCAATACCGATGACGAATTACTCCTTTGGCGGCGGTGGGTAATCTTTAATAAGCTTCTCAATCAAATCTTTCAGATCATCAATCTTGTGACTGAGGTTACGAATCATCTCTGAATTGTGCTCAACATGGCTCATGAACCTGTCAGTAAGAGAATCTCAGCTCTTTGAATTATTTCTCCATCCTTCTTCACTCTTGGAACTTCCTTTCCCTACACTGTTAGAACGATCTATATCCCAACTAGAGGATAATCGTGATCTGGGCACCTTTTGAAACTGATGTTCATGAATTAGAGTATGGAAAGGATTGTTGCCTGGTGAAGATGCCCGAAGAGCTAAGATGTGGCGCGGCACACCCCCTGCGGTTCTTATACGTGCGCTCTTCATGAACTTGTCATGACTTGTCACCACCCCAATGCTTGCAATCATGGTGCTCGGGCATGAACTTTGATCTTCTTCCATCTCTTCTTCCTCGGCCTCGCTTTCAACTTCTTGTTCCTCTTTCAGCTTGGGTCTTCTTCTCTAGGCCTCTTCCCCTTGTCGTCGCTTGAAGGAGCCATGGTGCTCTCAAAACTCAGATCTACTCCTGACAGAAACAGCTCGAAACAAAAACACAACGAAAACATGATATACAAACCTCAGAAAATCCGGGGGGTTATATAGGCGAAAATTATACATCGAGCAGAAATCACAGGAGGAAACCGGGACGGAAATGAGTTCCGAGGTGTCCTCACACCAGGGCAGCGCGGCCAGGGGTGGACCCGCGCCCCCTGTGTGTGAGGAGCACCCGAACTCCTTTTTCTGCCCGTTTTCGTCTTGTGATTTTTCATATTTAGTAAAAATAGCAAAAATATTAAAGAAAAAGTTTTTCGCGAACCTTTTCTGACTAGAACTGTTACCTATTCGAAAACGAACTCTGCAGGTACCTGCAAATTGTCTTGGATGAATTCTTACAGAGAAACTGTTTCAATTACATCAACATCTTCATTATAAGAATCTCCAGCAATATAATGTTTGAGTCTTTGCCCATTCACCACTTGTGTAGTGTCATCTTTCAAGGAAGCAATCTTTATCGCACCTGAGCGGTACACTTCCACAATAACATAGGGTCCTTCCCATTTAGAGAGTAATTTTCCTGCAAAAAATTTGAGACGAGACCTATAGAATAGAACTTTCTCACCAACATGAAACTCTCTTTTAAGAATCCTCTTATCATGCCATTGCTTGACTTTCTCTTTGAAAAGTCTAGCATTCTCATAGGCTTCGTTTCTCCACTCATCTAGAGAACTCAAATCTAACAACCTTTTCTTACCGGCGAGTTTAAAATCCCTATTAAGCTCTTTCACTGCCCAAAAAGCTTTGTGTTCTAATTCTAAGGGCAAGTGACATGATTTTCCGTAAACCATCTTATAAGGAGGCATGCCCATGGGGTTCTTATAAGCGGTTCTATAAGCCCATAAAGCATCGTTTAACTTGCTAGCCCAGTTTTTCCTAGATCTATTGACAGTCTTCTGGAAGATAGACTTGATCTCTCTATTTGAAAGCTCTACTTGCCCACTAGTTTGGGGATGATAAGCAAAAGCAATTCTATGATTAACATCATATTTAGCAAGAGTTTTTCTAAAACCACCGTGAATAAAATGAGAACCTCTGTCAGTCATAAGATATCTAGGCACACCAAACCTAGGAAAAATAACATCCTTAAGGATTTTTAACGAAGTCTCACCATCGGCACTCTTTGTAGGTATGGCTTCTACCCATTTAGTAACATAATCAACATCAACAAGTATGTGGGTATAGCCTTTTGAAGGAGGAAAAGGACCCATAAAGTCAAATCCCCAACAATCAAACAGTTCAATAACAAGAGTGTAATTCATAGGCATCTCATTGCGTCTAGAAATATTACCAACTCTTTGACATTCATCGCAAGATAAAACATACCTTCTAGCATCTTTAAAGAGGGTTGGCCAATAAAAACCTGATTGTAGAACCTTTTGTGTGGTTCTATCTCCAGCATAATGTCCTCCATAAGCACTGCCATGGCATTTTCTTAATATCTTCTGTTGCTCATATTCTGGTACGCATCTTCTCATAATACCATCAACTCCTTCTTTATATAAGTGTGGATCATCCCAAAAATAATGCCTCAAATCATAGAAGAACTTTCTTCTTTGCTGAGCTGTAAAGGTTGGAGGCAAATACTTGGAAACAATAAAGTTAGCATAATCAGCATACCAAGGAAGGTCTCGTGAAGTTACGTTTATTGCATCCAACTGTTCATTTGGAAAACTATCATTAACAGGAATAAGATCAAAAGAAATGTTTTCCAATCTAGACAAATTGTCAGCCACAGGATTTTCAGCATTTTTCCTATCTACGATATGCAAATCAAACTCTTGTAAAAGTAACACCCATGTAATAAGCCTGGGCTTAGCATCTTTCTTAGTCATAAGATATCTAATAGCAGCGTGATCAGTATGAATAGTAACTTTAGAATCAACAATGTAAGATCTAAACTTATCACATGCAAAAACAATAGCAAGAAACTCTTTCTCAGTGGTAGCATAATTCTTCTGAGCAGCATCAAGAGTCTTACTAGCATAATGAATAACATTCAACTTATTGTCTACGCGCTGTCCAAGAACAGCACCAACAGCAAAATCACTAGCATCACACATAATTTCAAAGGGTAAATTCCAATCAGGTGGTTGAACAATAGGAGCAGTAGTTAAAGCCTTCTTAAGACTTTCAAAAGCTTCCTTACAATCATCATCAAAGACAAATGGTACATCTTTTTGAAGAAGATTAGTAAGAGGCTTTGAAATCTTAGAGAAATCTTTAATAAACCTCCTATAGAAGCCAGCATGACCAAGAATACTACGAATACCTTTAACATCTCTGGGACAGGGCATTTTCTCAATTGCCTCCACTTTTGCTCTGTCAATTTCAATACCTCTTTCAGAAATTTTATATCCAAGGACAATTCCTTCATTTATCATAAAGTGGCATTTCTCCCAATTAAGAATAAGATTAGTTTCTTCACACCTCTGCAAGACTTTATCAAGATTGTGCAAACAATTATCAAAAGAAGTTCCATAGACGGAGAAGTCGTCCATGAAAACCTCCACAATTTCTTCACAAAAGCCATGAAAAATAGCAGACATGCATCTTTGAAAAGTAGCAGGAGCATTGCATAAACCAAAAGGAATGCGTCTATAAGCATAAGTTCTATAAGGACAAGTAAAAGTGGTTTTCTCTTGATCTTCCTTTCTAACAGCAATCTGAGAGAAACCGGAATAACCATCAAGAAAACAAAAGTGTGACTTCTTAGACAACCTTTCTAACATCTGATCTATAAACGGTAAAGGATAATGATCTTTTTTAGTAACCTTGTTAACTTTTCTATAATCAATGCACATCCTATAACCAACTACTACCCTCTAAGGAATAAGCTCGTTATTCTCATTAGGCACAACAGTCATACCTCCTTTCCTAGGAACACAATGAACAGGACTAACCCATTGACTATCAGCAATAGGATAAATAATACCAGCATCAAGGAGCTTTAATACCTCATTTCTTACCACATCCTTCATCTTGGGAATTAAGCGGCATTGATGCTCCACAACCGGCTTCGCGTTTTTCTCCATGTTAATAGCATGCTGACATAAAGTGGGACAAATCCCTTTTAAATCATCAAGAGTATATCCCATAGCTCCTCGGTGTTTCCTCAATATCTCCAATAACCTTTCTTCTTCCTTCCCTGAAAGTTTAGAACTGATAATAACAGGATATATTTTCTTATCATCTATATAAGCATATTTAAGATCATCAGGTAAAGGTTTTAATTCAAAAACAGGATCTTCCTTAGGTGGCAAAGTGGTACCAAGATCCTCCACAGGTAAATTGTGCTTGATTAATGGTTGTTGACAAAGGAAAATATCGTCAATCTCTTCTCTTTCCTTACTGAAAACGTCGCTTTCATGATCTTCCATGAATTGCTGCAAAGCATTATTAGGAGCAAGAGCAATAGAAGCAAGCTGTTCAACTCGAAAATTTTCATTAGGCGTGTCATTTTCATAAGAAGTCTTAATAAACTTGGAAAAATTAAACTCATAACACTCTCCATTAAACTTAGTGAAAATTTTCTCCTTCTTACAGTCTATCACGGCGCCACAAGTATTCAAAAAGGGTCTACCAAAAATAATAGGACAAGTTTTACTAGCCTCCTTACCAAGTACTAGAAAATCAGTGGGGTATTTAGTCTTACCGCATAAAACTTCCACATCTCGAACAATACCAAGAGGCCAAACAATCTCTCTGTTAGCAAGCTGAACCACCACATCAATATCTTCAAGTTCACAAGCACCAATCTCATGCATAATTTCTTTGTAAAGCTCTAAAGGAATAGCACTTGCACTAGCACCAATATCACATAAACCATAATAGCAATGATCTCCAATCCTGACAGAAATAACAGGAACACTTGTTTTCCTATGCCTTTTAGGATGTGAGAGAATGTTAGAAGCATCTTCACAAAAGAGAATATATTCATCCCCTACATCTTTAGTAACAAGGTCCTTCAATATAGCTACAGGAGACTTAATAGTAATTTGCTCATCAGGCTCTACAGCTTTCTTAGTACTTTTATTAGACACACTTACCAAAGTAGAATACTTTTTTACCTTAGCAGGGAAAGGTGTCTTCTCGAAATAAGGTTCAGGCACAATGCTATCAACAGTACAAACTTCAGTAGCTGCAGCAGGAATATGACTAATAGAATCTTTATAAGGCGCATGATATTTGTTCCAATCTTTCTTTGGAACATCAAGATAAGAGGCAAAGGCCTTAAGACAATTAGCAAGTATTTGAGAATCAAGACCATAAGCAATGCTAACACTATGAAAGTCATCGGTTCCCATAAAAGTTTTAATGCATTCATAATCATAGTTTATACCTGACTTCCTACCTTTGTCGTTTTCCCACCCTTCAGCATTTTCTTGGATACGGTCAAGAAGTTTCCACTTAGAATCTTCTTTCATATGAGTAAATGATCCAAAGCAAGAAGCATCCAAATAATCCTTATCAGAAAGAGTAAGCCTCGCATAAAAATTATCAATAACAATATTATTGGGGAGCTCATGAATGGGGCATAAGAGGAAATAACGCTTGGGCAATACTCTCTAAATCATGAGGCCAAAAGTTATATATCCGATTACGATCTTTATGAATTTCACTTGGAGGATAAAACTTGGAATAAAAGAGAGGCACAATTTCCTCCTCATGCAATAGATGGACCATCTTTGAGCAGATGATACCACTCCTCAGCTCTGCCTTTCAATAATAAAGAGAATAGCTTCCTCTTGACCTGGCTCGGTGATACGTCTCAAACGTATCTATAATTTTTGATGCTCCATGCTTGTTTTTACACCATTTCCTAATGTTTCGTTACACTTCGTGGCACTTTTATGCATTTTCCGGAACTAACCTATTGACAAGATGCCACAGTGCCAGTTCCCTGTTTTCTGTTGTTTTTGTGTTTCAGAAAAGCTACACAGGAAATATTCTTGGAATTGGACGAAACAAGTTCCAGAAGTCTTATTTTTCCCGGAAGCTTCCCGGGGACCGAAAGAGAGCCGGAGGGGGGCCAGAGGCTGCCCTCACACATAGGTGGCGCGGCCCAGGCCCTGGCCACGCCACCCTGGTGTGAGGAGCCCCAGGCTATCCCCTGACGATGCCCCTTTGCCTATATAAAGCCTCGGGACACAAAACCCTAAAAGAGTCGGCAAAATTTCCAGAACAGTTCCGCAGCGCCGCCGCCGTCGAAGCCAAATTTTGGGGGACAGAAATCTCTGTTCCGGCACCCTGCCGGGACAGGGAAGTGCCCCCGGAGCCATCTCCATCGGTCTCCATTGCCGTCTCCGCCGTCTCCATCGACCTCACCGCCATCTCCATCAACCTTGCTGTCTCCTATGATGAGGAGGGAGTAGTTCATCCCCGGGGCTCAGGGCTCTACCGGTAGCTATGTGGTTCACCTCTCTCTCCCATGATGTGATCTTTATGTGATCGTGAGCTTTGTATCATGTTGAATAAGTAGATGTTACTCTTCTTCATTATGTGTACTCTAGTGTGTTATTAAAGTAATCTATTCCTGCTGCCATGGTGTAACGGTGACAGTGCGTGCATCGTGGTGGTACTTGGTCTAGGCTACGATTGTGATCTTTTATGGATTATGAGAATAATTATCACTATGATAGTATTGAAGTGATCTATTCCTCCTTTCATGGTGTAATGTTGACAGTGTGTGCACCGTGTTAGTACTTGGTCTAAGTTGCAATAATATCTATCTTGAGTTGTGATTTGATTTGGATATCTCTATGAGTGGTGTTTGTCAAGTACTTGATGAACTTTGAGGAGTGCTTCGTAGCCCTACGCAATGATTAGTGTTATTCAATAGGAGAGTAATTCAGAGTACCATAGTGAAGAGAAGTTATCTATTGGTTCAATTATGTTATATTTGTTGGGAGTGTGTCCACTAGTGAAAGTATGATCCCTAGGCCTTGTTTCCAAGCATTGCACACCGTTTACTTCCTGTTTTGTTACATGTTTGCTCGCAGCGATATTTACTTCAAGTCACATTTGCTACTTATAATCATCACTACCGCTTGTATTTCACTATCTCTTCGCCGAACTAGTGCACCTATACATTTGACAAGTGTATTGGGTGTGTTGGGGACACAAGAGACTTTCTGTATCGTAATTGCAGGGTTGCTTGAGAGGGATAGCTTTGACCTCTTCCTCCCTGAGTTCGATAAACCTTGGGTGATCCACTTAAGGGAAACTTGCTGCTGCTCTACAAACCTCTGCACTTGGAGGCCCAACACTGTCTACAAGAACAGAAGCGTGTGTAGACATCAAGCTCTTTTCTGGCACCGTTGCCGGGAAGGTAAGGTAAAAGGTACTCGCATCCTCCTGTGTGAGTGCTCGGAGTTATTTCCTTTAGATTCTGCAATTATATCTTTTTGTTTCTTGTTTTTATTTTCACTAGCTAGGCTTAATGGAAAACAAAGAGTTCTGTAGTCTTTTTCCTGAGTTTAGATATGAAGTGTTTGAAGAGAAAATTGAAAAACCTTTGGATCTTAATTTGCATGCTAATAGTGTTGTTAGTATGAATGCTTTGAACACCGTTATTGCTAATGCTATAGAAAAGTCTAAGCTTGGGGAAGCTGGTTTTGTTAAGCATGATATTTTTAGTTCCCCAGCTTTAGTGGAGAAAGTTTGCTCTGATGATATTTTATCTCCCATATGTGATGTTTCTAATGATGCTAGTGATCCTCATCCTTTTAAAATACCTACGAAGATTGTTGAATGTGTTAAGAATAACTGCTATTTAGGAGATGGAACTGTCCATCCTGGTGATCATTTGCTCTTTATACATGAATTATGTGAGTTGTTCCAGTGTGCAGGTATTTCAATGAACCAAGTTAAGAAGAAGCTATTCTCTTTATCACTGAAAGGCAGAGCTGAGGAATGGTATAAAACACTGAAGGATGGTCGATCTATTGACTGGGAGGAAATTGTACCTCTCTTTTATTCTAAATTCTATCCTTCTAGTCAGGTTTATAAAGATAGAAATTACATTTATAATTTCCATCCGCATGAGGGAGAAAGCATTGCCCAAGCTTGGGGAAGATTGAAGTTACTAATGCATAAATGTCCTATTCATGATCTTCCCCGTAATATTGTTATTAATAATTTTTATGCAAGGCTTTCAGGATATTACAAGGATTATCTAGATGCATGCTTTGATGGGTCTTTCACAAGCAAGGATGTTGACACCAAGTGGGATCTGCTTGAAACAATTCAAAACAATATTGAAGGTTGGGATAGCGACAAAGGTAAAGGATCAAGTATGAATTACGAGTTTGATTGCATTAAGTCTTTCGTTGAAACTGCTAATTTTCAAGAGCTTAGTGCTAAATATGGTCTTGATCTTCAAATTATGGTTGATTGCTTTAAAGCCTTTGCTTCCTAAAGGAAATGGGGACGTGTATCATGAACCTTTTAAGGACACTTGCATAGAAAGTGATATTGTTGTTGATGATTGCAATAAACATGCTCAAACTTCTAAAAGTCCTATTTCTTATAAGCATGTTAATTTTTGTGGAATACATAGACCTTGTGAACAGAGTTACAACAAGGAAGATTATTGCATCACCCACGCAAATGAAGAAACCAGTATGTGGCTCAAGGATCTAGATGTGCTTGGTGAAAGGGTTTGTGAGCTTTATCCTTTTCTTTGTGAATTTTGCGGTGAAAAGGGTCACTTTAATTTTCAATGCCCAGTTAATCGAACGAGTACCGCAAATTTGTATTGTGATGATAAGATTACTCTCAATCAGCATGATGAGCTTACTTTGTTTTTGAATTGTGAAGAGATATCTAGAAAGATTTCTTTGGTTGATATGAGAGATGCTGATATTAATAGTACCCTTCGTGGTTGTCGTCTCTATTGTGCTAAAGATTGCCTCGCAAATACTTACTTACAAGATCTTATAAAACATGATGTTTTGCCAAGCTATGACAGGACTAATAGATGTTTCAATCTTATTAATAGAGAGGAGGAATCCTCCAAAGTTTCTTCTGGTGTTCCTGTCAGCAAACCAGATTATGTGGAGAAGATGCCTTTCCCTCCTAGAGAATATGTGGAGAAGATGTTTTTGCACCATTTGCCTTGTGTTTTATTACACTTCGTGGCGTTTTTATGCGATTTCCGGAACTAACCTATTGACAAGTCGCCACAGTGCCAGTTCCCTATTTTCTGCTATTTTTGTGTTTCAGAAAAGCTACACAGGAAATATTCTCGGAATTGGACGAAACAAGTTCCAGAAGTCTTATTTTTCCCGGAAGCTTCCCGAAGACCGAAAGAGAGCCGGAGGTGGGCCAGAGGCCACCCTCACACATAGGTGGCATGGCCCAGGCCCTGGCCGCGCCACCCTGGTGTGAGGAGCCCCTGGCTGCCCCCTAATGGCTAGTTGATGAAGGAGATTATTCTTCTTCGTCCCCCAGCAGCAATCCTTGTGCGTGGTGAATGACCAGCCCGTTGGGAACCCCAAGAGGAAGGTGTGATGAGTATAGCAGCTGGTTTTCCCTCAGTTAAGAAACCAAGGTTTATCGATCAGGAGAGGAGAGACAGCGACGACTGAAGGTGATGCGGAACCTGCACACACACAACCAAGTACTTTGCTCCCAACTTGCGATGAGGTTGTCAATCTCACCGGTTTGCTTGAAACAAAGGTTATGAGCGTATCGAGTGGCAAACAGTAAAAGTATGCGAATAAAGTAAACAGTGCGAGAAAGTAAACAGGTGATAGCAATATGATGTAAATAGGACCGGGGTCCACAGTTCACTAGTGGTGTCTCTCCATAGATAAAATAACACATGCTGGGTAAACAAATTACAGTTGGGCAATTGATAGAATAAAGATAAACGTGATATGTCAAGAAGATCACTATGAGATTTACTCTGGGCATTACAACAAAATACATAGACCGCCATCCAACTGCATCTATGACTAATAATCCACTCCCGGGGATATCAATCCGAACACCCTAGAAGTATTAAGTTGCGAACAACAGATAATTGCATTAAGCAAAGTGTGTAATGTAAACAAAGCATATGCCCTTGAGCATATGAATGTTGTTTTCTCCCTAGTAGCAACAGCACATCTACCACCTTAGAGGTTTCTATCACTCCCCCAGGTGAAATAGAGGCATGAACCCACTATCGAGCATAAATACCCCCCTCTTGGAGTCACTAGCAACTACTCGGCCAAGATAGCTAGCTACTAACAACGGAGAGCATGCAAGATCATAAACAACATAGAGATAACAAAAGATATAATTCAGTACAGCAACTTAATCATAAACACCAATATTCATCGGATCCCAACAAACCAAACATGTAGAATTACATAACGGTGATCTCAATCATGTACGGCATCTCATGAGATCTAAACATGAAGCACATGGTGGAGAATACAACCATCTAGCTACTGCTATGGACCCATAGTCCAAGGTAGACTACTCACTCATCGCTCCGGAGGCAAGCATGGCGATGAAGAAGACCTCCGGTGGCGATTCCCCTCTCCGGCAGGGCGCCGGGAAGAGCTTCTGGACCCTCCCGATCTTCGGGTCGACGGTGGCGGCGGATCGCGATGTGTTCTGGAAAACTGATCGGGTACTTAGGTTTTTTCCGTCGGGGGGTCTTTATAGGCGAAGGGGCGATGTCAGAGGAGGGGCCAGGTGGCCTCACGCGGTGGTGGCGCGGGCCAGGGGCTGGCCGCGCCACCCCTGTGTGTGGGCCCTGGTGCCTCGCCTCCTACTCTCCTTCGGATCTCTGGAAGCTTCCGGGTAAAATAAGACTCCAGGAACTTGTTTCGTCCAATTCCGAGAATATTTCCCGTGTATCACTTCTGAAACACAAAAACAGCAGAAAATAGGAAACTGGCACTGTGGCAACTTGTTAATAGGTTAGTTCCGGAAAATGCATAAAAGTGCCACTAAGTGTAACGAAACAATAGGCAAATGGTGTAAAAACAAGCATGGAGCATCAAAAATTATAGATACGTTTGAGACGTATCAAGCATCCCCAAGCTTAACTCCTGCTCGTCCTCGAGTAGGTAAGTGATAACAAAAGAATAATTTTTTGAGGTGACATGCACCTACACAATCTTGATCATATATGTAAGCATTTGTGAGCTGGGGTCATAAGAACTTAAAACATGGGCATGAAGATATAATCATGACAATAAGAACTTAGCAACCATGTTGTAAACATGTAAATGAACACAAACAAAAGATCATGAAAATGAAACAATAAAAGTCAAACGTGTGTTCAAATCATAAGGAAAAACATACAAAAGGTTTTTAGCTTGTCCTTCAAAGAGAGCAAAACATAAATGCATAGGACACCTTCAAGTTTAAGAGGGCGACTAGATACAAATAATTTAAGAACAAGTGAAACCAACAATATGAATCAATCAATGAACTTTGGGACAATGAATATCACACTAAGAATGACAACTATGCTCTCTTAATGGTGCATAAAGAAAGAAGGTGGTGACTCAACATAAAAGTAAAAGAAAGACCCTTCGCAGAGGGAAGCAGTGATTAAACATCTGCTAGAGCTTTTCATTTGTAAAACAGAGAGATAAAAATTGGTTTTGAGAGGTGGTTGTCTTTGTCAACGACTAGCAATGGGGTTCTTACTATCTTCCATACAAAAATGAAGAAAGTTTTTTAGAGAGAGATTGGCACTTTTGTGCTCTTTTATAAAGCTTGGCACTCCTCCCCACCTTTTTTTCCTTTCACAAACCATGGCTAACCGATTCCATCGGGTGCCCACCAACATTCACTTTCCATGGAGGAGTGCCTTTTTTTCTTTTTTTTTCTTTTTGGAATAAGCAATATGGAAGATAGCAAATCCGACCACTACGTCCCCATGAGCTGAAAACAGTGTCACAAAACGAGAAGTGTTTTGAAGGTTTTTGAAAGGTAGCACATGAAAATTTTCTTGGAATGGCTTGCAAATACCATGCATAGGAATTTATAGTGGACACAATGGCAAACTTGGTTTTTAGGAGTTGGATGCACGAGTAGAGCTCATACTCAGTACAAGGTGAGGGCTAGCAAAAGACTGGGAGCGACCAACTAAGAGAGCAGTAATGGCCATAATCATGCAAAGCGACAAAGCGACATTAAAAGAAGCATAAGATGGCATCAAAAGTCAAAAACTAAATGATCATGAAGGTTATTGGCGACTTTGTAAGAGTCTAACATGTGTGAGCATGCGCCAAGTCAACCCAAATAAAGCATCAAGGAGAAAACCAAAATAATGCTTCCATACAATAAAAACAACGCATGATTTTTTCAAAGGCTCATTAAGCAATCTCAGTTATTTGAGACAAGTCATGCTACAGCAAAACCACTAAGCATGCTATCAAAAAGACATCAAGCATGACATGAAAAAGCCTAAGCCGCAGTCTACACAAGCTCCTTCTTGTACCACTATTTTGCACAAAGCTTTTTCTCTTTTCCAACACCATTTGAAACTTTTATAAACACCTCTTTCGATGAAAACCAATGAAGATCAGAGGCAAAAATACACCTTGATGAAAAGATATGACAAGGTCTGAATGCAAATCTAGGCAAAAACGAAAACCAAAAGCAGTAGCAGAAAAAGAAGAACACTCAATTTTAAATAAGAGTGAAAACTAGAGCGTTCTTGGCAAATGAAAAGCAAGGCAACTTCTCCAAAGGAAATTTGTTGGGGTCCAACCATTTATTGCAGAAAACAAACAAACTAAACCAACTAAGAAAACTAAAACAACTGACGCTCCAAGAAAAACACATAGTGCATGAAGCAATAAAAATATAGTGTTTTGAAAGGTGACCTGATTTTTGCCGATGAAGAAGGGGTGCCTCGGGGGCATCCCCAAGCTTTGACGCTTGTACTTCTTGGATATTTCTTGGGGTGATGCATGGGCATCCCCAAGCTTGAGCTTTTGTCCATTCTTCAACTCATCTCATCATTCTCCAATCCTTACACTTGAAAACTTCCTTCATACAAAACTAAACACAAATCTATTAGCAACATTAGTGCAAGCATAACATATAATCAATCCTCTATTTGCTTCAGGTTTCAACTCAAAACCACCACATATATAGCAAATACTACTGTAGCAACCTCCCCAAAAGTTCCGTGATCAAAAGAACTCAAAAGAAAGTGATAAAGTGGCAAACACAAATATTGGCAGAAATCTGTCAAAACTGAACAGCTGACAAAGGTCGAATTTTTGAGGGATTTTATGTTGCTCAAATCAAAAAGTGTTCAACTAACAAAAGTTTGGATATAACCTGGGGCATATGCACAAGAAATCGCAGGTCCAAAAGATAAACAGAGAATGTTTACAAATTTTTACGGTGCAGCACCGAAAACAGTTTCAGGACAGCAACATCCCCAGATCTTTACCTCACTCAAATTAGAGGCTTCTCTTGGCACAAAAAACGAAATAAACAAGATAAGGAGCGGTCATTACAGTATTAATGACTTCCAAGACTCAAATAAAAGAAAAAGTACTGAAAAGAAAACATTGGGTTATCTCCCAAGAGTGCTTTTCTTTAACGCCTTTGAGCTAGGCGCAGAAAATTGCGAATCAAGTATTATCAAGTGATGAAGTGCTAGTTACCTCAGTAGGCTCTTTGAAGGTTCCCGAAGATGATTCAACCTGCAAGTTATCCTTAGTGGAACTAAGAGTCTTACCAATCTTAAGAACATGTTGAGATTTAAGCGCAGAAACCTTGGGAACATACATAAATTTTTGCTCTTTTCCAACAAACACTTTCTCCTTCTTAAAATTTAAGAGAAGAGAAGATTAAGCTAAGAGTTTCCATAGACTCCTCTAGTTTACCAATCCTTAAGTTTTGATTGTCATGAGTAGTGCTAGCCTCTAAAATGGTAATTCTCTTACCAATATTTTCTATTAATTCACTAACGCGGCTAGCATTTTCTAGGATACTTGGCAAACTTTTCTCTAAAGAGCTGAGCTTTTCTACCACCTCCTCCAAGGTGGTCTCGGTTTTAGCAACATGTATAGGTGGTATTCCCACTAAACTTTCAATTATAGTGCATGCTTCTCCAGCGGGAGTACCCAGAAAATTACCTCCTGTAAGAGTATCAAGAACATACCTATTCCAACTGGATATACCAACATAAAAATTTCTAAGGAGGATCGTGGTAGAGTGCTTTTTGGTACACCTATGATGAGCATTGTTAATACGGTACCAAGCATCTTTTAAACTTTCTCCCCCTTGTTGCTTAAAACTACGAACTTCTACTTCAGGATTACTCATTTTAACAAAACTAAAAGCAGATAAGTAAAAACAACTACCAAGTATTCTAATTTTTTTGGGTTTTTGATAAAAAACGATGCAGGTAAAATAAATAAAGTAAAGCAAAACAATAACAAAGTAAAGGATGTGTGTGCGAAAAACTCCCCTCGCAGAAGTCTTCTCTTCCTCCCCGGCAACGGCGCCAGAAAAATAGCTGATGGCTAGTTGATGAAGGAGATTATTCTTCTTCGTCCCCCAGCAGCAATCCTTGTGCGTGGTGAATGACCAGCCCGTTGGGAACCCCAAGAGGAAGGTGTGATGAGTATAGTAGCTGGTTTTCCCTCAGTTAAGAAACCAAGGTTTATCGATCAGGAGAGGAGAGACAGCGATGACTGAAGGTGATGCGGAACCTGCACACACACAACCAAGTACTTTGTTCCCAACTTGCGATGAGGTTGTCAATCTCACCGGTTTGCTTGAAACAAAGGTTATGAGCGTATCGAGTGGCAAACAGTAAAAGTATGCGAATAAAGTAAACAGTGCGAGAAAGTAAACAGGTGATAGCAATATGATGTAAATAGGACCGGGGTCCACAGTTCACTAGTGGTGTCTCTCCATAGATAAAATAACACATGCTGGGTAAACAAATTACAGTTGGGCAATTGATAGAATAAAGATAAACGTGATATGTCAAGAAGATCACTATGAGATTTACTCTGGGCATTACAACAAAATACATAGACCGCCATCCAACTGCATCTATGACTAATAATCCACTCTCGGGGATATCAATCCGAACACCCTAGAAGTATTAAGTTGTGAATAACAGATAATTGCATTAAGCAAAGTGTGTAATGTAAACAAAGCATATGCCCTTGAGCATATGAATGTTGTTTTCTCCCTAGTAGCAACAGCACATCTACCACCTTAGAGGTTTCTGTCACTCCCCCAGGTGAAATAGAGGCATGAACCCACTATCGATCATAAATACCCCCCTCTTGGAGTCACTAGCAACTACTCGGCCAAGATAGCTACTAACAACGGAGAGCATGCAAGATCATAAACAACATAGAGATAACAAAAGATATAATTCAGTACAGCAACTTAATCATAAACACCAATATTCATCGGATCCCAACAAACCAAACATGTAGAATTACATAACGGTGATCTCAATCATGTACAACAGCTCATGAGATCTAAACATGAAGCACATGGTGGAGAAGACAACCATCTAGCTACTGCTATGGACCCATAGTCCAAGGTAGACTACTCACTCATCGCTCCGGAGGCAAGCATGGCGATGAAGAAGACCTCCGGTGGCGATTCCCCTCTCCGGCAGGGCGCCGGGAAGAGCTTCTGGACCCTCTCGATCTTCGGGTCGACGGTGGCGGCGAATCGCGATGTGTTCTGGAAAACTGATCGGGTACTTAGGTTTTTTCCGTCGGGGGGTCTTTATAGGCGAAGGGCGATGTCAGAGGAGGGGCCAGGTGGCCTCACGCGGTGGTGGCGCGGGCTAGGGGCTGGCCGCGCCACCCCTGTGTGTGGGCCCCTGGTGCCTCGCCTCCTACTCTCCTTCGGATCTCTGGAAGCTTCCGGGTAAAATAAGACTTCAGGAACTTGTTTCGTCCAATTCCGAGAATATTTCCTGTGTATCACTTCTGAAACACAAAAACAGCAGAAAACAGGAAACTGGTACTGTGGCAACTTGTTAATAGGTTAGTTCTAGAAAATGCATAAAAGTGCCACTAAGTGTAACGAAACAATAGGCAAATGGTGTAAAAACAAGCATGGAGCATCAAAAATTATAGATACGTTTGAGATGTATCACCCCCTGACGACGCCCCTTCGCCTATAAGAAGCCTCGGGACAGAAAACCCTAAAGGAGTCGGCGAAATTTCCAGAACAGTTCCGCAGCGCCGCCACCGTCGAAGCCAAATTTCGGGGGATAGAAGTCTCTATTTCGGCACCCTGCCGGGACGGGGAAGTGCCCCCGGAGCCATCTCCATCGGTCTCCATCACCATCACCATCGACCTCATCGCCATCTCCATCAACCTTGCTGTCTCCTATGATGAGGAGGGAGTAGTTCATCCCCGGGGCTGAGGGCTCTACCGGTAGCTATGTGGTTCACCTCTCTCTCCCATGATGTGATCTTTATGTGATCGTGAGCTTTGTATCATGTTGAACAAGTAGATGTTATTATTCAGATATTATGTGTACTCTAGTGGTGTTATTAAAGTAATCTATTCCTCCTGCCATGGTGTAACGGTGACAGTGCGTGCATCATGGTGGTACTTGGTCTAGGCTACGATTGTGATCTCTTATGGATTATGAGAATAATTACCGCTATGATAGTATTGAAGTGATCTTTTCCTCCTTTCATGGTGTAATGTTGACAGTGTGTGCACCGTGTTAGTACTTGGTCTATGTTACAATAATATCTATCTTGAGTTGTGCTTTGATTTGGATATCTCTATGAGTGGTGTTTGTCAAGTACTTGATGAACTTTAAGGGGTGCTTCTGTAGCCACTATGCAATGATTAGTGTTGTTCAATAGGAGAGTAATTCAGAGTACCATAGTGAAGAGAAGTTGTTTATTTGTTCAATCATGTTATATTTGTTGGGAGTGTGTCCACTAGTGAAAGTATGATCCCTAGGCCTTGTTTCCAAGCATTGCACACCGTTTACTTCCTGTTTTGTTACATGTTTGCTCGCAGCGATACTTATTTCATATCACAGTTACTACTTATAATCATCCATACCACTTGTATTTCACTATCTCTTCGCTGAACTAGTGCACATATACATCTGACAAGTGTATTGGGTGTGTTGGGGACACCAGAGACTTTCTGTATCGTAATTGCAGGGTTGTTTGAGAGAGATAGTTTTGACCTCTTCCTCCCTGAGTTCGATAAACCTTGGATGATCCACTTAAGGGAAACTTGCTGTTGTTCTACAAACCTCTGCACTTGGAGGCCCAACACTGTCTACAAGAACAGACGCGTGCGTAGACATCAAGCTCTTTTCTGGCGCCGTTGCCGGGGAGGTAAGGTAAAAGGTACTCGCATCCTCTTGTGTGAATGCTCGGAGTTATTTCCTTTAGATTCTGCAATTACATATTTTTGTTTCTTGTTTTTATTTTCACTAGTTAGGCTTAATGGAAAACAAAGAGTTCTGTAGTCTTTTTCCTGGGTTTAGATTTGATGAGAAAATTGAAAATCCTTTGGAGCTTATTTCGCATAGCAATGTTATTAGTACGAATGCTTTGAATACCGTTAATGCTAATGCTATAGAAAAGTCTAAGCTTGGGGAAGCTGGTTTTGTTAAGTATGATATTTTTAGTCCCCCAGCTTTAGTGGAGAAGGTTTGTTCTGATAATATTTTATCTCCCATATGTGATGTTTCTAGTGATGCTTGTGCTCCTCATCCTTTTAAAATACCTACGAAGATTGTTGAACATGTTAGGGATAACTGCTATTTAGGAGATGGAACTGTCCATCCTGGTGACCATTTGCTTTTTATACATGAATTATGCGAGTTGTTCCAGTGTGCAGGTATTTCTATGAATCAAGTTAAGAAGAAGCTATTCTCTTTTTCACTGAAAGGCAGAGCTGAGGAATGGTATAAAACATTGAAGGATGGTCGATCTATTGACTGGGAGGAAATTGAACCTCTCTTTTATTCTAAATTCAATCCTTCTAGTCAGGTTTATAAAGATAGGAATTACATTTATAATTTTCATCCGCATGAGGGAGAAAGCATTGCCCAAGCTTGGGGAAGATTAAAGTTACTAATGCATAAATGTCCTATTCATGATCTTCCCCGTAATATTGTTATTAATAATTTTTATGCAAGGCTTTCAGGATATTACAAGGACTATCTAGATGCATGCTTTGATGGGTCTTTCACAAGCAAGGATGTTGACACCAAGTGGGGTCTGCTTGAAACAATTTAAAACAATATTGAAGGTTGGGATAGCGACAAAGGTAAAGGATCAGGTATGAATTACGAGTTTGATTGCATTAAGTCTTTCGCTGAAACTGCTGATTTTCAAGAGCTTAGTGCTAAATATGGTCTTGATCCTCAAATTATGGTTTATTGCTTTAAAGCCTTTGCTTCCCATATGAATGTTCCTAAAGGAAATGGGGACGTGTATCATGAACCTTTTAAGGACACTTGCATAGAAAGTGATATTGTTGTTGATGATTGCAATAAACATGCTCAAACTTCTAAAGTTCTATTTCTTATAAGCATGTTAATTTTTGTGGAGTACATAGACCTTGTGAACAGAGTTACAACAAGGAAGATTATTGCATCACCCACGCAAACGAAGAAACCAGTATGTGGCTCAAGGATCTAGATGTGCTTGGTGAAAGGGTTTGTGAGCTTTATCCTTTTCTTTGTGAATTTTGCGGTGAAAATGGTCACTTTCATTTTCAATGCCCAATTAATCGAACAAGTACCGCATATTTGTATTGTGATGATAGGATTACTCTCAATCAGCATGATGAGCTTACTTTGTTTTTGAATTGTGAAGAGATATCTAGAAAGATTTCTTTGGTTGACATGAGAGATGCTGATATTAATAGTACCCTTCGTGGTTGTCGTCTCTATTGTGCTAAAGATTGCCTCGCAAATACTTACTTACAAGATCTTATAAAACATGATGTTTTGCCAAGCTATGACATGACTAATAGATGTTTCGATCTTATTAATAGAGAGAAGGAATCCTCCAAAGTTTCTTCTGTTGTTCCTGTCAGCAAACCGGATTATGTGGAGAAGATGCCTTTCCCTCCTAAAGATTATGTGGAGAAGATGCCCTTCAAGTCTCTCCCTCCTAAAGGAGAGAGTAAGAAGAGTATGAAGAAGAAGAAGAAGAGGAGTAAAAGGCGAGAGGACACGGTACCTTCCCCTAAGCGTTATGATCCTGCTATAGATTATGATAATTCTGATTGGGATGATGTTCCTATGCCTGTTACCTATGTTAGTGATCATGATTGGGAAAAGCACTCTACTTTTGATATTGAAAATCTTTTTGGTACCAATTCTAAGGTTAATAATTGTTGTGCCATTAGTACTATCCATGTTCCTTCTTATGATGATATGTTTGATGAATATGCTTTGCGGAATAGTTGTTCTCTAGCTTGTGATGATACTAAACCTCTAGTTTATGATGGCTATGATGATGAGTATAATATTTTCAGTTCACCTACTATTGAGGATAAAATTAGTTATGATTACAATATGCCTCCTATTTATGATTATTATGGTGATAAGAATAATTATTCTATTGAATTTGCTCCTACTACTATTGTTCATGTGGGGAGTATTAATTCTTTTATGCATGTGGCTCATGATAGGGATGCTTTATGTGATAGTTATATTGTTAGTTCTATTCATGATGCTACTAAAAGTTATTATGAGAGAGGCAAACATGGTTTGATGGATCTCAACAATATTGAGTTTCCCTTCTTTATGTTGCAATTCTTGAAGTTGTACTTGTTTTGCCTTCCTATGCTTTTTGCTTTGCGCTTTCATGACTTGTCTCTTTACAAGACTATTTTTCATAGGAAGTGGTTTAGATTTAAATGTGTTCCATACTTGCTTTTTGATGCTCTCTATTGCTTTAAGTTCCTATATGGCGCCTTTGCCTCAAGCTCTTATATGGCGCCCACATGAGCATCTTTGCAAATTACTGCGCCTAGCTCAAAGGCGTTAAAGAAAAGCACTCTTGGGAGATAACCCATTGTTTATTTTCAGTACTTTTTCTTTTATTTGAGTCTTGGAAGTTATTACTAGTGTAATGACCTCTTCTTATCCTTTTTATTTTGTTTTTGTGCCAAGAGAAGCCTCTAATTTGAGTGAGGTAAGATTTGGGGATGTTGCTGTCCTGAAACAGTTTTCAGTGCTGCACCGTAAAAATTCGTATAAATTCTCTGTATATATTTTGGACCTGAAATTTCTTGTGCATATGCCCCAGGTTATATCAAAACTTTCGTTAGTTGAACACTTTTTTATTTGAGCAACAAAAAACCCCTAAAAAATTCGACCTTTGTCAGCTGTTCTGTTTTGACAGATTTCTGCCACTATTCGTTTTTGCCGCTTTATCGCTTTCTTTTGGAGTTCTTTTGATCATGGAACTTTTGGGGAAGTTGCTACAGTAATATAAAATTTATATGTGGTGGTTTTGGGGTGAAACCTGAAGCAAAACGAGGTTGATTATATGTTATGCTACACTAATGTTGCTAATAGATTTGTGTTTAGTTTTGTATGAAGGAAGTTTTCAAGTGTAGGGATTGGAGAATGATGAGATGAGTTGAAGAATGGACAAAAGCTCAAGCTTGGGGATGCCCATGCATCACCCCAAGAAATATCCAAGAATTACAAGCATCAAAGCTTGGGGATGCCCCCGAGGCACCCCCTTCTTCATCGGCAAAAATTAGGTCAGCTTTCAAGACACTATATTTTTATTGCTTCATGCACTATGCGTTTTTCTTGGAGCGTCAGTTGTTTTTGTTTTTAGTATTAGTTTAGTTTAGTTTGCTGCAATAAATGGTTAGATCACATCATGTTTCTTTTGGAGGAGATGAACTCGTTTTTCATTGCCAAGAACACTCTAGTTTTCACTCTTATCGTTTCAACGAGTGTTCTCTTTTTCTGCTACTGCGTTTAGCTTGCATTTTTCGCCTTGATTTTTGTTCAGATCTTATTTTATCTTTGCATCAAGGTGTATTTGGACCTCTGGTATATGTTGGTTTTCCTCAAAAGAGTTTCCTCAAAAAGGTTTGAATGGTGTTGGAAAAGAGAAAAAGCTTTATGCAAAAAAGTGGTACAAGAAGGAGCTTGTGTAGACTGCGGCTTAGGCTTTTGCATGTCGTGCTTGATGTCTTTTTGATAGTATTCTTGGTGGTTTTGCTGTAGCATGACTTGTCTCAAATAATTGAGATTGCTTAATGAGCCTTTGAAAAAAATCATGCATTGTTTTAATTATTTGGAAACATTATTTTGGTTTTCTCCTTAATGCTTTATTTGGGTTGACTTGGCGCATGCTTACACATGTTGACTACAAAATAATTCGCCTATAGCCTCTATGATCATTTGCTTTTTGACTTGTGCTACCATCTTATGCTTCTTTTAATGTCGCTTTGTCGCTTTGCATGATTATGGCCGTTATTGCTCTCTTAGTTGGTCGCTCCCAGTCTTTTGCTAGCCCTCGCCTTGTACTGAGTATGAGCTCTACTCGTGCATCCAACTCCCAAAAACCAAGTTTGCCATTGTGTCCACTATAAATTCCTATGCATGGTATTTGTAAGCCATTCCAAGTAAATTTTCATGTGCTACCTTTCAAAAACCTTCAAAACACTTCTCGTTTTGTGACACTGTTTTCAGCTCATGGGGACGTAGTGGTCGGATTTGCTATCTTCCATATTGCTTATTCCAAAAAGAAAAAAAAAGAGAAAAAAGAAAGAAAAAAGGCACTCCTCCATGGAATGTGAATGTTGGTGGGCACCCGATGGAATCGGTTAGCCATGGTTTGTGAAAGGAAAAAAGGTGGGGAGGAGTGCCAAGCTTTATAAAAGAGCACAAAAGTGCCAATCTCTCTCTCTCTCAAAAACTTGCTTCATTTTTGTATGGAAGATAGTAAGAACCCCATTGCTAGTCGTTGACAAAAGCAACCACCTCTCAAAACTCAAGTTTTATCTCTCTGTTTTACAAATGAAAAGCTCTAGCACATGTTTAATCACTGCTTCCCTCCGCGAAGGGCCTTTCTTTTACTTTTATGTTGAGTCACCACCTTCTATCTTTATGCACCATTAAGAGAGCATAGTTGTCATTCTTAGTATAATGTGCATTGTCCCAAAGTTTTCATTGATTGATTCATATTGTTGGTTTCACTTGTTCTTAAATTACTTGTATCTAGTCGCCCTCTTAAACTTGAAGGTGTCCTATGCATTTATGTTTTGCTCTCCATGAAGGACAAGCTGAAAACCATTTGTATGTTTTTCCTTATGATTTGAACACATGTTTGACTTTCATTGTTTCATTTTCATGATCTTTTGTTTGTGTTTATTTTCATGTTATAACATGGTTGCTAAGTTTCTATTGTCAAGATTATGTCTTTCATGCCCATGTTTTAAGTTCTTTGATCTCAGCACTCAATGCTTTACCTATATGATCAAAGTTGTGATGGTGCATGTCACCTCAAAAATTATTTCTTTTGTTATCACTTACCTACTCGAGGACGAGCAGGAGTTAAGCTTGGGGATGCTGATACGTCTCAAACGTATCTATAATTTTTGATGCTCCATGCTTGTTTTTACACCATTTGCCTAATGTTTCGTTACACTTCGTGGCACTTTTATGCATTTTCCGGAACTAACCTATTGACAAGATGCCACAGTGCCAGTTCCCTGTTTTCTGCTGTTTTTGTGTTTCAGAAAAGCTACACAGGAAATATTCTCGGAATTGGACAAAACAAGTTCCAGAAGTCTTATTTTTCCCGGAAGCTTCCCGAGGACCGAAAGAGAGCCGGAGGGGGGCCAGAGGCCGCCCTCACACATAGGTGGCGCGGCCCAGGCCCTGGCCGCGCCACCCTGGTGTGAGGATCCCCTGGCTGTCCCCTGACGACGCCCCTTTGCCTATATAAAGCCTCGGGACGGAAAACCCTAAAAGAGTCGGCAAAATTTTCAGAACAGTTCCGCAGCGCCGCCGTCGTCGAAGCCAAATTTCGGGGGACAAAAGTCTCTGTTCCGGCACCCTGCCGGGACGGGGAAGTGCCCCCGGAGCCATCTCCATCGGTCTCCATTGCCGTCTCCGCCGTCTCCATCGATCTCACCGCCATCTCCATCAACCTTGCTGTCTCCTATGATGAGGAGGGAGTAGTTCATCCCCGGGGCTGAGGGCTCTACCGGTAGCTATGTGGTTCACCTCTCTCTCCCATGATGTGATCTTTATGTGATCGTGAGCTTTTTATCATGTTGAATAAGTAGATGTTACTCTTCTTTATTATGTGTACTCTAGTGTGTTATTAAAGTAATCTATTCCTCCTGCCATGGTGTAACGGTGACAGTGCGTGCATCATGGTGGTACTTGGTCTAGGCTACGATTGTGATCTTTTATGGATTATGAGAATAATTATCACTATGATAGTATTGAAGTGATCTATTCCTCCTTTCATGGTGTAATGTTGACAGTGTGTGCACCGTGTTAGTACTTGGTCTAAGTTGCAATAATATCTATCTTGAGTTGTGATTTGATTTGGATATCTCTATGAGTGGTGTTTGTCAAGTACTTGATGAACTTTGAGGAGTGCTTCGTAGCCCTACGCAATGATTAGTGTTATTCAATAGGAGAGTAAT
The DNA here is from genome assembly GCA_007115705.1 of Dactylis glomerata. Taxonomy (NCBI): domain Eukaryota; kingdom Viridiplantae; phylum Streptophyta; class Magnoliopsida; order Poales; family Poaceae; genus Dactylis; species Dactylis glomerata. Next base: position 3,361,952 of record QXEO01000656.1, read on the forward strand.
TCAGAGTACCATAGTGAAGAGAAGTTATCTATTGGTTCAATTATGTTATATTTGTTGGGAGTGTGTCCACTAGTGAAAGTATGATCCCTAGACCTTGTTTCCAAGCATTGCACACCGTTTACTTCCTGTTTTGTTACATGTTTGCTCGCAGCGATATTTACTTCAAGTCACATTTGCTACTTATAATCATCACTACCGCTTGTATTTCACTATCTCTTCGCCGAACTAGTGCACCTATACATCTGACAAGTGAATTGGGTGCGTTGGGGACACAAGAGACTTTCTGTATCGTAATTGCAGGGTTGCTTGAGAGGGATAGCTTTGACCTCTTCCTCCCTGAGTTCGATAAACCTTGGGTGATCCACTTAAGGGAAACTTACTGCTGCTCTACAAACCTCTGCACTTGGAGGCCCAACACTGTCTACAAGAACAGAAGCGTGTGTAGACATCACTCAGTGAAATACCTGCACACTTGAACAACTCGCATAATTCATGTATAAATAGTAAGTGATCACCTGGATGGACAGTTCCATCTCCTGAATAGCAGTTATCCATAACACGCTCAACAATTTTCATAGGTATTTTAAAAGGATATAATTCAGCAGGTGGTGGTGGTGGTGGTTCATCCACATGGGCAGCAGTGGTAGAAGTGTTCCCAAATAGGAAACCAAATGGAGAATTCTCCATAGCAAAATAAAATAAAAGTAAAAGACAAAAATAAAAACAATACTCACAGCGACGGTTACCTTTACCAATTCCACTCTTCAATAGCGCTTCACTCCCCGGCAACGGCGCCAGAAAATAGTCTTGATGACCCACAAGTATAGGGGGTGTATCGTAATACTTTCGATAAATAAGAGTGTTGAACCCAATGAGGAGCAGAAGGTGTTGACAAGTGGTTTTGATCAAGGTTTCACTGTAAATACTAGCAAACGGGTTTTCAAGGGTATTTGGTAATGCAAATAAATAAAGTGCGAGTAAATAAAAGACAATAGTAATAATTGCAGCAAGTGGCCCAATCCTTTCTTTAGCAAAGGACAAGCCGGTTGTGTAACTTATGATGACCAAACATTCTCGAGGACACACGGGAGTTTCTGTCAAATGCTTTCGCTTCATACCGCTAAATAATCTTTACTGGTTTGATAAGTGTTATGGGGGTGAACCTGTGCTAGCGCACTACCCTTACTAGGATAAATACACACTTGTGATTATACCCCTTGCAAGCATCTGCAAATACAATAAAGTAATTAAGATAAATCTAACCACAGCCTTAAACTCTAAGATCCTACGCTCCCTGGTGCAATGGTTTCCCAACGGAGGTTTAGGTTTCTGTCACTCTAGCAACCCCACAATTGGTAGCCAAATACACAATGCATCTCACTAGGCCCATAAATGGTGAAGTATCACGTAGTCGACGTTCACATGACACCACTAGTGAAACAGCACCACAACAAATAAATATCAAACCATTAAATATTACTCAACATAATTCCACTACTAATGACTTGACTTCTCCCATGTCCTCAAGAACTAAATGAACTACTCACAAGACATCATATGAATCATGATCAGAGGTGAAATAATGGTAAATAACAATCTGAACATAAACCTTAATTCAACGGTTCCACTCAATAGCATCAACCACAAGAGTAATCAACACCGGGAAAGTTTCCCCTAAGAATTTAACAAGATCCAACTCAAGATGTTATAGTGGGATGGCGTGGTGATGGTGGAGATGAAGGTGCTGGTGATGGAGATGATGATGATGATCCCGATGAAGTCCGGTGCAATGGTGATGACGATGGCGATGATCTCTCCTCTCCGGGAAGGAATTTCCCTGGCAGATTTCTGCCTGCCGGAGAGCTTTTCTCTCTCTGGTGTTTTCCGCCCCACAGAGGCGGCGGTGTCTCTCTCTGAGCCCCCCCTGACTTAGGTTTTCAGGGACGATGAAGTACACGTAGGGGCGAGACCTGAAGTGGGCCAGGGTGGCCTCACACTAGGCCGGCGCGGCTAGGGGCCAGGCCGCGCCCCTTATGTGTGAGCCTACCCCCTGGCTCCTCTCGACTCCTCCTTCTGGCTTCCAGAGTCTTTCTGCAAAATATAATTTTCTGGAATTTTCCTGATCTTCCGAAATATGGTGTCTTGACGGTCCTTTTCCAGCAGAATCCTGACTCCAGCAGCAAATCCTCCAACGATCATCAAACATGTAAAAACAGAGTAAATAACATAAGTATCATCTCTAAATATGAAATATATCAATGAATAACAGTAAATTATGATACAAAATAGTGATGCAAACTGGACGTATCAATGAACGTTGGCTTGTCTTCGTCCTCCACCTTCAGCCTTATCTGGTTGTACCCGGAGTACGCGTCGAGGAATGAAAGGCGCTTGCACCCTGCAGTAGAATCGATGATCTGGTCGATTTGGGGCAGAGGGAAGTAATCTTTCGGGTAATGCTTGTTTAGCACCGTGAAGTTGATGCACATCCTGTAGATCTTGGTGTCCTTCTTTTCCACCATGACCGGTGGCGAAAGCCATGTGGCTTCCTTGATCTCTCTGATGAACTTGGCCTCGAGGAGGCGATTGATTTCTTCGCCCATTGACCGGGCCTTTTCTAGATTATACCAGCGCATGGATTGCTTGACCGGCTTCGCGTTCGGAAAGATCTTGAGCTCATGCTCGACGAGTTCCCTGGGGATGCCTGGCATATCTGCTGGACACCAGGCGAACATCCTCCAGTGCTCACAGAGGAACCCGACGAGCGCGCTTTCCTATGCGGGAGAGAGAGTTCGACACCCGCTCCATCTTGGTTGGATCTGTCGGGTGGATCTGGTGCTCTCGAGTGTCTTTGCTAGCGTCGAATGAGAGCTCTGGGGCATTCTGCTACGCCGGTGGATCGATGTCCATGTTGGTGGCCTCCCTAATATGATGGAGCTCTTCGTGCACTCCAAATGTCTGGGACATGATGTTGAAGTCTTTGTCGCAGTTTTCGGAGTGGGCAAAGCTACCGCTGATCGTCAGTGGTCCTCGATTAGCGGGCATCCGCAGCTTGAGGTAAGCGTAGTGGGGAACCGCCATGAATCGGGCGAACGCTGGTCGTCTGAGAATAGCGTGATACTGCGAGGGCCAATCGACGACCTCGAACTCAATCTTCTCCTTCCTGAAGTTTGATGGAGTACCGAAGATGATATCCAAGTGTATTGCCCCCAATGGGTACGTCGGCTTCCCTGGGACGATTCCGTGGAAAGACATCTCTATCGGCAAGAGGTTGTCCATCAGAATCTTGATCTTTCGCAATGTGTCTGCATAGATGAGGTTCAGACTGCTCCCTCTATCCATGAACACTTTCTTCGAGGTGAAACCCCCTATCTGCGCCTCGAGGACCAAGGCGTGGTGTCCAGGGCGTGGGATCTTTGGTGGATGATCTGACCGATCGAAACCGATCGAGTGTTCTGACCAATTCAGATATTCGGGCATGGCAGGTGGTGCATGTTCGGCATGGAAAACCTCCCTTGCCCGCTTCCACTGGACTTTGTTCGTCGGGCGCCCTCTCTGGATCATGGGCACGAATCCTCGTGGTGGCAGGAACGCCTCCTCTTCGATAGCTGGCTGCCGTGGCTCGACATGCTGGATTGTAGTGGCTTGGTGGCCCTGTTGTACCACGCTCGCTGGCGGATTAGGTGGTGGTGGTGGAGCGTTGTAAGCTATCGCACCGGCCACCGGCTGCTCGGTTTGCATCCTCTCCTGAAGTGCTCGACTGAGGTGAAGGAATTCCCTACACTCGATGAGGAGATGAGCGGGTCTTCGGATTCCATCTTTGTCGAGGTACGTGTGTCTTGTGCACCCCCCATAGAGCATCTCTTCCGCTGACAGCTGTGGTTGATCGCGTCGTCGGTGCCACTCTGTTCTTGGCTTCGAATCGCGGCCAGCGCTCCTACTACTACTGCCATAGTAGTTGTTTCCTCGTCGCGCTCTGTCGCGATTATCGTCACGGTCCTCGTTCACATAGCCTGCTGCTACCATGTCCGTGGCATCTGCATCATCATAGCAGTTCCGACGACCTTTCTTTCGGGAGCTGTTGTGAAACTGGTCTTTCGCGTTGACGTCACGCTCCGTTGATCGGCGGCGGCTTCTAGGTGCCGCGATGGAATCTTCTCCATCAGCCCACTCGTTCGCCAAGCTCATGAGATGGTCGACGGTCTTTGGCTTGCAGCGCCCCAACTCCTCTTTGAAGTCCCGTCGAATGAGACCGTCCCGAAAGGCATCGATGGCCCTCTCAGGCGAAATATTTTCCACCGTGTTGCGGAGACTGATCCATCGTGAGATGTATGACCTCAGATTTTCTCCGGTCCTTTGTACACACAAGCGTAACTCTTCGAACGACGTGGGCCGTCGCGAGGTGCCTCGAAAGTTGGCAATAAAGGCTTGCCGAAACTCTTCCCAAGAACGAATACTATCCGGAGCAAGGTTGTTCAGCCATGCCCTAGCGTTGTCCTTCAAGTGCAATGATAACAACTGGAGAGCATTATCTCTGGATCCACCGCCGATGGTGACGGCGGTCATGAAGTCATCGAGCCAAATTCAAGGGTCCTGCTGCCCATTGAACTTGACTACACCGTCGGTGAGCTTGATCCCTTTCGGCAATGGTGTGGAACGGATCAGGAGAATAAAGCACTCCGCTCCGCACAGCCCATCGTGATTGCCGGCGAACGCCTCCAGACCGCGTTCCTCCTCGAAGCGACGGGCCTCGCGTCGCGCACGCCCGTTGTCGACTCTATTCTGGGCCAAGCCATGTCGAAGCTCTCCATTGATGGGTTCCACCACTTGAGTCCTTGGCGCGACTGCTGGCGCTGCTGCTGGGTGTCTGGACTGTTTGACTGGCGGGATAGCCCTTCTCGGCATCGTTTCGCGCTCTTGGTTAGCTGTGCCTTGAAGCACCCTAACTCCTTCGAGCGCCAGATTCTGCAAGTGCCTCATGTGCTCGTCATCGTTGGCTGCGTTCGCAGCAATGTATGCTGCTGTTGCCATGATCGCAGCTTCCTTGGTCTTGGGTAGCAGATCTGCTTCATTAAACTCCGCTTCCAAATTTCGGGCGACATTGTGCACATCGGCCCCAGGCGGGACATGCGACCGTGTCCTATGTTGGACGCTTGATGAATAGTAGGACGATAGTGCGGCCCGCCTTCTGCTGGACGCATCGGCCTCGTCTCTGCATCGCTCCAAGATACGCCTGTCGGCACTGATCTGGTCCTTCTGCTCCTGGACGACGAACCGGAGCGCAGCTAGCTCCTGCGGGCTCTGGTTAGGGCCCATATCTGCTTCACCCGCGTATACTCTCCTTGCGTACCAGATCTGTTCTTGTGTTATGAACTGTCGGCCGGTGTTTGTCTGGTTTCGACCGTCATTGGCTCTATTCTCGTTCCTGTCTCTATGTGATGTCATCATGCAGTGTCCTCCGAACGGTGGGGCCGAGTCATCGCTGATTTCGCCCAGCGTTGGAGGATAGGTGTCGTTGTCTCTGAGGTAAGATTCGACTTTGATCATGAGGTCAGAGTCGTAATAGACCATGTACTCATTGCTTGATGTTGCAGATTCGCTCGAGTACGAGCTATCTGAGTTGCCTATTTTCCCCTTAGCTTTGGGGTAGACGTCGTCGTCGTCTGAGCATGTGTAATCTGAGTACAGCCCTTCGACATAATCAGGGTCGTAGGGCGTAGTACGGAGCGTGAGGGCGTTGAGAGCCCGCTCGCACTCAGATATCATCGGGTCTTCACAGCCGGCGATCTCATGAGACGAGAAATCTCCGGCGCCCACGAAGTGGTACGCGTCGCAATCGGCGCAGTAGACGGTGGTTGGGGATGGAGGTGGAACTTCAAAGTCGTTCGACCCTACTGATGGGGTCAAATCTTTCGGCCTTGGTTCCTCCTCCAGCGGCACCGGCGGTGCGGTCGCCGAGGGATTGCCCTCGGTAACTGGTGTTGTGCTTGGGGCCATCGCGGGTGGCATCGAATCACTGACGGAGACCAGCTCAGCGACTCCGTCGTTGTCCACGTGGAAATTGAACAGTCCGAAGGCCATGTTGAAGCCTCCGGTGGTCGCCGAAACTGCTCCCGTCGTGCCTGAGGTTGGGTCGACGATGATTGCGGCCGGAATAAGACCGGCATCGCTTGGCGAAGCAGTGCCGGTGACGGTCGATCTAGCGATGTCGACCTCCGGTTCCAGTGAGGTGGTGCTGATGATGCTCGACACAGCGATGCCAACGGCGGTGTCGATGGCGAAGTTGATGTCGATCTTGTCATTGGTGTTGACGACGGCCGGCACAGTGATGACGGCGGCGGCGTCGATGGCGGAGTCGATGTCGATCTTGTCGTTGGTGTCGATGACGGCCGGCATAGTGATGACGGCGGCGGCATCGATGGCGGGGTCGATGTCGAGCGGCGATGCAGAATCGACGACCATAGCTGATGCCGGGCCGCCGAGCCTTGTCGATGCGGTGAGGTTGTCGATGATTGGTGAAGGAGCCGGCGAATCCGTAGATCCAGATCCCGTCGTCCCCACGGTCGGCGCCAATTGACGAGGTTCTAACTCGGCAATGCCCATGCTTGAGGGCTTTCGATCTATGGAGCGCATTGTGGGATCTGGCAAACTCGACGGCGATCAGACGAACGCAGAGGGACACGAGGTTTTACCCAGGTTCGGCCCCCTTGGTAGGGTAATGACCTACGTCTTGCTTGTCTTACTTTTATTGATGGGGTGGCTATAATGGAGGTGTTACAATGGTGGCGTAGATTGGATCTAGCCGAGGCAGAGAGCTCTAAAGTTTCGAGCGCTCCGGCGTGAGGTGGTGGAAAAAGCGTCTAGAGTTTCGGGACCTCCCTCCCAGCCTTTTATATGCGAAGACTGGGTCTCAGGATTGTCCCTCAAGAAAAATACAGATCGGATTGGTTTCGAATAAGCCCTAGCCGAAGATTAATCCAACTTGGACTCTTCGAATCCTTGCTTGCATGCCAAGTGTAGCTCCTGAGCCGCATCCAGCCGCTGTCCTTATGGGCCTTGCAACTCCTTCGACTGTAATCTCCCCTGGGCCGAAAAACAGGTAGGCAAATATGGAGGGCCTATTTGTCATTCCTTCGTCACCGCCCCTCCCCGAGCCTACCGCAGCCGCCCCTGCCCCTCCCCGAGCGTGCCGCCCATCGCCGCCCTCGTGGAGCCGCCGCCCATGACGCGCCCCCCGGTCGCCGACGCCCCCGGCCGTGACGCGCCCCCCTGGTCGCCGACGCCCCCCGGCCGTGACGCCCGAAGGTTGTTTTTTGGTTTATTTTTGTTAAGTAGTATTAGGGTTAGAAATAGGATTTTTGTTTTTTGTTTATTTTTGTTAATAGGAATTTATTAGAAATGTTAGAAATAGGAATTATTAGAAATGCTAGAAATAGGATTTATTAGAAATGTTAGAAATAGAATTTATTAGAAATAGGATTTATTAGAAATGTTAGAAATAGGATGTTCTCCGAATTTGTTAGAAATAGGGTTTTCTTAGAAATGTTAGAAGTAGGATTTTCTTAAAATTTGTTAGAAATGGAATTATTAGGAAAATGTTAGAATTAGGAATTTATTAGAAATAGTGAATAGATAGAAATGTTAGAAATGGGCTTAATAGAAAAATTGTTAGAAATAGAGTTAGAATTAGAAAATGCAATAGTTAGAAAATGCAAATAGTTAGAAATATAGTAGTTAGTAATAGAAATTGTTATTAATATTGTTAGCAAATGCAAATTTAGGGTTCGAAAAATTTAGGGTTAGTAATAGAAAAATGTAATATTGTTAGCAAATGCAAATAGTTAGAAAAATGAAATACTAGTTAGCAATAATAGTTAGAAAATGCAAATTTAATGTTAGAAAAATTGTTAGTAATATTGTTAGTAATAGAAATTGTTATGGATTTCAGTTATGGATTTCAATGTGGATGTCTTGTCAGGGACATGGTCCCGATAAGCATTCAGTATTGGTATAAGCCCAAGGCGGCAAAGGGAGAGCCAGAAGAGGCAGAGCCAGAAGAGGGTGCAGCAGTCAATTATGTCACCAAGGTCTTGAAAGACAGACTTTGGGAATCCCTCATTCCACATTTCAATCTGCCGATCACCGAGTCCCTGGAAGACGCAGAGAAACAGAAGGAGAAAGTCAGGGAGTGGGCTCTCAAGAAAATGGCTGCACAGTTCAATAACCACAAGAAGAGGTTATGGACCGCCTATGTCAACGCCGATCGACAAGCTCCAGAATTTACTGGCCCCAATGAGAACCTGCGGGATCATTGGGACGCATTTGTGGAGTACAAGGAGTCTGAACTGGGTAAGCTAAGGAGTAAGAAAAATCAGTTAAATTCCGTGAAAAAGAAATATCACCATACGTTGGGTCCAGGTGGCTACAAAAGGGCCGAGCCTAAGTGGGATATGCAAGAGGCCACCCTACGAGAAAAAGGCATCGAACCAGAAACAGAACAATGGCCCAGAAGGTCAAGAAATTGGGCACTTGCGCATGGGGCTGTCTATGATGAGAGAACAGGAAAATTAGTTGAAAAGAAGAAACAAATTGCTGAACCCCTGGGAGAACTTGTCAAGACAATCGCCAAGGTTCAAGAGGGGACGTTCAAGCTGGACAGAGAGAACGACAAGCTGACAAAGGCCCTCAAGAACAAAGAACACACAGGACGAACACGGGGTTTGGGTTCTGCCATTCCGTGGAGGTCTAGGTTCGCCGAAGACAGCCAGACTTATGGAAGCCGAGAGAGAGCGAAGAAGCGAAAGACGCAGGAGGAGGCCACACGGATAGAGAGCATAGAAAAGCAACAGGCTGAGCTGAGAGAGTTGTATTTACTACAACAGAAGGCACTAGAGGAATTAAAGTCGCAAGGGGCAACTCAGCATCAGCAACAACTAGAACATGCATCAGGCGACTGATCCCAGCGGAGAAGCAGCGTGGCTTCCACGGAGGTCAGGGCCGATGAGGCACCAATGGATCGCTACCCCGTGGATGATATCAGCAAGAAGACAAGCTGTGAGATGCATGTTCCCATGAAGAACATATCGATGAAGGTGGCGGTTGGCTATGTGTTACCATCTGGACCTGGACAGACCTGGCATGGTCGTGAGATTCGAGCTAGCTATGCTCGTGTCGGGGTGGATGCAATTGTACCGGGGTATGAGTCTAACGAGGGTTAACTCGACAAATGTCCTAGATGAAGGACTTAGGATCGGGGGAATAGGGCATCGGATGAACTCGAAGGTAAAGGTTAGTCGAAATAAGTGTATATCGAAAGTAAACTTGGGTGTTCAACCTGGCTTGCTTTCAATCTGCCCTACACCGTCCCCTCCTGCCCCCTATATATAGGTGGCCAGGTCTCGAGGATTGGGTAGGGTCCGATACAGATTACAATATCGACATACGGTAAGAACTCGTATCTCGACTACCATTACAATTGGGCCTAGCTTAACGGGCCTCAGGGGTACTCAACTAACGGGCTCTATTAGCTATACCCTTGTCAGTAGCCCCTGAGATTCTACCAGAATTGCAGATTCGGGTTGAATCTCTAATCTTTAAATCTTCGACTTGATCAATTCTTCGACTTCTTCATATCTTCAAATCTTCGACTTGGTCTTTTGACTTATTTTCATGATAATTTTTCGCAAGGGGTTTTGATGAACAAGCCTGACAACTCTGACGGATCAAGAGGTCAGTTAACTGCCGGAACAGATACTTGTCACCTACTTCAAATTCAATCCCCTTGGACTTGAATTCGGGATACTGGTCAAACCCACTCTTTTGCCGCATTTAGGACTTACAAAGAATGAATCCCAGTGGTTCTCAGGGTACCCAGTGCGTCCACCAGGATTTTCTTCGCGTCGTAGACACGGATACATACCAGCAGAGCGCATCCATGTGCGTATACCAGGCCTCACAGGACGGATCCCGGGGTCTTACCTTCGTGATAAATCACGGCATTCGAGTTTTGTTGCGATAACGCAACTCGAGAAACTCATGTCGCAGTCAAAGTTTGACTGAAAATATTCAGGTTTAAACAACCAAAAAACTCGCTCCCGATGGGAGTAACACTCCTCCTCTTCACATGCTCAAATGTTTGCCAAGAAATATCGTCGAGTGCGCGCTCAGCGCTCCCGATGGGAGTAGCCCCCGAGGCTATAGTCGAAAACAATACTTTTTCGAGTATAGGCTCAAATATAGTGTAGTCTATCATACTTCAACTCGAAATATTTTAATGATAACCTGTCGTCGAATACGAGTCCACCACTCCAGCTAAAAGTTGCATTCAGCATTCTTGAAAGTAGTAGCCCCCAAGGCTATAATCAAAAATCCTTCATATATAATCTTGTCTATAGATTTTGCACTTGTCGGCGCCATCCTTCTTCTTTCTTATATCATCTTCTTTATGACGTCAATGAGTACGTCACTCTGTATGAGTGCGAACCGTTTTATGGGCAGCACTGTAATTTTCGCAATTTTTGACCGTTAGTGGGCTGCCGTTTCCGCTCCTTGCGCCACGTCTCAGCCCACGATCCTTCTCCCAGAAGGTATATAAGGGGCGTAGTGGGGGATTTTACTGTTTACCAGCTCGTTCTCTCCGCCGCCTCCATTGTCGATCTCTTCTCCTCTCCCCGTTCGTGCATAGCCCCCAAGCGCGGTGTGATAGATGCGCGTGAAGCACCTAGCCACCAAGAACACCATGGCCAAGAACTCCTCTGCCACCAACTGGGTACGCTCTGCCATCACGCCGAAGGAGGTGGAGAAGACCAGGACGGATGGCCTCATCTCCGCCCAGGATTCTATCAAGTTTCCCAGTACTGAGCGGATCCCGCAGCCCCCAAGCGGCTATCGGGTAATGTTTCTTGCCTTCCTCCTCCGCGGCCTTTCTCTTCCTGCCCACGAGTTTCTTCGTGGGCTTCTCTTTGTTTACGGTGTGCAGCTCCACCAGCTCACACCGAACTCCCTTCTTCACATTGCTTGTTTCGTGACTCTCTGCGAGTCATTCTTGGGCATTCAGCCCCACTTTCTTCTCTGGAGGTCAATCTTTCGGCTTCGCCCCAATGTTGCTCTGGCCAGAAAGCCTGAATTGGGCGGAGCCGTTGTCTCTGTGCGCCCTGAGGCGCAGTACCTCGAATTTTCCTTTGCCGCATCTGTCCAGGGGTGGAGAACCAAATGGTTCTATATCCAAGATCGCAAAGCCTCTCCTGAAGACCAATATGGTTTAGCCCCTTTCGAAGCCTCCAAGGAAGTGAAGAAATTGGCGTCGTGGGATGCACTTCCCTCAGATGCGGAAATAGCACAAGTTCTTCCTCTTCTGTCTCGCATTCAAGCTTTGAAAGGAGGCCAAGGAGGAGCTTTGTCGGGTATCCAACTCATGGCGTTCTTTGTGCAACGTCGAGTTCAACCCCTGCAGCACCGCCTCACCAAACTTTGGAGTTACTCTGGCCTGGAAGATCCTACTCGCGTCTCTGAAGATTTGATAGAGGAAAAAGATGTCGACAAACGAGTCAGGAGCCTCACCAAGCTCACCAAGGATCATGCGGTTGCTGATTTGACCGCTGACTACTTTGACTCCGTGCACCCTCTACCCGAGGTATGTATCTTTGTGTTCACTTGTTGTCAAATTTTGTTTGCTTCGACTTGTGTTGTTCTTTGCCTTTGAACTCTGCTGACTTATTTATATGCAGGGTCACCAATTCCTTGTTTCGCGCCCACCTCTTCCAGAGGCAGGGCCCCTTCCGGCTGATCTGGCCTTGTCTGTATCTGAAGCCCCCGAGGCTGATGAGAATCAGGACGGAGATGATGCTGAAGAATCAGAAGAGGAGACTAGTTCGTCGACATCGCCTCCTCCTGTGCACTCTGAAGACACTGGCATTAACAAGAAGAGGAAACGAGTCGACGAATTTGCTTCTTCGAGTTCTGCAACGGCTGATAAGGCCTCTGTTCTTGCAGGAGATATGGAATACTTCGACCTCTTGGCATCGTAAGTGTTTTTATTCGAGTTCTTCAATTGCACCGCTCTTGCCTTGTTTCTATCGTGTTATACATAACTTATTTTCTTCATGTAGAGATGACGAAGAGCCGCCAAAAGTTGCTACAACTACTCCTTCAATTCCCCCTGCAGTTGATGATGAGCCCCCTGCCCAAGAAATTGCGCCTAGGGTTACCAGGGCCTCGGTCAAGAAGGTTCCTGCGCCCCGAAACCTCAAGCGCTTGAAGAAGGCCAAAGAACCCGATGTCTCTCTGGAAGCCCATGAATCCTCGGCTTCCCCCCATGATGTGAGCAATTTTTCCTGACTTGTTTCCCTTGCATACACTTGTGCTCTTACACGCTCTTTCTCTCAGGCATTATTGAAGAGATTCGTCGCCTTGGGCACCGAATGTGCTGAGTACCTAAAGGTTGCAAAAGCTTCCGAAGGTATGTTCTATATCCAGTCATGATTTTTCCTCCACGCTTATCTTTTGCTGTTTATCTAACTTCCTTTCTTCTTCTACTGTAGCTGCTCTAGCAACAACCAATGCCCGAATTGCGTCATTAGAGGCTGAGCTTAGTGCCTCGCAGAAGGCCTATGATATTGCGGCCGCTGCCAAAGCAAGCGCTGAGAAGTCGCAGAAATCTGCACTTGGTAAGGCGAAGAAAGCTGAAAAAGCTTTAGCTGATGCCAACAAGGAGCATGCTCAGCGAGAGCAAGCCGTGGCAGAGCGTCTTCGCACAATGTCTACTGCTGCTGAAGGTAAGTACTTCGCCTTGTCTTCTATTTCGACTTCTGTTTGCACTGTTGTTCTTGTTGACACTTTCCTTTCCTTTTCTCTTCTATCTTATTTTATTGTGCAGGATTCACCGGGGTATCTTCATCGTCCCTGCAACCGGACGATGATCCTCTGATGAGTGCGGTTAACCTACTCGAGGCAAACTGGATATCTATCCAGGAGACTTTTGAGTTAGTTAGCCGCGTTCTATCATGGCTGTTCGTCGGGTTGTGGCCGAAGAAGAAGGCAGAAGTTCCGAAGGACAACTTGGGCAAGCTTGCCAAGGCTTTTGATACAACTGAAGACCCCACCCTCCAGCTTAAGGGGCATTCTTTGAAGCGTGGTGCTGAGGGTGCTATTGCACTTTATTTTGCCCATGGTGCGGACTTCGACTGGGAGAAGGTGAACTCTTCCCATGGCCGCACCCGCGATGAGATAAAGACTTTCTTCGAGAAGGCGAAGAAGTTAGCGCCTGCGCTGGTGGCGATTATTTCTCCTTCAGCAGCCTCCGCGACATCTGCTGCGCCTCCTCCAGCGGCGGAAAGCCCTGCGCCTCCATCGACTGTTGGCGAGGAATTTATCATGCCTTCTTCTGCCACGGAGCGAAATGCTGAGGTGGCATAGACTTGGCCTTCTTGTATTTTTCCATTTATCCTTTTGAATGTAAAAACTTGTAGTCACGTGCAACCCGAGAATCTTAGTCAAAGGGTTTTGCACTTATGTAAATACATTTCCTTCAGTCTTGCGCTTGTCTTTCTGAAATGTTTCTCCTTTTTTTTTCTTTTGACTTCCAGTCGATGCATATCAATGATCCTTTGACTGGCGGACCTGCTCCTTCTGCTGCCCGCACGTTTGGTTCGACGATTTCGTCGCCTCCTAGCCGATGTAATCAGTGTGCCGAGTACTCTTCAAGGATTTATGATCTTGAGTCTCACCTGACTTTGGCTAAACGTCAAGCACAGATGGCTATGAGCAAAGCTAGTAAAGCTTGTGGTTATCTGAAGCAAATATCTTCTCTTGATGAGAAAGTTTCCAGTTTGACGGCGAAGATTGTCCATAATGAAGAATGCGAGTCTTTTATTCTTGGCATTGTCGAGTCTGCTTGCGAGATGTTGCGATGTAAGTTTTCTTTCGACTTCCCTTTTCCCTGTTTCTTCACTGCTGTTTTTGTGACATCCCTTGCCATCATAGGCACTTGTCTGGATTTCGCTGCTGAAGATCATCGGGTTACCGAGCGAAATGCGGCTTTGGAGAGAATGTCGGCAGGCTTTGAGACTTTGTGGTCTGATCCTCGGCGTCGGAATGCCATTGTACTGCATTAGGACCGTGCCCAATCATATTGGCGAGCCAGTTGATGGTTGCCGACGAGCTCTTACAACTATGCACTCTGTTATGCTTCCTCGCAATCCTCTGCCTGCAACTTTCCCGCTTCTTCTTGATACTTTCAGATCCAGCCACCGTATTCATAGATTGATAGAGATGAACTTAGTGGCAGGTGCCAATTTTGCTCTCGGGTGGATACGCAAGTGGCACCCGAAGCTTAATTATAGCTCTATGTCCCTGAGTTTGGCTCCAGGTGGAGCTAGCCTTCGAGTACACTTGGAGAGTACCTTGCAGCCTGCCCAATGAATTATAGCTAGGCTGTTGCAAGAAGATGCCGTGTTTTTCCACGAGTTTCACTATTTAGACCCTTTGGGTGTAGATGATTCTAACAACCCGATGTTGTAATACTCATGTGGAACGCGAGAATTTCTTATTTCGCGACTGTATGTCTGAAATATATTTTCAGAGCGTTTTTGTATGATTCGTGCGTTTGCCGCATTTTCCCTTTGAAAGACTCGTAGACTCGAATATGAGGAACATTTTGTCTTTATTATACTTGTAATGTAAGATACATGGGGTGACCCAAGAGATCCGGCCTATGACCTGTGTTCTGGATCTAGAGGGCATTGCCCCTGGTATAACTCGTGGCTTTTACAGCCTTATTCTTCTACTCTTTATTGTTCTTTGATGCTTATGCCGTCATGGCTTTCTCTTCTTCTCCTGTATCTTTGTCTTCTCCTGATGCTCCTACTCGTGGTTTCTTCATCTCGGGCTCTGCAACGCGTCCTTCGAGTAGCTTGACGCCTTCTATAGTCGTGTTTTTCGCCTTCTCTGCATAGTTGGCTATCATGCCAAAGTTTTGCGCCATCTTGTGGAACTCCCTGTCGCAGAGATCTGAGACTTCAAAACTTCCTTAGACTGTAATTATTCCTCTTGGTCCTGGCATTTTGAGTACCAGATATGTATAGTGAGGCACTGCCATGAATCGCGAAAACGCGGGTCGCCCGAGGATCGCATGATACTGAGATGGCCAATCCATGACCTCGAAGTCAAGCTTTTCTCTCCTGTAGTTTTGTCGGTTGCCAAAGCAAATGTTGAGTGCTATCCGTCCTAGTGGATAATTGGCACTTCCTGGTACGATTCCGTGGAAGGAACAATCTGTTGGCTTCAAAAACTCTAGTGATATATGCATTGCTTTGAGTGTTTTTGCATATATCAGGTTAATTCCACTTCCTGCATCCATAAATATTATGTCGACATCGTATGCGCCGATTTGAGCTTTGAGTACCAAAGGCGCGTTTCCTGGCCGAGGTACTGTTATAGGGTGATCCTCTCTGTTGAACTCTATTGGCTGTTCTGACCAATGCAAATATTCCATTGTGGCTGGAGGTGAGAAGACTGCCAAGTTGACTTGTCGAGTGATACTCTTTTCTTCTTTGTTCGACTTGGGCACAGGTTGTATCATTGCTGTGATGTGTCCTTTTGATGGAACGTACCCTTCGTCGTCGTCGTGCCCCTGGTTTTGCTGGTCTTGTCCTTGAGGAGCTCCGTTGTTTCCTTGCTGTTTTGTCGGAGGATTGTTGCTTCCTTCAAATCCTTGTCGCCTTGCTTCGGTTTGCTTGTTTAGTGCTGCCTCTTGTAGTTTTAAGAATATTGTGCAATCTTTCATTGCGTGCCTTGATACTCGCTTCCCATCGACGAACGCTGAGTGTATATGACAAGGTCCGTTGAGCATATCTTCTGGCGACGGGTTGTACTCTCTGGGTTCTCTCGTGGGAAACTTTTTGTAGTCCTCTTTCCCGTTGCTTCGATATCCCGAGCTTCTGCGATCACTTCCTTGATAGCTGTTGTCTTTGTATCCTGCGGCGACTTGGCTATGGGAGCCATAGTTGTCGTAATTTCGGGACCGTCTCCTTTGACTTCCATATCTATTTCTTCTATCGTCCTCTGGGGATCGCGTCCGCTTGTTGTTGCATGCATCTTCTCCATCTGCAAATCTGTTTGCTACGTCCATGAGGTCTGACACTGTTTTCGGCTTGATTCTGCCCATCTCTTCGACTAGGTCTCTTCGCCTTAATCCAATGATGAACGCATCTATTGCTCTTTCATCTGAAACTTCGACTGCTGAATTTTTGATAAGACTCCATCTTTGGATGTATGCCCGCAGTGTTTTGTCGCGTTGTTGCACACACGCTTTGACTTCTTCTATTGATGCTGGCCGCTTGTATGTCGACCTAAAGTTGCTTGTAAATTGCTTTGTAAGGTCTTCCCAGCTTCTAATAGTTTCTTTCTCTAGTTTGCTCAACCATGACCTTGCTGCGCCGGTGAGGTGTAGTTGCAAACTTTGCATTGATGTTTCTTTGGTTCCTCCTAATATTTGTACTGCTTGTAGATAGTTTGAGAGCCATGATTGTGGTTCCTGTGATCCGTCGTACTTTTGCTGATCATGAGGTAACTTGAATCCCTTGGGAACTGGAGTGGTGCGAACCCTGTGGGTAAAGCATGATGCCCCCATCTCTTTTTCGTCGTCTTCATAGTCGCGTTTTTCATTTGGGGATCGCGATCTTCGGGTTCCTCCGTGTTGTTTTGGTGATGGTGATCGAGATCATTGATTGCTGTTTCTGTGCCGAGGACTGTTGTGACGGCGAGGCGACCTTGGCTTATACGTTTCCTTATGGTGGTGTGCTTCCTCTCCTTTTGCTGATAGCTTGTGGCCCACCATGCTTAGTCCGTTCAATGCTGCTCTGTGCATATGTTCTCTAGGATCTCCCGGGCTTGGTCGAGTTGTGAGCAGATAAGCTTGAGCTGCCACCAATGCTGCTTCTGGAGTTTTTGGTACGATGTTTCCTTGTTCGTCGACCGATAAAAAGGACGAGTCGAGGTTTTTCGAAATGCTTTGCCTGTCGGAGTACTCGAGGTTGTCGTACCTTGAACCATGTCGACGATTTTTCCTTGCGTTACTATATGATGCGTCGCTTTGCGCTTTACGAGTGGCTGAGTCTTTTCTTCTCTGTATTTCTATTTTCTCCTATGCTAATTGCTTTGCCTGCTGCCTTAGGGCATAATGATACCCCAAAAGCATGTCTTTGCTGGAATTTGATGGTATTGGCGTGCCGTGTTCTACGGCTTCTCTTATTATCCTCCATTCGTCGACTGATAGTCGAATTTTTTCTCTGGTTGTGAGGAATTCTGCTGTTTGCCCTTCTGCTAGGTGATTTGTTCCTCTGTCGATATTTGCTGGGTTTAGCACTGGATTGTTGTTTTCGTCGAATTCTTCTGAGTTGTCTCCCACAATGGTGAGCACCTGGCATTGTTTGCCGATGTTGCTATTGAAGCTTGCGAAGATCGAGTCACCATCTTCAGAAAGCTCTAGCCCTGTCTTCCATGTGTCCGTTGATTTGTTTGAGATATCGTCGAGGCAGATCATGAGATCGTCGAGTTGGACCCCTGCGTCGAAATTTTCCCTTGCTTCGTTGTCTTCTGCGATCTTTCCTTTTTGCACTTCTTCTAAGCTGACCGGCGAGTTTACCTCGCTGGAAGAGCCGTCAGAGTATTCCATCATTGCTACTGTTTCGGGCTCACTTGCCGACGGATCTTGTTTCGTCGGATCTGAAAGGCGAGATAAACCCGATGGCCCGATGAGGATGCTCAAACTTCCAATTGTTAACTCCATCTCTTGACTTTCGTCGAGTTCTGAGCTGCTGTTGGCTAAAAGCGAAAAAGCCATCAAATTCATGATTCCAACGCCCCGCTCCCCATGGTCGGCGCCAATTGACGAGGGTTAACTCGACAAATGTCCTAGATGAAGGACTTAGGATCGGGGGAATAGGGCATCGGATGAACTCGAAGGTAAAGGTTAGTCGAAATAAGTATATATCAAAAGTAAACTTGGGTGTTCAACCTGGCTTGCTTTCAATCTGCCCTACACCGTCCCCTCCTGGCCCCTATATATAGGTGGCCAGGTCTCGAGGATCGGGTAGGGTCTGATACAGATTACAATATCGATATACGGTAAGAACTCGTATCTCGACTACCATTATAATTGGGCCTAGCTTAACGGGCCTCAGGGGTACTCAACTAACGGGCTCTATTAGCTATAACCTTGTCAGAGTCCCTCGATCTTGATGTCGCTGGACCTGAAGAGGAGGCAACACTTGAAGAAGTATTGGGTGGTGTCATTCTTTGGGATAAGAAACACATCGTGTTTCCAGGCTCGGCGCCAAGGCGGCCACCCTCTCCTCCGAGTCCTCGCAATTCACCACCTCCCGACGATGACAGGGATGACTACCATACCCCGAGTCCACATCGATCTTCGCCTCAATGTCAGCCGCCTCCGCCGCCTCCACCGCCTCTGCCCACTCGTAAGTCCCAGAGTTATGGCAAGTCCGCTGCTATGTCCACTAGCAATGTCTCTCTGAAGAAACGTAGGGCCAAGAAAGTTAAGGCGGTGCCGCCTCCTCCTGTCGAGAAGACCGCTGAAGAAATTGAGGCGGAGGACAGAGCCAAAGTGAAAAGAAAGCTCGCAGCGCTACGCCCGACCCCTACCCCAAAGTAGGTATATACTTCGAAACAGAAGGAGTGGGCCTTTGATATGCTTACCCAACCTTCGCAATATGAATTGAATAAGCCAGATGACTACAAGCGCTGTTTGGATAAGCAGGTAGATGCAAAAGAAGAAGCTAATAAGACAAGCGCAACTGCAAGAGGGAAAAGAGACGTTGCCCAGCTTGGAGCACAGACCAAAAAATCGATCTCCCCACTAAAGGTCTTTGTAGTGATGCTGGTGGGAGTGTTGCTCAACCCAATCCCGCCAACTTTGCCGCTGAAGCTGGTTTGACTCTTTCTCAATTGATGTATAAAGATATCCCAAAGGCGCCTATAGCACGGCAATATGAAAAGGGGAAGAGTCTGGTCCCACCTGAGATTGTAATAAATCTACCAACACAAATGCGAAAATTGCATAAGTGGTACATGCATGCCGCAAAGGGCACGCAACAATTTCTCCTTATGAAAATCACACGGGACCATTTCTTAGGTGAAGACTTGGTCCATATTGAGTTTGATGAATTCTTTCAGCTATTCAATCAAGACGCGCTCGACAAATCTCTCGTCAGTGCCTATGTTCTGTAAGTGATTCATTATTTCTATAAGTCTCTAGCTCAACTCATTCTTTGCATGTAATTATCCTCACTACGCTGTTTATTATGCAGAATGAAGAGTATGCAATGTAAGCAAAGGAATGACTTCCAACTTGGATTCATTGATCCAAATCGAGTTAACGCAGTGACGGTACAGAACAAACGCAAGGAGACGGAGGATATCTTGCTAGAGTTCTTACTTACGCAGGAATACAGAACTAGAATACTATTTCCGTACAACTTTAAGTGAGTGTTACTATCTTATACACAGTTACTTTTCCTTACTCGATGTTATAAGTGTAATTGATGAGTTATGAACTTATATAATTAAACTTGCGCAGTTACCACTGGATTTTGCTAAAGATTGAACCTGACTATGGAAGGGTTGAAATCTTTGACTCGATGAATAAACAACTTAATGAATACCAAAGCATCATTGATATGATGGATAGGTAATTTCAATCATTACGGCATTATATCGGTCTCTTTCGTTCATTTATAACTCATCTATTCATTTTGTTTGCTCGACAGTGTTTGGAAACGGTTTATACGCACAGTAAAAGGTGAATGGAAAAATGAGCCGATTTATCGTCCGATTGAGGTAAGTCGTATGAGCTAGGTCCGCACATCCCTTTAATTCTAGTTTCAAATACCATTAAGTATATCAATCTTGATATGTCACTGACTAAAATCTATTCTCGTAAAGTGTGCGAGGCAGCCATCGGGGACTAATTTATGTGCATACTACGCTTGCGAGAACCTTTGCACGCTGGTCAATGAAGGAATTGATTTTCAAACAGTAAGTGAACAATATACTGACAAATTCATTTATTGCCATCAATTTTGTTATGATGATTTGTATTCATATTGATCTTCTTCTTCGTAGTTCGAAGCAAAGCGGAATCGGCTCTCACCGACTGAACGCATAATAGGAATTCAAGAGGAAATAGCCGAATTTCTGCTTGACCATGTCATTAACCCAAAGGGTGAATTTCATGTCAGTTTCGATTAGACAAGTTGTATGTGTGTAATTAAACAAGTCATGATCTTATGTGTGTGAACAAGTTATATATACTTGTATATATATGCTCGGCGGACAAGATATATTATATATGTATTGGCTTGTATATTATGTTGTAATGTTGTATGAATATGTATATACAAAAACTTGTTTGAAATGAATCAAAAAATTGAATAGAGCAAGATACATGATAAACCCTAAACCCTAACAAACAATTTAAATGCAGAAAAATAAGGAGAAAGCAAAGGCTGCCACGTGTGGGCTCTTTAGTCCCGGTTCGTAACACGAACCGGGACTAAAGGTCCTACGCCCACGAGCGCCTGGCCCCTGCCACGTGGTAAGCCTTTAGTCCCGGTTCGTATAGCAACCGGGACTAATGACCGGGCTCCAGTCCCGGTTGGTTAGTCCTGGTTGCGCAACCGGGACTGAAGGCCGACACCAACCGGGACTGATGGCATGTTTTCCACTAGTGGTAGTATATTCCTTCCAAATATAGGAAGATCTCTCTCGGGTCAGAAAGACTAAATACCACCATAGGAAGAAGGGACAGAAGCAATGATCTGGACGGATTAACATGTTCTTCCTTGAAACCAACTCCCCTAGAGCAGGTTGGAAGATCAAGTGAGACACTAAAAAAGCACAAGAGGAATTGTTCAAGAATAAATATCATAGTAACCAAACCCTGCACAATTAGGAAGGAGCAACATAGGTTTATTGGAACTAAAATAAAGAAGGGCACACCATGAACGATGGGTACTGATGCATGTAAAATGCATCCATGATCTTTATAGTTTATTAAGTCATATTCTTAGTTATTTGATAGTTTTATGAGGATTTGGAATTGTTTTCCATTGATTCCGGGGATTTTTAAACGATCCCCTTTCATTTGGTTTCAACACTGCAAAGCAGATTTTCTTATTCTTGCATATTTTTGACTTTCAGGAACCTTTCCAGACATCAAACATACCTAATTTTTTTGCCATGTCATTTTTTAGGATTTTGAGGATCGTGATAAGAAGTCAACAGGGGATGCCACGAGGGCCAAGATAGGGCCCACCACACGGGCCAAGTTCCTAGCCACATGGTAGGGCTACCTAGCGCCTTGAGCGTCCTTTCAATGCAAACTTCGTCCCTACGGACTCAGCCTAACCTAAAACCGACAATATAAAGGACCTCTAGGGTGATTTCGCGAGGGAGTGGCAGAGAAACATGAAATACACCAACGGATCTGCAAACTACGTGGATAGGAGGTGTGACGCTGCCATAGCCGCCCTCGGTTGCCCCTTCAACTCCATTGACACCATCTCCTTCAGCAACATGATCAAGAGAGAGAGAGAGGGTAGTTCACCCCCTGGACTATGGGATTGTGGAAGTAACTTGTATCAAACTCTCTCTTGTGCTTCGTTGATTAGTGTCACATGAACTGTCTATCATGATTATGACCATATTTGTATTACCCCTATGATGGATCTTATGTTTGTGAGATGATTTATGAGATGCAAAGATGTTTATGTTCTTGATGTATGAGTAGATGCATATGTTATCCCGTTCTTATGTGCTTGTTCTGATCAAACTAGTATGCTAGGGAAAGTGTGGGGGATGTGTGGATTTGTTGGAGAAATCTTGTAGTGAGTTTGGGTAAATGACAGAAATCTCTGAGCTACTATGGTTTTTACATTTCTATGGTTGCCTCGCTAGGGAGAAAGGATTACCTTGCATAAACATCCAACGATAGAAATAATGCCTTGTTTATAAGGAAGTATATGTGTTTTTAATATCATGTTACAGTTCTTAATGAAATACTCTGTTAAGTCTTAAATTTGACATGAGATGAACTCCCTTGTCAAAGGAGTATTAATTAGTTAGTTGATCTTATGTGGTTGGCTCTATGTATGGACGTGATCCCTATATTTACGCTTATCAATAACAGCTTGTGTGTTTGCATGCTCTTATCTCGTTGTTCGTGCTTTATTACCACCATGTTTATGCAAGAGGTAGATCAAGTAAAACCGTGATCCCCAGTCCAACTTTTAGCCATAAGAAAGTTCTCTGGTTACTTTTATGTTATTTTACTTGTTGCTGTTAAACCTGAAAATCATAAAAAATTGGTTACTTACTTTTTTGTTTTTTGTTTTATAATCTTACGACCTGTTAGTGCCTGACAACCACCACAGTTAGTTGAGGACGCAAAACTTTTTGTGTTGTTGCAGGTTGCTTGAAGAGTGAAGAAAAATAACCACCTTAGTCTTTCCCCAAGAGTTCGATATAAACCCCAAGTCACCATTGTGGGGGAAAACTTCTCTTGCTGCATCACTCTACGCTTGGAGTCCCAACAAGTGTGACTTTAAAGAATAGATGCGTGCAATCAGATACCCCAGACATAACCATCACAATACCAAGCTTATTAAATCCCTCAACAAATTCTAACTCCTCCAATTGATCAAATGACGAGAACTCGAGCCAAGGTTTTACAAGATGAGTTGAATCTATTCTAAATACTTGTGATCTTTACTCATGTGGGATGGTATGCTACCTAGTGCAAGGACTCTATGCGTATTAAGCTACAAATTTCTTGATCGAGGAGACAAAATGGAGATCTCCTTCATGAAGAATGAAAAAGTAGTTCCATGACCTGGACGGCCCATTCGACCCAGATCCTGAAGACAACAACCGAGAGGACTCAGAGGGTTCGATCACCCCTACTTTGAGTATGCACATTAGGGACTAGTTTGGATTCCCGCCGCTCTACCGACTTCCTGGATCTGCGCGGTGTGCGTACAGCCTGGGTTTTGCAGCTCCGCGAAAATGAACTATGGCTGGCTCTGCTCCGCTCTTCTGACGACTTGAAGTTGAAGCATTCGGTGCAGCTCCATCCGCTCTAGGAGCTCAGCCGCAGAGCTGGAGAGGATCCAAACAGGTCCTAGATCTCTAGCCACCTAACGCCCAACCGAGTGACTTAGAGCCCCTGAACAACAACAAATATAGCCCAAAGAAACCCACAGAGGCTCTAGCCCTCCTCCTCTTCTAAGTGAGCTAGTAAGCCTGGACGCTCCGACTCATACCGTATGGAGCCTTCCGCCCTTTGCATATGCACATCATTTTATTTTGTTTTGCGTAGCATGTTGTCACACCCCATCTCTAAGTGAAAAATATGTACCATCCAGTGACACGGCGTTATATTCTCTAGGTATGCCTTAAAAAGTGCTTAATCCTATCATAATAAACAAGGCATGAAGTAAAACTCGTGTCAGGCTCGATCTCCCAATTTCCTAAGGCGCGACAGGTGTGTAAGGCCATGTCGAATGGTCTCATCTTAGTGTACCATGTGGGATAATTTCTGAATTATATGAGAATTGAAAAAGTTTGTCTTCTCTTAACTAAAAGATCATCTTTACCTAGAAAAATAGGCCATTTTCAGTGGATTCATGTAGACCAAGCTACATGTAGCTAAGTTTTTTTGGAAAAAATAAAATAAAAACAATATTTTGAAGTTTCAAAAATTTCTTAAAAAAATTCCAGATGTTGACAATGATGTGATCTACCAAAGCGGAAAATTTGAACTTAAGATACCTTATATTTTAGGCTACACAAAAAATGATAAAATCTGATAGATTTTGAGATTTTAAAAATCTACATGTTCACTATTATAGATGTTAGATTTTGTCATTCTCAAACAGCTCCAAATATGATGTATTTTGACTTGAAAATTTGTATGATTATAGATAAGAACATTGTCTACATGCAACTCTTGAAAAAAAAAGGTTGGTTGTACTTCCTCCATCCTAAATTACTCTGCATTCTAGGATCAGTCAAAGTTAAACTTTATAAACTTTAACTAAGTGTAAAAGGAAAAATATAAGTATTTACAATACAAAAGAGATATTGTTAGAATCATTATAAAAAGTATATTTACATCACATATATTTGATATTCTAAAATTTTATGTTTTTATCAATATATTTGATCAAATTTTATCTTCTTTAACTTTAATTAAACCCAAAATACAGAGTCAATAAGGACAAAGCGAGTACATGCTTTAAGGGCATCTCCAGCGGGCCGACCCAAACGGACACCGCGGGTCCGTATCTGTCCTACCGGACAAACAGGCCGAAAAACCAGCACCCAGCGGGCTGACCCAACCTGACCCCGGACCGCGGGGCCGTCCGCGCGCACCCATCCGTGACCCAGTTTTGGGTCGAAGATGGGAGCGCGCGGACACCGCGCGGACGCGCTCTTGTCCTCCCCTGGCCCAACTGTCAGCTGCCCAGTTAGCCATTTCCACGCCCTTCCCCAAAT
Organism: Dactylis glomerata; assembly: GCA_007115705.1. Taxonomy (NCBI): domain Eukaryota; kingdom Viridiplantae; phylum Streptophyta; class Magnoliopsida; order Poales; family Poaceae; genus Dactylis; species Dactylis glomerata. Next base: position 3,386,519 of record QXEO01000656.1, read on the forward strand.
TCCTTCCTCCCTCTCCGCCGGCGCCGCCGTAGTCGCCGGCCGTAGATAGCGTCGGTGTCGCCGGACATGCCGGACCCCAATCCTAGCCGTCGTTCGCCCGCCGACGCGTCAAAGGCAAGACCTGAGGGCCGCCGTAGAAGCTGCCGGATCTCCACCGCCGCCGCCACCACCTTCCGGCCTACGCCTCGGCAGCGGTGACTCCCCGCCCCGTTGCCCTCTACCTGTGGAAGCTCTACGCCGCTGCCTCCGCCACAGCTCCGCCGCCAGGAGGCTGTTTGACGCCGGCACGCTCCGCCGCTCCGAATGTGCTCGACCTTTTGCCCACACCATTTGGTGCGCAGATGGACTACGAATCGGTGAAGTACTACTACGACACCTTCATCGACACCTCGTCGGACGAGTCCGACGGCGACACCGACATTTTGATGGCGGCGGCGACATTCATCCACGAGCACAATGAAAGCCAGCTGCCATGCCATAGGGGTTCGGTCCCTGGCCGTGCGCCCAACCTGGAGCGTAATCGAGAGGCAGGGCACGTGCAGCTCTACAACGACTACTTCCACCCCACCGAAGCCGTGTTCAAGGCCCAGTTCTGGCGCCGCTTTCGCATGTCGAGGAAGGTGTTCATGAACATCATCAAAGGCGTGAGGCTGCACGACCCCTACTTCCAGTGCAAGCCCAATGCCACAGGTAAGATTGGCTTCACTTCTTACCAAAAGTGCTCGGCTGCCATTCGCATGCTTGCATATGGGGTGGCCGGCGATCTTGTTGACGAGTACATGCGCATGGGTGAGTCGACTTGCCTTGACTCAATGTACAAGTTTTGCTGGGCTGTCATCGATGTGTTTGGCCAGCACTATTTGAGGGAGCCCAATATGGAGGACACTGCCCGACTCCTCTCCATCAACGAGAAGAGGGGCTTTCCTGGCATGCTTGGCAGCATAGACTGCATACACTGGGAGTGGAAGAACTGCCCCTTTGCATGGCAAGGGCAGTACAAAGGGCATTCTGAGGGGTGCACGGTGATACTAGAGGCCATTGCATCACATGATCTTTGGATTTGGCATTCATTCTTTGGCATGGCCGGCAGCCACAATGACCTCAATGTGCTGCAGCGATCTCCAGTCTTTACTAGACTGGCCGAAGGCAATGCCCCTTCGGTTAACTATGAGATCATGGGCCATTCATACACGAAGGGGTACTATTTGGCTGACGGCATCTATCCCGAGTGGTCGACTTTTGTGAAGACTATCCGTGATCCTCGGCATCCGTAATCTGTCTTCTAATTTGTAAATATATTGCTCTTGTCAAACTGGCCAAAATGATAGTCAGCATGGACAGACAGGCAGCTATCCTGGCGAAAACGCCAGTCCAAACCATCCCTGCCCAGAAAATGGGTCGCGCCGCTGGGTGCACCGCCCGACCCAAACGGACAGAGGCCGGACAGGAGGCCTTTTCTGTCCGGGGCCCGACCTAAACAGATCGATTCAGACATTTTGACTGTCTGAAATAGGTCGGCGCGCTGGAGATGCCCCCTAAGCACCGCCCCACTGCCTCTCTCTCGCTCGACTGACAGACTACAAGTCCACAACAGAGCACAGAATGCAGAAACGGGCTGGCCAAGAAACCTCGGTGCCGTGTCCGCGCGTGACTCATACCCAACATATCACGTCGGAGGAGTAGTCCACAAGAATAAAACGCCTCTCTTACCCCGACCCGAGCCTCCTAATCCTACTCCAGGACTCGAACCCTAATCCAAACTCGAATTCCCCAACCTCGACGTCCTCCTCCGCCGCCGCCATGAGCCGCAAAAACGCCTCTTCCTCTTCCTCCTCCGCTGCCGCCGGCGGCGGCAAGAAGGGGAAGCCTCTCTCCGTGTCCGCCATGCTCGCCTCGATGGACGGGCCGGGGGACAACCCCAGACCCGCCAAGGGGGCCTCCAAACCCAAGCCCTCCAAGTCCAAGGCGCTCGTTTCGGCGTACGGCGACATCGACCTGCCCTCCTCCGACGAGGAGGAGGACGAGGAGGACGTCGCCGCCGTCATCGCCAAGCCCAAGACGGCCCGCGCCACCGTCGACCTCAACGCCCTCGCGCCCTCGGACAAGGACGCCAAGAAGAAGGACAAGCGCGAGGTCATGGCGGCCGTGGCCGCCGAGGCCGCCAAGCGGGAGGCGCTCCGCGACGACCGCGACGCCTTCTCCGTCGTCATCGGCGCGCGCGTCCCCGGATCCGCCGGGGCTGCCGAGGGAGATGCCGTCGATGGTAACATCAGGGACATCGTGCTCGACAACTTCTCCGTCTCCGCGCGCGGGAAGGAGCTCCTCAAGGGCGCCTCGCTCCGGATCTCGCACGGCCGTCGCTACGGCCTCGTGGGACCCAACGGCATGGGCAAGTCCACCCTCCTCAAGCTGCTCGCCTGGCGCCAGGTACCCGTGCCCAAGAACATCGATGTCCTTCTCGTGGAGCAGGAGATTGTTGGCGATGACCGTTCCGCGACCGAGGCGGTGGTTGCGGCCAACGAGGAGCTCACGGCGCTCCGGGCTGAGCAGGCGAAGCTCGAGGCCTCCAACGATCCCGACGACAACGACAGGCTTGCCGAGGTGTATGAGAAGCTCAATCTGTGTGACTCGGATGCCGCGCGTGCGCGTGCGGCCAAGATCCTCGCCGGTCTGGGGTTCGATCAGGCCATGCAGGCGAGGTCCACAAAGTCCTTCAGTGGTGGCTGGAGGATGCGCATCTCGCTTGCCCGTGCTCTCTTCATGCAGCCAACTCTGCTGCTCCTTGATGAGCCTACCAACCATTTGGACCTCCGAGCTGTGCTTTGGCTGGAGCAGTACCTCTGCTCGCAGTGGAAGAAGACCCTGATTGTGGTGTCCCATGACCGCGACTTCTTGAACACGGTGTGCAATGATATCATACATTTGCACGACAAGAGCCTGCATGTTTACCGTGGCAACTTTGATGATTTCGAAAGTGGGTATGAGCAGAAGAGGAAGGAGATGAACAAGAAGTTTGAGGTGTATGAAAAGCAGATGAAAGCAGCAAGGAAAACCGGGAGCAAGGCTGCACAGGATAAGGTTAAAGGCCAAGCAATGTCAAAGGCTAACAAAGAAGTAGCCAAGGGGAAGGGGAAGGGGAAGAATGTGGCGAACGATGATGATAATGTGAAGCCAGCGGATCTGCCACAGAAGTGGCTAGACTACAAAGTTGAGTTCCACTTCCCAGAGCCTACTTTGCTCACACCGCCACTCCTTCAGCTCATCGAGGTGGGGTTCAGCTACCCAGGCCGGCCTGACTTCAAGCTGTCAGATGTTGATGTTGGCATTGACATGGGAACACGTGTTGCCATTGTTGGGCCCAATGGGGCTGGAAAGTCTACTCTTCTAAATTTACTCGCTGGTGATCTCACCCCAGCTGAAGGAGAGGCAAGAAGGAGCCAAAAGCTGAGGATTGGACGCTACTCGCAGCATTTTGTTGACTTGTTGACAATGGAGGAAAATGCGGTTCAGTATTTGCTCAGGCTCCACCCTGACCAGGAGGGTATGAGCAAAGCCGAGGCTGTCCGTGCCAAGCTTGGAAAATTTGGCTTGCCAGGTCACAACCATCTTACTCCCATTGTGAAATTATCTGGTGGTCAGAAGGCCCGTGTTGTGTTCACTTCAATATCAATGTCACATCCTCACATTCTCCTACTGGATGAGCCAACAAATCACTTGGACATGCAAAGTATTGATGCCTTGGCTGATGCTCTGGATGAATTCACTGGAGGTGTGGTCTTGGTTAGCCACGACTCGCGGTTGATATCTCGAGTTTGTGAAGATGAGCAGAAGAGCCAGATATGGGTCGTGGAGGATGGCACTGTGGAGAAATATGATGGCTCGTTTGAGGATTACAAGGATGAACTAATGGCAGAAATAAAGAAGGAAGTTGAAGAGTAATGCTGAGTTGCACATTGCTCATTCTTTGTAGAATGAGCTGGTTTCTTGTTCTGAAATCCCATGTACTACTAGCAGCATTTGTTCGCTTTGATCTGCATATGTTTGTTCAAAAAAATATTCATAGGTTATTTCATAATGCACAATATTTGTATGGTCAAGATGAGCTATTTTACCTTTTTTGTGCTCAAGTAATCCTGTACTAAGGCATCTTGCGTGGTCATAACTGCATTTTGGCATTCTCATGTTGACTTACAAAATATCTATTATTATGTTCTGAGCTAATCAACTGATTATGGTTATATTTGTTCATGGCTTGTTATTGTAAGAATACTAAGGCTATCAGATTATCGTGCTCTTCTAATGTTTATGTTGCTTGTTGTGAAATCATCAAAAGATGATTAGCTAGCATGCAAACTAAATCGTTTGGAACTGGCCAATTTTATCTGTAGTACCAAAAAGAATATAAATAGCAAATATCCAACTAATTTTATTATGCGCAAGTGAACTGTGAATTTAGAAGAGCATATGCTTTGTCAAATCTACTTTGTGTAGTCGGACTGCAGAAACAGCTTTGACTATGTTGGACTGATCACTGACTTGACAGATTCAAGTAGACTTACACCCTATGCTTTTCACGTATCAGGGTGCTATGTGAGCTTGTTTTGGATGTGTACAGGCACTTGGTTATGATGAACTTATTTTTTTTAGTCTACCACTGCTGAGAAGTGATCATTGTTTAATATTCCTGCTTCTGATGATTTTATTTCTCTGTACATTTGTTCTTTCTCAACATTTTGTCTGTTCTTTTACCAGAGTTCCACCTCTTTTATGCAGTCATGCATACCAAAGTTAGTTTACATATTGTGTACTTGGTGTTGAATTCGATACTACCAGCGAAGCGGTAAGGGCCAAGAAGGGCATTTTTGGGTTCTATTCATCTGGAAACACTCCAGATAGATGTGGCAGACTAGCTTCAAACAGTGTTTGCAGAAACATCTAGTATCTAAATTCTCAAGACGTCCCCATTTTTAATGGTCTTTTGTTGCACTGAGCTTGCTTTGCCTGTCTAGGAAACAAGTCCAAAATAGGCTATGTTTTCAAACTGGCCTGGACACTAAAGGCAAGAGCATGATATAAATTGTCCCCTAGTGAGCCATTTAGTTGTAAGCTTGATTTGTACTATTGAACTTTTTGAAGACCGATTTTTGTTTGGTCAAGTCTGCTAATCTTTAATTGCTTCTGTACCTTTTCCTCTTTAGTTCGTATGTGCTTTGCTTGATTTGTTGAGGCTTGGTGGTTTTCTCAAGTATGTCTTAGATTTGTTGGCCTTCTTTTGGTCTATGAAGAGTGTGGATGTTACTGAAACAACAGACTGGAATTGATGCTGGATTTGCAACAACACCAATTCTATTTATTCAGGTTAGTTTTCAATTGCCGTCGGCGACAATGTTGCATCTCTGCTTGAAGTTATGTCCGTAAAGTATATTACCTTTTAGTTCTGTTGGCGGTTGTCTACCCCTGAGCTTATGTATGCTGCTTAATGTACTTGTCTGCAGGTCGCTGTGTTGCATAGGCATGGCAGCTTCTTGTTGGACTCAATTGAGCAGCAAAATAAAGAGGTCTGTAGAAATTTCTGCTCTGTTACATTGCATACTTCCAGATCTTCCATTGACCCTGCATGGCTATAGACGACTGCTATCAGTTAATTACCACTGTCTTCTAAGGCCGGCTGATGCTTTTGTCCATCTCCTATGTACATTCTTGGTTAGTCTGCTTGAAATCAGAGGAAATGAGATAGAAAACCAATTGCTATTGTTAGACTTCTTTTCTTTGCCGTGCATATGTAGATCAATTGTGATGCTCCGGCTAATCGAGTAACCTGCATGGACAGACAATATAGTCAAAGAATCAACTTTGAAATTTCCATTTTTGAATTGTGCTATCTCTATCTGGATACATTTAATTCTCTTTGCTGCTGCTTTTCTTATGATTGCTCTGATGCAGTTCGACTAAAGCTATAGTTAGATAGGTTTTGCTCCTCCGGACAGTTCAGATTTTGCAACTACTATGAGTAGAAATAAATCTTATGTTGCTAAATTCTGTTTCATTGAAGAGTAAAGTGAGCTTTCTGAAGTTAATTTTGTATGCGGACCCATTAGAATATGTTTCCACATACCTTTTGTAGTTTCGGTCATGACCATTATCAAGGTTTATATTGACTAGTAACCCCACACGTGCAGTGCACTTGTTTGTCAGTATAGAATAAATTAACTAATTAAGCATATTGATGAAAGGGCTGAAAAAATTGAAAGCCATATTTGCCCAAAATTATAACATGAGAAATTTCTGAACCAATGTAATTCAGAGAGTTATACGTCGCTTGCGCCCAATTGATTGTCAATAGAGTGGCCACAAATCTCACCTCAGGTCTTTTTCCTTTTACCCATCACAAGTTGTTTTCTTCTCCAATTCTGGCGATGTCTTGCTGCCCAATTGATTGTCCATAGAGTACCCTGCTCCCTCAAAGGGAATATCAACAAAATAAATGTTTACCTCCAAAGCTTGGTGAAAATAATGAAGTTGTATGGACGTCACATTTCAACATTCTGCAAAGAAGATGAAACAAGTAATTCTCACTAGCATATATCTTGTACAGTAGGAACTTTAAATTCAGCTTAGACAACCAATTATATCCTAAACAACCTGTCAAGTCTTTCTAGGAAAAAAGGCACAAAGTCCTGAACATCACTAGTCATTGTTCTCCAGTAGCAGTGTTCCTAGGGTAAAGACAACCCATTTGTTGCTGCTAGATTTATCCCTGATAGCTATTTTACGCCTACAATAATTTTGACATTAAGTGTTCTTACAAACTCGTATCATTCCAGTCTGACAAAAAGAAGTGAATTGTGTGGCATCTTGAGTAACAAGCGAGGTCGTCAATTTTGCGCAGCCTTTCCTCACTCTTTAAGCTACCAGAATGTGAGGGTTGTCCGTGTTTTTGCTGGCATCGGTACAGGATGATTGTAGACAATCCATAGGCTTGGTTCCCGATATTCTTGGTTCCCAATATTCTTGGCACTAATGATTAAAAATGCTACACGCGGTTACCAGTTAGCCACCAGAAGCTTACACAGTGAGAGGATCACAAGGGAAGAAAAATTAAGGATGACTTGGTAACAATAATTGGGATAAATTATGTTAGTATCAATGTTGGCTGCATAACCTGGGGTGCTTATAGTACCTGGCACAATATTAGTGATATCACCAAGAGGTGTGTGTATCCTTTGGTTTTAAGCTTTAAACTCATATCACAATTAGTATTAGTAGAGTGATTTATTATGGAATTGAAAAGAAAAAAAATGACTACAGCCTGAGTAGGAAAAAGAGAAGTTCATAACGTTTTGCATGATCATGATCTAGTTAAAACATGTTGCAGCAAGGTTATCAGGATCAAGTTGCATGACCATTAGAACATGTGATATCCGAAAGTCTGCTGAAGGAACCCAAAACTTGGTAGTCAAACTATGGTAATCAGAGATAAATGAATTAATTTTCAGTGTGACGCCCTTGCAGGTACGGATAGTTCCACAATCCAATGTAAGTGACCCATTAATCGATTGGCTAAACAGGAGAAAGACATGCCCACGTGCTTCGTCCATTACGCAGGGCGTGGCTTCATTCAGCTTGCAGCTTAGTGACCCCAAACTCACAGAGCTTGCAGCTTAGTGACCCCAACCTCACCGTCAGCAAAAGAGAAATAAGTTGATGGATTTGGGGAATCACCTGCAAAGTTGTGCATGACTTTCAGTGGTGGAGCCTGCAGCGCTGATCCTGCTGGCGGTGAAGACTACCGGATTGGACGGGTGTTGGTTGGATCAGGCAGAGGTGAACATAGTGGTGGCGGTGTGTGTGTTCCTGTAGAGCGGAGGAAACCAACGTCTGCATACTTATGTGGAGGAACAACGGCGTTTGCGTCCCATCTGCGAGGAACAGCATAGCACTGGGCGGAGGACGGTGTGACCTGTCAGCTGAAACTTCGGGATGGAATGTGAGTCAGTGGCAGTTGAGGTAACTTGATGTGTTGTGTAGCACTGAACACAGAATCAAGCTGGATTGTTAGATGCTGATGGTTAGACGGTTGTGATGTTTTGGATCAGCCGCAACTTGTGTTTTTTATATTAGTGGAGATGGAGATGGCATAATTGACAAACGAGCTAGCGTATATGGATCAAACTTTGTTAGTTATTACAGAATTCATTTGTTAGCAGTCATAGGAAAATGGGGCCCAACCAAAGCCTATATTGGGCAAGGTAATGCCAAACTGCTCCCTACCAGGAAACTGAGAAATAACTGGGAAATATGATGTCCGGTTCTGATTTCATCAAATTCATTTCAGAATGGGGCATGATACTGGTTACAGTGTATATAAGGTTCCAATGTATGAAGTATCCTGAGTAAGTTTACCAATATCCATGTCCCAAATGCACGCTGTAATTCGTGAAGTTCCTTATAGTTTGTGTGGAAACTATTTCTGGGTTGTTTCATTTTAAGTTTTCCTGCCTCATTTAAGTGTTTTTTAAGCTCTATTCTGCATTTGTCCATTTTGTCTTGAAATATTGTTCTATAATGTTTCTTAGTCTGGTGGTAGTTATAGAAAGGAGCACTTCGCATGATCTGGAGCATTTGAACCCTACATCTATTTCTCCGCTTCCTGTTAAGTAGCAGTTTGGCACAGCAGGATATGGTATTTGACCACTTGTCTTACAGGAAGATGGAACTTTTGGTTCTTATTTTTGTTCGCTTGGCTGCTTTGCCACTTTATTTGGGTTTTGTGTAGAGTAGAGTGGATCTAGCTGGCGCCTAGAATTGTTTCTTTCCAGGATACACTAGCTGAATCAGTTTTCGTGGCACCACCGCGGCACCAACTCAGAATTGAAGAGCCCCCATGTTTTTCTGCTTGACATTACCCAGTGTTAGTTCTAAACCTTCACATTTTGGAGCATAGTCCCACCCTTGCAATTTGACTCATTTCTTGATCTCGGCAACTAATGCGGCCCTCGTTCAGCAAAGGAAGCTAATATCGATGTTGAATGATGTAGCACTCCTACAGGAATTAAATCAGGGAATTCTTATAAAAAAGTAGAAAAGAAGAATATAAAACGAGAAGGAATGAGAGGAAAGAACACCCCAATTTCTACAGCCGGTTCTGCGTGCTCAGACCTGTTCAATTGCTCCATTTCTTATCATTTTTTGCGCTGATCAGTGGATTATGATATTCTGGTTTGAGATATTTGAGAGAGCATATACTGCCACGCTGGTAATACTCATGCGTGTGAACAAGTGCGTTTCCTTTGTTGAAATAGACAATGATGCCTTGTGTATCAGCTGGCAGACAGCATGGCAAAAGTGAGAGAAAAGGAGGCTGGTATTGTCAGTAAAAACAATTGGTGGCCTCACAGTGATCGATGCTTTTCTTATTGAGGTGAGCCTATCCACTCCACCAATCACTCGAGCGCTGTCTGAGTGGTGCGCTGCGTGCACGCGTTGCGGTGGACCAGAGGATATCGAAGTGGGTCCTGGTACTCGCATAACGGCATAGTTGATTTGCCCGTATTTCAGATTTTTTTTTAGAAAAGGGGATAGTGACCCCAGCCTCTGCATCAATCGATGCATATGGCTGTTTTATTAACTTATTACGAAGTTATATAAAACTTATTACAAGTCATGGATCAGCCAAAGTGGCAACATGAATCAGCCAACGGAAAATAAACGACAAAACTGTCATGATAACTTAAGATAATGTAATCCTATTATCACGCCGCCAACCGAATTGGTTGAATAAGTCCCGTGCGACCGTATTTCAGATATGTGCAAAGAAATACAATGAGAGCAAGGTTAATGAGAGCAAGGTTAATAGTAAAGCTAGCTGCTGGCTATAAGGCATTGTCATATCATCTATAACTAGCTTATAGTCAACACATATAATAGTTGGCTACACAACAATTCTATTTTATGACTATATGATCCATATGACACTCTCACAAAAATACCTAGGAGCACGTGTTAAAGCTAGCTCTTGCATGAGAAACCACTTCTCTTCTCCCTCCTCTTCTCTCTCATTCAACTCATCATAAAAATAGTAGTTTAATCCTTATAGCCAGCTGAGTAGACCTTATTGTACTTGCTCTGAGAAGTCACCTCACTAATGACAACTGTCAAAAAACCTATAAAGTTGATAAAGGGATGGCAATGTCAGTTGTCTTGACCCTGGCCCTCATTTAGGCGCGTCATCTAAAATAGGCGGCCTCACCAAAACCGCCTAACAGCGAGACAGAGGCACAAAGGGCAAACCCATAGGAAGGCTTTCGTAGAGATTATAATACCTCCAAGTGGCTTTCATCGAGACTATAATACCTCTAAGTAGAGATTTATCAATTTCTATGTCGTTTAAAGATGATACAATACAGTGAAGATTTTTGGCTCATGGGCACCAGTGATCTCAGTGCTTTAAAAAATTCGAAAATCATATTTATGAGTTTCAAACAAATATGAAAAAAATTCCGGATGTAGACAATAATTTATCCTACAAACTTGCAAAATATCAATTTCAAATACTTTATAGTTTTGGCTACACAAAAATGACAAGTGTGTGGATCTGAGTATGTGTATTTTCAAATCTTCAAATCTTATCGGGTTTTGTTATTTTTGTGTAGCCAACAATATAAGGAATTTCGCATTGATATTTTGCATGCTTTTAGGTTACATTATTGACTATGCCCAGAATTTACTTTCATATTTTGAAACATATAAATATGTTTTTAAATTTTTTCTAATACAACGAGAGCACTGGTGCCCAGGAGCCAAAAGCATTTTCCGTGATACAATTTCCATATAGAGTTTATATAACCTCTGCATAACAAATGATACACGTCCCAACAAGCTATAACGTCCTTACTAGAAGCAATGAGACAAAATTTACTAAAAGTAACGCTATCTAAGGTGTAGAATGATCGATTCGATGACTAGAATGTCATTCTTGTGATGTAAACCATGCTCCTTCAGACACAATGCCATGCCCGCATAGAAAAGAACAAGGCCATCGCCCCTACCAAAGATATGAGAAATAAACTTCTAGTGGATAGCCTGTAACCAATTACCAAACATGTTTGGTATATTATGAGGCAGAATATTATAAGCCAATTGGACAATACATCACACTTCTAGTCTTCTATAATAAGTTTCACTCAAAAAGGTGGTTTGATGGGCCTGCCATGACTTCAGAAGAAACATATTTTCTGCTCCCTTCTTAGAGAGATTGTCCCTTTGCCAAGACCACTTCTGTAACAAGATACTAAAGGAAGATCTTAATCTGTAGGGGAACTTTTAGCTTCCACATTTCTTGTTCATAGGAGCATTACTACGAATTAAAGCAATGTATACTGAATTTACTAAGATTTTCCATTTTGGCCATCTAAACTCGTCTCTACCTTGCACGTGGTAAACAAATTCTAATTCATCCTACAGTAGTTGTGGAAAACTAAATCGCTTCGATATGTAACATTCGTATGAGAGGTTTCCAAGCCCTCAGCGATTGTACTATGTTCATGCCTAGCAATCTGACTTAATCTACTACCCAACCAAGTGTCATCAGGAAACCTTACATGTGACCAAGTACTTGGGCGGACACAATTCTATGAGAGCAATGACCAACCTCATCGTTGATCTTGATGGCTACACTACCTCTAGAAACAAAGTTCTCAATCCGTCTGCATCATTTAGGAGAAAATCCATCTATTCTTAGGGTTTGCTGAAGAAAAGTCCACTGCACCTTATCACATGCCTTTTCAAAGTAAATCTTAAATATTACCAAACTTAGATTTTTTTGTTGCATCTTGTGAACCGTCTCATGCAACACAACTACGACACTTCTTCCTTGCATAAAAGCCGTCTGAGTGAGCCGGACCCATTTGTTCAGGGATCCTTTTTAACCGGTTATTAGTTGGCATTTCCATAAAAAAATTAAATGACATTCAAAAGGCATGTAGGCCTATGTTATTCTTTCCAAGAAGCCTCCTTAATGTTTGGTAGCAGAACTATTTCACCGAATTTTATCCAATTACCGGTATGAAGGTAATTAAGCAACTCAAGTAGACCGCTCTTAATTACTACCTCCTACAAACCTTAGCCATGATTCCGACTAGTCTAGGAGCCTTATCATGTGAAGTACTAGATGTGATATATTTTTGCTTGATCATAAGCAAGGAAGTACTTAATCATCTCGATCAAGTAGTCATAGTGGATAGGAGATGGTAGTAAAAAATTGGTCAATCTTCTCCCTAAACAAACTGCACCCGGTAAGTCCAAATCAGATCCTAGATTACAGGCCAGACCAATAGCAAAGCAATGAAACCCCATGTGATCCGCACTTGGGCCTGTCCTTTTGGTAAATCCGATGGCATCACATGAAATTGGAGTTCCATGTACTTGACCTGGCCGGCTTCTCTTCAGTATGCTCCTCCATTAACTGAACTCTGACCATAGGTAAGCACATACGCATGTATATATTGACCCTCGGTATAAGCTGTTGTCGGCAACTTATCGGTGCGATCACATATTGTAGTATGTGTAACAGTGCTGTCCTGTCAGTCATTAGCGGCATCACATGCAACATCTCGGCAGCACATACGTTACCGTCCGGCCCCTAAGATCCCGGAAACCCATGGCCGATCACATGGCATCATGTAACCCCGGAAAAACGATGACGCTCGGCTCATAAGTAACGCTCCCCTAGATCTCGTAGACGGCATCCACACTCCCCGATGCCACCGCCTCCCCTTTTATATGGAGCACAACGCTTACGCCGGTCACTCGCTCGCTCGCTAGCTGTCTGGTTACGCGCGTGAGGCTCGAAAAGGGGGATACATTAACAAGTCTTGGCCTTTGTCAGTTCAGCTGCAAGCTTCATCTGGTCAGCTAGAGGCACTAGGAGTTTTCTTGCAGTAGCACCATGGCAATGTGGGTGCCTCCTCCCAGGCTCCTGCTTCCTTTGCTGGCGCTGCTGCTGGCGGTGTCTGCTCCCGTCCATGGCGGCTATGGCTATGACAAGCTCAGAGTCGGGTTCTACAAGCACTCGTGCCCGGACGCCGAGGCCATTGTCCGCGAGGTCGTCGCCAAGGCCGTCGGCGATGACCAGACCCTCGCCGCGCCGTTGCTCAGGCTTCACTTCCACGACTGCTTCGTCAGGGTAAATTGCTTCTCTTTTCTCTTGTCTTGCTAATTTATCGTACTTGGCCAAGCATAGTGGCAAACTGGCAACTGATTCGAACTTCGAAGGTACACGGATGGAGAATGCAGAGGATAGGATCAGGATGCTAGTGTTTTTTTTCTTCTTTTTGTTTCTGAAAGCGCGGTAGATATACTTTTTTGATTGTTTTATTGAGTGCAGTGGTATCCTAAGCCGGTCTCAATGATTCACCCTTGAAACTAGATAGAGCGCAAAAGCGACTCACCTTGAGCTGCTATATGTAAAGTAGAAAGGGAAATATTCCCCTCGGCCCATATCAGGCTTTGCTTAATTCTGTCACATCAGAGCTCACTCTGTCTTCGGTATGGCGCGCAGGGTTGCGATGCGTCGGTGCTGGTCAACTCCACCAAGAACAACACGGCGGAGAAGGACGCCAAGCCGAACCACACCCTGGACGGGTTCGACGTGATCGACGCCATCAAGGACAAGCTGGAGAAGAAGTGCCCCCGCACCGTCTCCTGCGCGGACATCCTCGCCATCGCCGCCAGAGACGCTGTCTCGCTGGTATAAATTCAAGCTCCATCACTGAAGGCGTAAATTTAGAACGCATGGAAGCTTGTTGAGTTGGATTTAATCGTTGTTGTGTTCGCTCAATCATGTAACTAGGTTACGAAGGTGGTCACCAAGGGAGAGTGGCGCAAGGACGGCAACTTGTACGAGGTGGAGACCGGCCGGCGAGACGGCCGCGTGTCCAGCGCCAAGGAGGCGGCGGTGCACTTGCCTGATTCATTTGATGGAATCCTCAAGCTCATCGCCAGGTTCAAGTCCAAGGGCCTAGGACTCAAGGATCTGGCTGTTCTATCAGGTAAAATTGTTGAGTACTCCCGCAGTTACATGTTGCAGGTTTCCTTAGCTGAAAGTCCATGGAAGCAACATATTCAGAATGTGGTTGCTCGGGACTGAAATGCAATGCTACACTGGCCTTATAAAAACAATATAAGCTATATGAAGCATAGAAAATTATTACAAGAAGAAGATCATGCAAATGAAAAAAGGCCACTAGCGTTAAAATGTCAATTCGAAACTGACAATAGTAGTATATGAAAGTGAGATTTTCTCAGGTCATAGTACATTCGCAATTGCTATCAATTCAGAAAAGTGCAACTGGGTGGAAGTTGTACTTTGCACAATACTGCAGCCACATTCTTCGGAATCGACTAAGACTTGAAGAAAACTGAGATTTAGCAAAACGGCAAAATACAACTCAACAGGTATCAATCGATTGAAGTTATTTGAGCTAATGAAACCCTCCGTACTCGATCAGGTGCCCACGCGCTGGGGAACTCTCACTGCCCGTCGCTGGAGAAGAGGCTGCGCAACTTCACGGCACAGTACGACATGGATCCGACACTGGACACAGCGTACGCGGCGACTCTGAGGGAGCAGTGCAAGAAGCCCGAGGACAACGAGACGGAGCTGGCGATGGTGCCGGGGAGCTCGACGACCTTCGACGCCACCTACTACCGCCTCGTGACGGAGAAGAAGGGGCTGTTCCACTCCGACGAGGCCCTACTCAGCAACGGTGCCACCAGGATGCTGGTGTACGGCTACATGAGGTCGGAGAAGAGGTTCTTCAGCGACTTTGGGGTGTCCATGGTCAACATGGGGAGGGTTGACGTGCTCACCGGCCGCCAGGGGGAGATCAGGAGGACATGCGCCATTGTCAACTAATCCAAGCTAGCTGCTCTACTGTGTGGTGTTCGATCTTGCCGATTTGATGTACTAGTGAGGAAGTTGCATGTTCGATAGATGTGTAGGAATCAATGCTTTGACTTTTGGATTGCGAGCTTTTGGGTTGACACAATTGTAAGTGTAGAAATGTTTATGGAATATGATAACATGTTCCTTAATCTTCGATTCCTTTTCCTACGGATCTACTGTGAGCTGGCATGTGGGTTAGCAAAATTTAACTTGCAAAATGTACTTCTACTAGTATATAACTTGCATAAAAAAGTTCTCATTCTTAAAAAATGCTACATGAAACAATATCATTTTGCAATGAAAAAATATCCCACTCGACCACAAATCTTAAGAAAAGGATAAGTTTCTAAGCCTCTAAGGGCGTATACAATTGACTCTTAATTTTGCCACACAGATGAAGAAAAGAGAATGTAAACGAACAACAGACTCTTATCTCTACTAATAATATTGCTATAGGCATGATGACAGTCGTAAATGCGCTTTAAATCTACCAAAATACGCTTTCGAAATCGCCCAAAACCCGAAACATTATTTTTTTAAGTACATCCCGACCTCCCCGGGCCACGTCGCCGTGTCCAAGAGCTCCGCCTCGCAACCCGCATCGCAGGGAGGAGGGTACCCGGGTCTTGCTGGCGTGCAGCGGGACGCCCGATCATGACGTCTGGCGGCGCATCGTGGCAGAAGGGGAGGTTTGCCTCCACGCGCCGTTGGGTCGCCGGAGGGATTTCGGTTTAGGAAATTTACCGGGTCAGACCGAGATGGGTGAAATTCGGAAATTTCGGTGCTTTTCGGTCGTCCAAATTTGAATTTCCGGACAAAATTTGACCAAATTTTAAATTTTCAGAAAAAATTATGCAAAACTCCCCAAATTCAGTAGATTTCGTCTGGTAAATCATTTACCGGTCCCAACCGAAATGGGCGAAATTCTGACGAAATTCGTTTTTTCCGGGCGAAATTCAAATCTTTCAGCATCGTGGCAGAAGGGGAGGTTTGCCTCCACGCGCCGCTGGGTCGCCGGAGGCTCGGGAGTCTGGATGCAAGGCGCCTACTGGGGTGGCAGGGCCGGAGCACGAGGATGGACTAGGACCGACAGGCTACTGCCACACCACATCGACGCGGCCGTGCCCTCGCACTCGAACTGGCTGCCCTCTCGCACGTGACCTGACCGGAGACGCCCTGGAGTAGCGACCTACCGGAGACGCCCTGGAAACACGACCTGGCAGGCGACGCCCTCGAGCACGCGACTTGGCCGGCGACGCCCTCAAGCACGCGGCACCCTAGATGGTGCTGGGTCAAGGGGCGGGGGTGTGGGGAGTCCCGGTGGCAGCGCTGATGTAGCAGGGAAGCGGCAACGCGAGGCAGATGGGGGCTGGGCTGGTAGCCGGAGGGTGCGGGGAGCCCCGGTGGCGGCGCTGGGATGGGGGCGGGCGGTGGCCGGAGGACTTCCAGGAAGGAGGCGGATGGACACTGTAAATCTGGGAGCACCGGGCGGCGGCAGGGGCATCTGGACTAGGGAGTTCAGGCCAGGGCATGTCATTGGAGCTCTAGGCATCTGTGTAGGAGTGGCAACGCAGCTGAACAATCAGATGAGTGACAAGTTTCTATGCTGTTCGGTGCTGCTCGTGGACTGCATCCTGATGTTCTATGGCCAACAGTGAGGATGTGCTTTCCGTCAAGATTCTACATGCAGTAGCTCGCCTGACAGGGTACGAGGACAAGCTCGCTCGCACGGCCTGGATGCATCGGAGCGCATAGGTTGCATGTTTCGCACTCCAAATTCATGGCAGCAGCAGCTTGGATGTGGTCCTCCTATGCTTGGGGGTCTCTCTCCTTTGTCTTGTACGTATTTTTTGTTTTTACATTTTATATTTTTTTAAAGAAGGAAACAAAGAAAATGTTCTAGGAAAAAAAGGAAAAGTATTTACAAAATTGGGAAAAATAGGTTTAAACTATTTTTTCAAAAACATTTGGACAAGTAAGAACTAGATGAATGCACCATTTGGACAAGTAGATGCTCTAAGAGCAAATATAATAAGGTTCAATCAACAGGCTATAAGAATTAAACTAGTATTTTTTTATGATAAGATGGAGGTGAGAGAAAAATAGAGAGACAAAAAAAGGATTAAACATTTTTTTTTGATTTGGCTATGCTTTTATACGAGTGGCAAACTATATAATAAATTTATAACATAGCTTTCGGTTGATATAGATATTAGGTCTGATTTTTTTTGTGATAAAGGGAATATATTACTACCCTGAAGATATCAATTGCATCCATCCTCTGCAACAACAAGATATTGAAAGACATCACACAACCAAAAAAATAATAAAAGGAGAGAAACATAAAACAAAGGCCCCGTCGCAGTGAGAAACACTTGAGGTTCTCCAAAAGCGACACCTTGAAGAAGGAAATAATGCACCGGCGTTGTCATCGCCCGATCAAGGACCTTGAGTTTTCACCCTGGAGAAAGACTAAGTTCCCAAAGCAATGTCTTCAACAAGACCATTGCCAGGTACAACCAATGATGACCAGACCTTAGGCTTTGACCCTGGAAATCGCTGCTCAGTACTCAAAAAGTACCACTAGACATGTTGTCCACCTGTGTTGCCGCCTGCTCTTGCCAAGGTTGCTGCCGCAAGTCCTCAACACCCGACACACAGAAAAACCTGTGCCATGAGTTCAACGCAACCAAAATTCCTCTCTGCCATGCCAAGCCTTCGATCGCTGCCACCATGAGTTTCTTCACCACTGCCAATGCCATTGAAATCTATAATTAGACATGTCCCATGTCGTCGACAAAAATAGCGAAGCTTCACGCTACTCCCTCATGAAGCATAGCTGGCCGAAGATAAGAGCATGCACGACCGAATCAATTCTGATCTAGATATCTAGTGACGCCATGCGCCAATCATCAGAGATCTCTGAGAGGAAGACCGAAACGCGTCTGCATCTAGATCGAGGAGGCCGGCATGAAGCAGATCGGCAATTTGGAACTCGATGAATAGGAGGGTCAACCACCTTTATTCAACCCGGTCGTCCACACAGCCGCCATGGACCACCATCATCACAACCATGCTGACCCACCCAATGCCCAGATGCATGGCTGCTCAAGCCCATGCTACCGGTCGATGGCGCCCAGTTGACGAGGGAGGTTATTCTTCTTCGTTCCCCGGCAACGGCGCCAGAAAAAAGCTTGCTGATCCCTTGTTGAAGTGGAAGCAGACTGTCCTTGTGCGTGGTGAATAACCAGCCCGTTGGGAACCCCAAGAGGAAGGTATGATGAGTGTAGCAGCAAGTTTTCCCTCAGTTTAAGAAACCAAGGTTTATCGAACAGGAGAGGAGAGACAATGGCGACTGAAGGTGTTGTGGAACCTGCACACACACAAACAAATACTTTGTTCCCAACTTGCGATGAGGTTGTCAATCTCACCGGTTTGCTTGAAACAAAGGTTATGAGTGTATCGAGTGGAAAACAATATAGTATGCGAGTAAAGTAAACAGTACGAGTAAAGTAAACAGGTGATAGCAATATGATGGAAATAGGACCGGGGTCCACAGTTCACTAGTGGTGTCTCTCCATAGATAAAATAACACATGCTGGGTAAACAAATTACAGTTGGGCAATTGATAGAATAGAGATAACGTGATATGTCAAGAAGATCACTATGAGATTTACTCTGGGCATTACAACAAAATACATAGACCGCCATCCAACTGCATCTATGACTAATAATCCACTCCCGGGGATATCAATCCGAACACCCTAGAAGTATTAAGTTGCGAACAACAGATAATTGCATTAAGCAAAGTGTGTAATGTAAACAAAGCATATGCCCTTGAGCATATGAATGTTGTTTTCTCCCTAGTAGCAACAGCACATCTACCACCTTAGAGGTTTCTGTCACTCCCCCAGGTGAAATAGAGGCATGAACCCACTATCGAGCATAAATACCCCCTCTTGGAGTCACTAGCAACTACTCGGCCAAGATAGCTACTAACAACGGAGAGCATGCAAGATCATAAACAACATAGAGATAACAAAAGATAATATTCAGTACAACAACTTAATCATAAACACCAATATTCATCGGATCCCAACAAACCAAACATGTAGAATTACATAACGGTGATCTCAATCATGTAAGGCAGCTCATGAGATCTAAACATGAAGCACATGGTGGAGAAGACAACCATCTAGCTACTGCTATGGACCCATAGTCCAAGGTAGACTACTCACTCATCGCTCCGGAGGCAAGCATGGCGAGGAAGAAGACCTCCGGTGGCGATTCCCCTCTCCGGCAGGGTGCCGGGAAGAGCTTCTGGACCCTCCCGATCTTCGGGTCGACGGCGGCGGCGGATCGCGATGTGTTCTGGAAAACTGATCGGGCCATTAGGTTTTTCTCGTCGGGGGGTCTTTATAGGCGAAGGGGCGATGTCAGAGGAGGGGCCAGGCGGCCACACACGGGGGTGGCGCGGGCCAGGGGCTGGCTGCGCCACCTGTGCGTGTGGGCCCCTGGTCCCTCGCCTCCTACTCTCCTTCGGATCTCTGGAAGCTTCCGGGTAAAATAAGACTTCAGGATCTTGTTTCGTCCAATTCCGAGAATATTTCCTGTGTATCACTCTGGAACACAAAAACAGCAGAAAACATGAAACTGGCACTGTGGCACTTCGTTAATAGGTTAGTTCCGGAAAATGCATAAAAATGCCACTAAGTGTAACGAAACAATAGGCAAATGGTGTAAAAACAAGCATGGAGCATCAAAAATTATAGATACGTTTGAGACGTATCAAGCATCCCCAAGCTTAACTCCTGCTCGTCCTCGAGTAGGTAAGTGATAACAAAAGAATAATTTTTGAGGTGACATGCACCTACACAACCTTGATCATATATGTAAGCATTGGTGAGCTGGGATCAATAGAACTTAAAACATGGGCATGAAGATATAATCATGACAATAAGAACTTAGCAACCATGTTGTAAACATGCAAATGAATACAAACAAAAGATCATGAAAATGAAACAATGAAAGTCAAACATGTGTTCAAATCATAAGGAAAGACATACAAAAGGTTTTCAGCTTGTCCTTCAAAGAGAGCAAAACATAAATGCATAGGACACCTTCAAGTTTAAGAGGGCGACTAGATACAAATAATTTAAGAATGAGTGAAACCAACAATATGAATCAATCAATGAACTTTGGGACAATGCATATCACACTAAGAATGACAACTATGCTCTCTTAATGGTGCATAAAGAAAGAAGGTGGTGACTCAACATAAAAGTAAAAGAAAGGCCCTTCGCAGAGGGAAGCAGTGATTAAACATGTGCTAGAGCTTTTCATTTGTAAAACAGAGAGATAAAAAATTGGTTTTGAGAGGAGGTTGTCTTTGTCAACGACTAGCAATGGGGTTCTTACTATCTTCCATACAAAAATGAAGCAAGTTTTTGAGAGAGAGATTGGCACTTTTGTGCTCTTTTGTAAAGCTTGGCACTCCTCCCCACCTTTTTCCTTTCACATACCATGGCTAACCGATTCCATCGGGTGCCCACCAACATTCACATTCTTTGGAGGAGTGCCTTTTTTTTCTTTCTTTTTCTCTTTTATTTTTTATTTTTGGAATAAGCAATATGGAAGATAGCAAATCCGACCACTACGTCCCCATGAGCTAAAAACAGTGTCACAAAACGAGAAGTGTTTTGAAGGTTTTTGAAAGGTAGCACATGAAAATTTTACTTTGGAATGGCTTACAAATACCATGCATAGGAGTTTATAGTGGACACAATGGAAAACTTTGGCTTTTAGGAGTTGGATGCACGAGTAGAGCTCATACTCAGTACAAGGCGAGGGCTAGCAAAAGACTGGGAGCGACCAACTAAGAGAGCAATAATGGCCATAATCATGCAAAGCGCAAAGCGACATTAAAAGAAGCATACGATGGCATCAAAAGTCAAAAACTAAATGATCATGAAGGCTATTGGCGACTTTGTAAGAGTCTAACATGTGTGAGCATGCGCCAAGTCAACCCAAATAAAGCATCAAGGAGAAAACCAAAATAATGCTTCCATACAATAAAAACAACGCATTATTTTTTCAAAGGCTCATTAAGCAATCTCAGTTATTTGAGACAAGTCATGCTACAGCAAAACCACTAAGCATACTATCAAAAAGACATCAAGCATGATATGAAAAAGCCTAAGCCGCAGTCTACACAAGCTCCTTCTTGTACCACTATTTTGCACAAAGCTTTTTCTCTTTTCCAACACCATTTGAAAATTTTAAAGACACCTCTTTTGATGAAAACTAATAAAGATCAGAGGCAAAAATACACCTTGATGAAAAGATATGACAAGATCTGAACGCAAATCAAGGCGAAAACGAAAACCAAAAGCAGTAGCAGAAAAAGAAAAATGCTCGATGAACGATAAGAGTGAAAAACTGAGCGTTCTTTGCAAATGAAAACGAGTACATCTCCTCCAAAGAAAATTTGTTGGGGTCCAACCATTTATTGCAGCAAACAAACAAACTAAACCAACTAAGAAAACTAAAACAACTGACGCTCCAAGAAAAACACATAGTGCATGAAGCAATAAAAATATAGTGTTTTGAAAGGTGACCTGATTTTTGCCGATGAAGAAGGGGTGCCTCGGGGGCATCCCCAAGCTTTGACGCTTGTACTTCTTGGATATTTCTTGGGGTGATGCATGGGCATCCCCAAGCTTGAGCTTTTGTCCATTCTTCAACTCATCTTATCATTCTCCAATCCCTACACTTGAAAACTTCCTTCATACAAAACTAAACACAATTCTATTAGCAACATTAGTGCAAGCATAACATATAATCAATCCTCTATTTGCTTCAGGTTTCAACTCAAAACCACCACATATATAGCATATACTACTGTAGCAACATCCCCAAAAGTTCCATGATCAAAAGAACTCAAAAGAAAGCGATAAAGTGGCAAACACAAATATTGGCAGAAATCTGTCAAAACTGAACAGCTGACAAAGGTCGAATTTTTGAGGGATTTTCTGTTGCTCAAATCAAAAAGTGTTCAATTAAGAAAAGTTTGGATATAACCTGGGGCATATGCACAAGAAATCGCAAGTCCAAAAGATAAACAGAGAATTTATACGAATTTTTACGGTGCAGCACCGAAAACAGTTTCAGGACAACAACATCCCCAAATCTTTACCTCACTCAAATTAGAGGCTCCTCTTGGCACAAAAACGAAATAAACAAGATAAGGAGCGGTCATTACAGTAGTAATGACTTCCAAGACTCAAATAAAAGAAAAAGTACTAAAAAGAAAACATTGGGTTATCTCCCAAGAGTGCTTTTCTTTAACGCCTTTGAGCTAGGCGCAGAAAATTGCGAATCAAGTAATATCAAGTGATGAAGTGCTAGTTACCTCAGTAGGCTCTTTGAAGGTTCCCGAAGATGATTCAACCTGCAAGTTACCCTTAGTGGAACTAAGAGTCTTACCAATCTTAAGAACATGTTGAGATTTAAGCGCAGAAACCTTGGGAACATACATAAATTTTTGCTCTTTTCCAACAAACACTTTCTCCTTCTTAAATTTAAGAGAAGAGAAGATTAAGCTAAGAGTTTCCATAGACTCCTCTAGTTTACCAATCCTTAAGTTTTGATTGTCATGAGTAGTGCTAGCCTCTAAAATGGTAATTCTCTTACCAATGTTTTCCATTAATTCACTAACGCGGCTAGCATTTTCTAGGATACTTGGCAAACTTTTCTCTAAAGAGCTGAGCTTTTCTACCACCTCCTCCAAGGTGGTCTCGGTTTTAGCAACATGCATAGGTGGTATTCCCACTAAACTTTCAATTATAGTGCATGCTTCTCCAGCGGGAGTACCCAAAAAAATTACCTCCTGTAAGAGTATCAAGAACATACCTATTCCAACTGGATATACCAACATAAAAATTTCTAAGGAGGATCGTGGTAGAGTGCTTTTTGGTACACCTATGATGAGCATTGTTAATACGGTACCAAGCATCTTTTAAACTTTCTCCCCCTTGTTGCTTAAAACTACGAACTTCTACTTCAGGATTACTCATTTTAACAAAACTAAAAGCAGATAAGTAAAAACAACTACCAAGGATTCTATTTTTTTTGGGTTTTTGATATAAAACGATGCAGGTAAAATAAATAAAGTAAAGCAAAACAATAACAAAGTAAAGAATGTGTGTGCGAAGAACTCCCCTCGCAGAAGTCTTCTCTTCCTCCCCGGCAACGGCGCCAGAAAAATAGCTGCTACCGGTCGATGGCGCCCAGTTGATGAGGGAGTTTATTCTTCTTCGTTCCCCGGCAACGGCGCCAGAAAAAAGCTTGCTGATCCCGTGTTGAAGTGGAAGTAGACTGTCCTTGTGCGTGGTGAATAACCAGCCCGTTGGGAACCCCAAGAGGAAGGTATGATGAGTGTAGCAGCAAGTTTTCCCTCAGTTTAAGAAACCAAGGTTTATCGAACAGGAGAGGAGAGACAATGACGACTGAAGGTGTTGTGGAACCTGCACACACACAAACAAATACTTTGTTCCCAACTTGCGATGAGGTTGTCAATCTCACCGGTTTGCTTGAAACAAAGGTTATGAGTGTATCGAGTGGAAAACAATATAGTATGCGAGTAAAGTAAACAGTATGAGTAAAGTAAACAGGTGATAGCAATATGATGGAAATAGGACCGGGGTCCACAGTTCACTAGTGGTGTCTCTCCATAGATAAAATAACACATGCTGGGTAAACAAATTACAGTTGGGCAATTGATAGAATAGAGATAACGTGATATGTCAAGAAGATCACTATGAGATTTACTCTGGGCATTACAACAAAATACATAGACCGCCATCCAACTGCATCTATGACTAATAATCCACTCCCGGGGATATCAATCCGAACACCCTAGAAGTATTAAGTTGCGAACAACAGATAATTGCATTAAGCAAAGTGTGTAATGTAAACAAAGCATATGCCCTTGAGCATATGAATGTTGTTTTCTCCCTAGTAGCAACAGCACATCTACCACCTTAGAGGTTTCTGTCACTCCCCCAGGTGAAATAGAGGCATGAACCCACTATCGAGCATAAATACCCCCTCTTGGAGTCACTAGCAACTACTCGGCCAAGATAGCTACTAACAACGGAGAGCATGCAAGATCATAAACAACATAGAGATAACAAAAGATAATATTCAGTACAGCAACTTAATCATAAACACCAATATTCATCGGATCCCAACAAACCAAACATGTAGAATTACATAACGGTGATCTCAATCATGTAAGGCAGCTCATGAGATCTAAACATGAAGCACATGGTGGAGAAGACAACCATCTAGCTACTGCTATGGACCCATAGTCCAAGGTAGACTACTCACTCATCGCTCCGGAGGCAAGCATGGCGATGAAGAAGACCTCCGGTGGCGATTCCCCTCTCCGGCAGGGTGCCGGGAAGAGCTTCTGGACCCTCCCGATCTTTGGGTCGACGGCGGCGGCGGATCACGATGTGTTCTGGAAAACTGATCGGGCCCTTAGGTTTTTCTCGTCGGGGGGTCTTTATAGGCGAAGGGGCGATGTCAGAGGAGGGGCCAGGCGGCCACACACGGGGGTGGCGCGGGCCAGGGGCTGGCCGCGCCACCTGTGCGTGTGGGCCCCTGGTCCCTCGCTTCCTACTCTCCTTCGGATCTCTGGAAGCTTCCGGGTAAAATAAGACTTCAGGATCTTGTTTCGTCCAATTCCGAGAATATTTCCTGTGTATCACTCTGGAACACAAAAACAGCAGAAAACAGGAAACTGGCACCGTGGCACTTTGTTAATAGGTTAGTTCCGGAAAATGCATAAAAATGCCACTAAGTGTAACGAAACAATAGGCAAATGGTGTAAAAACAAGCATGGAGCATCAAAAATTATAGATACGTTTGAGACGTATCAGCCCACTGCAGATTCCCGCTAGCCACTAGGAGCCAAGGTGTTGCCACAACCTGAAGCATGATGCAATCTAAGCCATGGAAGCTGGGGGGAAGATGGAGGTGAGATGGGGCTAGGCGTGGAGGGGCGGCCGACCGCCGCAATTGAGGTGGCCAACGGCGAAGGTGAGAGGATCTAGCTTGAGAGTGGACCTAGGTGGGTGGCGGTTGGGGCGCCTCGGAGTCACCAGGAGGCGGCGGCTGTTTTGATTCTAGGAGCAATATATGCCTTATTTTTCATGTGGATGGAAAAAAATGCTCCAATATCATAGGCATATGTGGTCTCATACCCATTCTTTTGGATAGCTAGGCATATCTCTCTCCCAAATTGCCAAAAATGGATATTCCAACCCAAAGACAAAAAACCAAATTGCCAAACGCGAGAGAGACCCCCCTTCTTGTCTCTCTCCTTGCTACATTAAGAAGCAGAGCTCCCGTGGGCACCGACCAAACTGAAGACCTCTCACCGGCGATGCCGGCCGAGAGTGGCGGAGAGGAGGTCCGACAGTCGTAGTCTAGGTTTAGGTAGGGTCCCGACGTCTTTTCGCCGGTAGTTGTGGGCCTTCTTGCCTGGCGACGGCGGTGCTCCAGATCTGATGTGGCCAGATATGGGACATAAGGTTCTGCCTCATTGTATCTAGGCTTCGATGGTGGAGGCAGGGCGCGGTGAAGCTGGTGACGACATCTCAAATAAGCTGCTCGTCGTCCTGCAGCTGGAGTGGCGCCGCTATGTTGTTCTTGCTCTCCCAGCCGACTGTGGTAGCAAGGAGGAGAGAAGGGTCAGCGTGGCATGCGTGTCGTGGCTCTACTCCTAGCCGATCAAGGAGGCAAGGAGGTGCTGTGCTGGGGTGCGCTGCTTCTATGGCCGAAGGTGGTTCTCGATGCGGTGGTGGTGACCATCTCCTCCTCGGCCTGGCTCCATGGTGGAAGAAAGGCCTCTGCTGGGATGGGGCTCTGCTTCGTGTCTGGCTCATTTAGGGAGCTTCTCTCTGGCGGCTGCTGGCTCCGTCGCCCTGACCGGAACTCAATGATGTAGGGCATCCACTCCCGCCACTTCAATCAAGCCGAGCTGGCTTCTCTCTCACTGCTCCGCCCAAGTGGCTTGTTCCCCAGCGGTGGTGCGGTGGCCGGAGCTCGGTGGCTGCGTCGGTATCTTGGAGTAGAGCATAGGGAGATCGCGTTCTAGGCTTGAACGCAAGGTCCTTTCTGCACTTTTGCAGGACTCATTTGTAAGAGAGTGGATTTATTGCTCACATGGGTAGCTACTCACCCCTTAATCACCACTGGATCTTGCACATCACCATTGGATTCTTCTCGTGACTAACGGCAACTGCACACATTGTTTCATGGAGAGAGAATAGAAAAAGGTACAAATTCTCTATATCTTGTCACTTATTGTTGGAGCCAGGCTAGCAATTTCTTTCTATCTCTCCAACTAACTAAGCGCTCTCGCTAATTAACTAAGCCCTCCATACTCGTTCTACCTAATTAACTTACTTCTTTATACTCCAAAGCAAAACCGACTAATATAATCCCTAATTAGTATCTCCTTTTAGCCATTCATGAACATCGAACAAGCAGAGTCAATATATTCATACATTTTTTTCCAGCAAGTAGAAGACCTCGAGTTTATTCTCTAAAACAAGCATGTCAACACATCACGAAGTCAGCTGATACAACATGAAGAGGAAAAGAGAATAAAAAAAGAACTGATCTCTTCTTCCTCACGCTTCAGTCTAAAAATAGCAGCACCCCGACCAGCGTTGCTCCTCGCGCCAGCGCGTGCACCTTCTACATGTCCCCGCCCACCATCCCTAGCACCTAGCAGGAGGTTGGCCCATCCCTCGACCAGCCCACTCACTCTGGCATCACCTGAGACCGGATGGGAACAGAGTGCAGCCTCCAGCCATCAGCCCTCGCGACGCCGCCAGCCGCCATGGCCATCTCAACGAACAACTCGAAGTTGTGTAGAATAGCTCAAGTCTTAGCCACCACTGCAAGGTAGGAGTGGCCTTAGAGGATTTCTAGGCTAGAGCTCGCTGGCCGCCTCGTCCCTCGTCCTGGAGCTTGCCACCGATGGGCGATGAGATCCCAACGGATCCATGTCCTCCTACAGTCCTACCGGACGGACCGTCCCTCCAGCCTGCCACACCTTGTGGATGCCGTCGGCCACCATGCCATCTCGCCCAAGAATCCTCTAACACCCTCTTCTCCTCCTACAGGGAATATTGACGCTTCGGGTTGGGTCGGGAATGGCGGATCTAAAAAATCAAGAAAGGAGCAGTACAAAAAAAATCAAGAAATGAGAGTTTAGGAACTAGGAGTACGGCGGCATTGAAAGAACATATGGAGCCCCATGTGTGGTTTTGGTATTGATGACAATCCCTATGGACTAATGGTTGCACTGAGTTATGTTTGTAGAATTTCTCCATAGACAATGCTTGAACCATATGTTGGATTCAAGGTTGTAAGAAGAAGATTATGTGATGACCAAGGTGTTATTAAAGGAGTGTCATAAGTGATCTGAACCTATATCGAGTGTGTCTTGAAGAATAAGATTGAGTGAGTTCTCATATGTATCTTCAAGACACCATCATTATAGAGGAAGAAGAAATGATCCGAGGATTGATCAAGTCAAAGCACAAGTTGAAGATGAGAAACTAGAATAAATCATAGGCTTGAAGCTTGCCATCTATTGTGATCATGTATATGTGAAGATATGATTAAAGAGAGTCTTTCCCATAGTGGAGTATGGGGGAGCAATTCACAAGACTTCACCAAGCAAGCACGATCAATAAAGGTGTTCCAACTTGAGGAAGACAAGACCGTCATCATCTAGATCAAGTGGAATGCACAAGACAAAAGTATGTTCTTGATAGGGTTTCTTTCTTACCTGTCTCATGGTGGTTGTTGTGAGACCGGGTTATAGGATCGGTATCCGTACTATCAAGAGAGGCTCTCGAGTGAGTAACTTAATCGTATCGTTTGGTGAGAGCTCAAACCTTTGCATACTTGGCATCATCTTTCTTGGTTCTTATTTCGGTTTTATGAATGGGAGGTTCTAGAGCTTGTGGTTATTCCCGTGACAAGCTCTAGCTCATCAAAAGCGGATTTCGCATGAATCACTTGTTGCATTTTTGATGATTGGAGGTTTTACTGGTTCATCTTTTATAGAGAGGTCAAACCTTTCATAATTTGGTTTTATCCTCCTTGGTTGTACTATGATGTTTCTCTGCATAAAGTTGCAGAGCTTGTTTTTGTGATTCCAACAAGCCCAAGATCATCGAAAAAGGAGTCCGGATGCTCAAGTAATTACCGTTTTCATTTTGGCGTTTCTGCCATTTTTAGGGGGCCGAAAATAGCGCCCAGGACCGGAAATAGCTGATGTCACGACTGTGGTTGCCCCTCTGTTTCAGTCCGGATTTTTATCTAGAAATAGCTGGTCTGGCCGGCTTTAGCTGGTGTGAATGGTTGTAACGGTTAAATTTTATGGGGGGGACCTATAAACGTCCCCCTTCTTCCCCAAAGGCTGGTTGGCTCGGTTTTTCCTCTCTCTATCTCTCTCTCTCCCACCTTTGTTGACCTTGGAAATCTTGCCCCTCTCTTAATTCCTCCTATAATTCTTGCATATCATTCAGGGAAAAGTGAGAGGAGATCTAGATCTATATTTCCACCAATCCATCTCTCCTCTAAGTGAGGGAAATATAGTGAATGTAGATCTTGGAGTTTTTTGTGGATTTCCTTTGTTCTTCCTCTCATAACTCTCCATAGCATTAGTTGCTTTGGTAGTATTTGGGTGAGAAGGATTTGAGCACTTTGTGTGCTCTTGCCATTGCATTTGGTGCATCGGTTTGAGCTCTCCTAGGAGATACGAGTAAGTGAAAGTTCGTGAGCTTATTACTCTTGGGTTCTTGGAACCCTAGACGTCTTTTGTGGCTTTGTGGTGCCTTTGTGGCTATTCTTGGGTGCCTCCAATTAAGTTGTGGATGCACTCCCCAAGCTTTGTGTAAAGGCCCGATTCTGCCATAAGGAACCCCTTAGTGGAAAAGTGAACTAGGCCTTTGTGGCAAAAGTTCACCGGAGAACAGGGTGAGACCTTTGTGGCGTTGGTTAGGCCTTTGTGGCAACCACACCCCTCCAACAAGACGTACTCCCCTTCAAGGGAGGAACTCAAGAATACATCATCGTCTCTGTGTGCCTCGGTTATTCCTATTACCGAGTTTTTTTACTTATGCACTTTACATTGTGATAGCCTTTGTGCTTGAAGTCATATATATCTTGCTATCACCTTGTTACGTATATTGCTTAGCATAAGTTGTTGGTGCACATAGGTGAGCCTAGTTTATTTAGGTTTTGTGAGTTTGACAAAATAAATGCTAGTTTAATTCCTATTTTTATTCAAGCCATTTGTAAAATTTGATATGGCCTATTCACCCCCTCTAGGCGACATCTGTGTCCTTTCAATTGGTATCAGAGCCCAGTCTCTCATTTTAGGCTTCACCGCTTTGAGAGCAAATATGCTGGATAGGGGATTAGTGCATAATAATACTTTTATATTCAATGTCACAAATTATCATACGTGGAAAATTCACATGCTTAATTATTTTTGGGTCATGGACCCAACTATAGAGCAAATTGTAGATACGGGTTTTTCTCCTCCAAAGGATACTCAAAATATATCTTTAGAGGTTGAGAGAAACTTGTATCGCAATGCTCAAGCTATTCATTTGATTGTTAATGCCTTGAGCGATGTAATTACCTGCTCTATCACGCCTTTCCGGAGCGCTCAAGAGATATGGATAAAGCTTCAAGAAAAATATGGTGTGTCCAAGATTATTGGGGATAATTGTATTCCTTCCACTTCCAACCGTGATAAACTTTCATCCACTTCACCAACGTGTGGCAAGACACAAGGTAACGATATGGTGAGTGGTGATGAAAATTGTAATGTTGATAGTGATCTTACTTTTGATAATCATTCATCTCTATCTCATTGCAATGCTTCATCTTTGGACTTCAACACTTCAATCACCAAAAGTAATTTACATGGTTGTGTTCATAGTCCTTGCATATCATGTATATATTGCTTGACTAAACCTAATGATGATATGCTTATTATGTCTTGTTGCCATGATACGAATGCTTCTATTTCCTCCAGTCTTTGTGATGCTAACCAAATAGAGGAAACCGAAGATTCTTTGGGCCAAGACAATGTCTTGAATGGAGCTTTAAGTAATTCTTCATTATCTTCTTCTCATGGTTCCCACATATGCCTTATGGCTAGGTCTTCAAATCATAGTGATGTTTAGGACAATGGCGAGGATGAGGATAATGAAGAAGACTATAGTGATTCTTTAAAGAAGAAGGGTGAGATGGTCTTTTATGCTTTGCGTAACAATAAAAATGTTTTGCCCACCTTCTTTGAAATCATGAATTGTGTTATTGAGAGCACAAAACTCATTGACATGAAGGAGAACGAAATTGATAAAATGTTAGGTCTTGAGCGTCAGTATGTCAATGAGATCCAAGATCTAAAAGATGCTCTAGAGGAAGATCAAGAGCTTTGAGTTTCTCTTGAGGATAAGAATCCATTGAGGAGTCACATAATAAAATAATTGCTAAACTCACTAAAGAATGTGACCTTGCTCTTGCCAAGTTATCTTCTCATATTGCTAATAATAATGATGCATGTGCTACTAACTCTACCTTTTTTGAAGCATCTGTTTTGAAGGAGAATATTGAGCTAATGGCTCAACTTGAGTTGCTAACTAGCAATTATGAGAAATTGGAAGAAAGTCATGAAAGCTATGTAGCTCTAATGAGGATCTTCTAGTGTCCCATGCTCGACTAAAGTTAGCTCATGAGGCTATAACTACAAAGGTAACATCTTGTGAACCTCAAGTGGGCACTAGCACTACTTCTCAA
This sequence comes from Dactylis glomerata, assembly GCA_007115705.1. NCBI lineage: Eukaryota > Viridiplantae > Streptophyta > Magnoliopsida > Poales > Poaceae > Dactylis > Dactylis glomerata. The sequence continues at coordinate 3,417,366 of QXEO01000656.1, forward strand.
AATTCTATATTGACATGTGCTAGTCCTAGTAATTCTTCATCTCATGTTATTGCTAAATCTTGTAATGAATTATTCTCCTTGCCTTGTTGTTCTAACAATGAAGCCTCTACTTCCACTAGTACTTGTGTTGTCACTAACCATGTAAAGGAAATCAAAGAGCTCAAGGCCCAAGTTACTTCATTGAAGAAAGACTTGGAAAATCGTCATGAAGGGAAGTCCAAACTCAACAAGATCTTGAGTGTGCAAAAATCCTCCAATGAAAAGATTAGACTTGGATTTATCTCTAATAATAAGATGAGTAAGTCCAAGATAAATAAGAAGAATAAAAGCCAAGAACAAGTCAAGAATTTGGCCAAGATTGTTTGTTCAAGTGCAATATTGAAGGGCACCATGTTAGATATTGCCCTTTGAAGAAAAAGACACTTAGTGAGAAGCAACAAGGGAAGCGGGCTCAAGTTCAAGGCCATGCTCAACCTCAAGTTGAAAAAAGGTCACTTCCTAAGAAAAATCAAGCTAATGCTCCCGTTGTGGAGAAATCAAGTGAGAAGAAGGTGAAGAAAAGAACTTTGTATATATGCCATGAGAAGGGTCACATATATTCTTCATGCACTAGTGGTAACTCATCCAACCCTATCATAATTGAGGATGTTTATTCACTTTGCAAGGATAAGGTTGGCAATGTGTTTGCCAAATTTGTTGGTGCTCAAAGTGGTGTCAAGAAAAGAACCATTTGGGTTGCCAAACCTATTGTTACTAACTTCTTAGGACCCAACTTGGTTGGGGACCAACAAGCCATTACTTAAACAATAGGTGTTGTTGGAGGGCATTGGAGACTTGGCTATATCATGAAGAATTAAGGGATCTTCATCAATTATATTTTCTCAAGTCAAGTCAATTGGATTATCTTGTTTCTATGATATATCCAATGTTCCTCCTTGTGGTAACATATATTCAACTTATCTACATTGAAAGTTACTCGCCCCTTTGCATGTGTTGGGTTTTGTATCTTGCATATGTTTGTATATGTTGTGCATCCTACTTGCTTCATTTTGAGTAATCAAGTATGTGCATTTTGGTTTGCACACCATGTACGGTTGTTCTTGTTGAGCCTTTTGCATGTTGTTTGTATCTTCTTGGCTCTTGTGAGAGATTAATGGATCATCCCATCTTGGGGGAGTGATATGCTTTGGCACTTCAAAATCCTTAAAATGTGTGTCACATAGTGTTGATATTGTAAATTATCTTGCTTCTATGTGACATGTTTTCTCAAACAAGTTCCAATTTGCCAATTTTTTTATTGTACTTGTTTTGGATCTTGTTTGTGAGATGCTTTCCTAAAATGTGGAATTCTATATAAAAGTTGGAAAACCATTTGCTTCAAGTTATCCTAATCATTGCTTTGTGTGACTGTTTAACTATTTGAGTCTATCAAGAATATCTTCTTTAGCATGGTGTTTAATTCTTATCCTTTTCCATATGCTTTGTGTGAAGATGATCTTCGATTTATGTGTAAAATAACACCAGAAAATAACTCCAAATACCTCTTGTTCTTGGATAATTGGTACTTTATCATGTGGTATATATATTGATCATCCTTACATTGGCTATTGCTTTCAATTGCCTTATCTCTTGCCAAAAATATATTTATTTTAACTCCTGTTGTCTTTCGTGACTCTTGTGTTTCCATTTGATTTTGTTGAACTTATTTTGTGTTATTTCCATATAGGTAGGTGTGATAATCTTATTTGTGTGCATTTTGTATTCAAATACAAAATCATAAATAATGCACTAATCTTGGGGGAACTCTCCTATATTCATTATAACATACTCTTTGTGCTTATTTTAATTGGTATTGGTTATTGTTGGAAGACAAATCTTTTATTTTTGGTACTTTGTGTGCCATCATTAAAAGTGTGGAGAGTTTGTTGGAATCTTGCTCTCTTTGGGAGTTGCTTATCTCATTCCTTGCCATTTTTTTACTCTTAAAATGAGATATGTCTTTGAGCATATGTGTTTTAGTTATACTTTATGCTCATTGGCTTTAGCTTTGTTCACTTGGTAAACTTTGGAGTCAATCTTGTATTGATTTGATTCTTCGATATAATTTGGACAATATTTTGTTGCTTGACACTTTTTATGTGCTTTCTTGTTTTACTTAGAGTTTTGTCCAAATTGTATCACTATTTTGGCTCTTGAAAGTCTTGTGCATGCATACTTACTAAATGTATATTCTATAGCATGCTTTGCTTTTGTTGATCCAATATATAGGGGAAACTCTATCAAATCCTACATCGGCTAAGATGTGCATGAAACTAGATGATACCCCACGCGTTGCAGCGGGAATATGTTTAAATGAAAAAAATCAGAAGCATCAATTATATGGAATATGTGATTAGGTGTTAATAGCATTTTTTTCCAAAACATCATCTACAATTCTTCTTGATGCTTTCTTACAGTGCAGTACGTATGCTTGCTTAGTTTTCTATCAAATAAATATTTCGCATCTTTGCTTTGCCTTCTGAATTTTATTTAGAGAAGTAGTTACAAATAGTATGTTAACTCACTTGAACTAAGACATTTATATTGCTGGTTGAGAAATAAGAGAACCGATTCTTTCTAGCATGTGTATGAAGGACGGTGATACAATATGAAATTAAGTGTCTAACATCGATTGTACATCTAAAATATGAAGTGGGAAAGATCACATGCTGAATCAAAATAATATGCACATTTGTAGAAGTTATTTACATACATCAATGTCTTTCTCGCCCCTTGGATCGTTAGAATATATATGCTCTCTTTATTTGTTGAATGGTAGCGATGATAGCGACCAAAAAGTAATTTCTCCATTGATACAATGAAGTAGCCATACTGGATAAGCAATTGAAAAAAGGGATTTCTATTTTCGTACCCTCAGGTCCTTAGTTGTACTCAGTTTTCCCCAGCTCGTTAGTTTTTCCTCAGTTTTCCCCAAGCCATTGTCTGAAACCCTCAGAAGGAGCTCGGACGGGAGGATTCCCGTTAGTTGACCGTTTCCGTGCTGACGTGTGGGGCCGCGTCGTGTGGAGCCGTGTCGCATGGGGCTGGTAGAAAGGGACCGCGTGGAATAGGACGAGACCGCGTTTGGTTGTACGTGAGAGCTCGGTTCTGTCTCTCTCTGGCCAAATTGGCATTGCCTTTTCAGAGCGCCTTTTTCCCCTCTCTCTCTGTAACAGTTCTCTCTCTTTTCACCAAATTAGTATCAAATCTAGAGAAGCTTCTATTTCTGTCTTTCTTCAATGATTGTTACCTTTTGGCCCTCGTTTTTTGCCCAATATGGTAACAAATCTAGTAGCAAATCTAGAAGTTAGTATAGGATAAATTTACAGCAGCATAATAAATCCAGAAAACTAAGTATAATACATAAACTGTATACACCAGCCAAAAGCAGCCAATAACAATGTTCTTCATTATTCATCATATATTTCGTCGTCGCTACAATTCATGAGATCAAGGAAATATTCACTGAACTCAATCCGTCTGCAGTGTTCAGCCAATACATTCTCCAAACGGTATGGCCTTTGTTCATTTTTCAGACCGTTGTATCCTAATCTATCCGCACGTCGTGGCCACTCATCCCAGGCCTTTCTATCATCATCATACTCTCTGATATAACCCAAATCCGCATAGTAGATGCAGCCAAGTCGAAGTGTCGGGTGCACTCTGGTGTCGACGGAGATACACCGGATAAAATTGTCAGAGAGGGCATGACTTCCAATGTTACTGACGGCATGGAGAGAGCGGCTCTCAGTGTCCACACGGTACACTAATGGTTGACCTTCCTCCAAATGCCTGTTGTCGTCAGTGCTGCCGCCCAACAACACAAGCAGCAGATCACCATCCGACTCCACAAGGTAGAACTTGGAATCATAATCATTTCCAAGTTCTGGAAATAAAAATAGTGTCTTCATGCTGATAGTGCTCACGCGCTGCTCCAACTGGATATTGTTGGTGCACACTATTCTTCCGAACTTATTCACAGCTATTGCATACAATTCACCATTGAACGGGGTAATGCAACGCAGAGAATGGTCCTCGATCATAAATCTTCCTTCTCCCCAATCATCTACATCTATATCCTTAGTTGGAGAGCTCTTATCGACCCAAGCAATTTCATTGGGGTAACTTGTGCAAATAAAGACCATAGTCGGGGACTTCATTACAGCGACTGACTTCACAATCATAGATGGCATCTGCGCCTCAAACGTAGCGTTCAATGTCTTTGTGAGTGGGTTCAAAAGCCGTATCTTGTGCGGCTGGTTCCTCTGGCCAAGCACGATGACGCCACGGTAAAAACCGATGAAGTAGTATCTAAAAGGGAGTTGATGAAGATAACATTCAGCACTAAGATGTTTACGATTGAAAATAAAAATAGATTAACTCTATAGATATGGAGGAATTTGAACCTTGCATGAACTTACGTTAGATCGATGGTGACGTAGCGGGATGTGCGGAGGTTGAGGAAGGAGAACTCAGCGGCGTGTGGAAGGGCGTGTTCTACCACGATCCATTCGTGCAGGTGCACGTCGGGCTCAGGTAGATCTGAGCGCCAATTTGTACAAACTTGCCTCAAAGCAGCGTAGGTGTCCACGTACTCCTCGTTCGCCAGTAAGCAGTCGCCGATCTTGTGAAGTGGTCCGTCACCCTTAAGAGAGGCCCAGTTCACGGAGGTGCCGCGCTTGGATGCGCCGCCCTCGGATGCGACGGGCTCGGCGGTGACGGGCTCGGATGCGACGGGCTCGGAGGCGATGGGCTCAGAGGCGACGGGCTCAGGGGCGACGGCCGCCGGCGCATTCTTCTTCTCCATCGCCGGCAGGGGAGCGTGCGTAGGGCGGCTGGGGTTTTTTGGAGAAGGTGATGGGACGTGAGAGGCGTGGTTGCGTGCGTGAGACTGTGTGCAGAGGGAGGGAGAGAGGGGCTCTGTACTGGCAAAGTGACGGTTCGTCTCAGCAGTTGACGTTTGGTCTCAACACGCGCACCGCGCGGCTAACCGCTGCTCACCGCGACACGCGTCCGTGGGACTGCACGTCAGCACCATTACATGTACTCAGTTCTACCCTCGAGTCTTACACTGGAAAAATATCTGTACTCAGTTTTCCCCTCGAGTACTAATACTGGCTAGTGCAATATACTCAGTTTTACCCTCAAGTGGTTGGTCAACAGAGAGTCAATAAATGGGATTAAGCTATCTAATTGAGTCATTTCATATGCAAAAAAATTCAAAAAAATAAAATCATAGTGCCTCCTACTCATGGAGTCTTGTTACGCGACCTGCCACGTAGATAATCATATATAAATCAAGTTTTAACATAAATGGCCACTTCTGAATTCACTAGTAGCTATGAAGGTTCATGGCTTTCCACTCAAACCCCTTCTAAAAACATCTATACCCAAAATATAGTTTATCTGAATGAGGCCATAATTTTTACACTCATGTATATTTGAATTACTAATACTTTGAGGTAGGCCAACCTGGATTTCATTGTACAAAACATGTGTTTTTCTTTTTCTAAATCTCTTATTTGAATTCCTTAGCCTGTTTACTATTTACTTGCCCTTGTATCCTTGATACTACTCAGTTTTACCCTCTCCCTTCTCACAGAAGCCCAAACTTGGCCTGATTGGTCGAGCTGTGGTCACACGGATCGTGCCCACCTACCGTCGATCCTATGATCTAACGGGCAGGATCGTGCCACCCTCTCTCTATCTGTCGGTGGCAAACTACTACCCCTCTATGTATGTTAAATCATGAGTTGGCCACCGGATTCAACAAGTTTGGTAATCACGAATTTCCACTTCTTGTAGGCATTACTTTTCACGGTAAAATGATAAACTATCACGAATTTCCATTTAGGCATTACTTTTCACGGTAAAATAATAAACTATCACGAATTTCCTTTAGGCATTACTTTTCACAGTGAAATGATAAACTATCATGAATTTCCTTTAGGCATTACTTTTCACGGTAAAATAATAAACTATCACGAATTTCCATTTAGGCATTACTTTTCACGAATTTCCTTTAGGCATTACTTTTCATGGTGAAATGATAAACTATCACGAATTTCCTTTAGGCATTATTTTTCACGGTAAAATAATAAACTATCACGAATTTCCATTTCTTTTAGGCATTACTTTTTTGTTGAGATATAAACACCCACAACGTTCATCTCCTCCTTAATTTATTATGTAAACCCCACAACGGTCATCTCGCCCTTATAAACCCCCACAATGGCCATCCCTCATGTCAATAGGTTCTGCCTCTCTCTTCTTCGTTTCTGCCTCTCTCTTTTTCGTTCACATATACTTGATCCATTGCCATGGCTTCCACGTCTCGGACGCCGACCGGAAGGGGAAGGGGAAGGGGAAGGGGAAGGGGCGGCCTGGGTGGTGGATCATCATCATTGCCACCACCACCGTTAACACTGCCATTGATCATAGAGGAGTTCTTAATCGTCATCTATGAAGACCCTTTGGCCAAGAAGGTACGTACGCGTTCCCACATATATGATGCATGTGATTAATTATGTGCATGTTCCAAAAAGCCTTTAATTTCAAACGATCGGCGCTCGATCTCTTTGCAGGCACTCCCCCAAAAGTTTGCGGACTATCTTGACGGTCAGGAGCCCGCAAAGGTGTATCTGCGAGCAGCTGACTGCGGTCCTCGTCTCTGGACCGTGGAGGTCCTATTTGACGGACAAGGCCGGATGTACCTCGACAAGGGCTGGGAGAATTTCGCCATCGCGCACGGTGTGGATTTCGGCTACATCCTACACTTCAAATATGAAGGCGATGATGTGCTCACAGTGAAGGTGTTCGACGTAACATTGTGCAGGAAGTACTACTACACGGACGACGAAGATACTGACGATGAAAGCGACGACGACGTGAAGCCATGCATCCATCCCCTTTAGATAAGGGGATTATGACCAAGAATATATATGTAGCTTCATATGCATCGATTTAGAGATCTAGCTATTTTCTATATGTTATGCATGTAAAAATAATAGGGAATCGCAATTTCCACCACGATTCGAGCACCACAGCCTCCAAACGATGCCGATGCCGATATCGACATCGTCAGAACGGCTATGCATGCTCGCCGCCACTGCTAGGTCACCGTCGGGATGCACCCACAATCCCGTCCCCTCATTCGATCACTGACACACCAGAGATACTGCCGAGGCCAATGACGAACGTACATGCTGATGCCAATGCCGAACATGCACGCCGCTGTGGGCATTGCCACGCCGCCCCCGCTATGCTGGACGCCACAGACCACCGCGAGGTCTTTCCCTTCGCCACCACACTCCCCTAGCACCCATCTATACACGCCAGAAAGGAGAGACGCTAGTTTTCTCTACATTGCTCGCATTCGTGTCCGACACCGTCAGTCAAAGTGTTGAGGTCGTCGTCGATGTCCTCGACCATTTCTTCTCTTCTTTGCATGGTTAAACGCGTCTAGTTCATATCTATCTAATGCGTCTGGTCTCGCCTCATGCAGTTCTTTGTGGACGTCGATCTCATCTCGGCACCCCGCAGGCCACCTCCTCCGTGCCATCGCTGTAGAGCTCCGTTTAAAAATCTAATCCTACCCGTGTATTGCCCCTTGTATCAGCGTCATGGCCCCACTTGTCATTCGATATACCAAAGCCCCACTCATCTGCGTTTTGGTCAGGGATACGACGATGCTTACGGTCAAACAAAGATGGATGCTCTGACGTATCTTTGCGGGCTCTACGTGGCCCCACTAGTCAGCAGTTAACGGTCAAAGGTGTTCAACCGTCGGGCAACCGGCCGTTCCAGCACTTGTGACGGTTTTAGAGAAGGGCTTGGACAAAACTGAGGAAAAACTAAGGAGCTGGGGAAAACTGAGTACAACTAAGGACCCGAGGGCACGAAAATAGAAATCCCTTGAAAAAATCGAATGTTTGATTGATTAGGGTCCGTTTGGATGTCGATATTCGAGCAAAGAATTTGGAATTGCTATTTGGTCTTGTTCAATTCGATTGTTTGGGTGGTTGTGGAATTGCAACTTAGAAACTAGTCAAAATTCCACCTAGAATTTGCAACACTTGTGGAACCCATCCCAACTTTTGTTATGGCAAGAGCTCGGGCGTGACGCACAACCCGGGCATACCACTACTTGCTTCTGTGAATAACTTGAGGATAGTTTCAACCAATAGATGCAGCGGAAAATATAAACACAAACACAATGCACAAGTGACACAAGGATTTACGTGAAAAACCTCCTCAAGGTGAGGAGGGAAAAACCACGGGTGTGGACCAACCAGTCCACGCAAGCTTCACTATGATCAACCTTGGTACAGAGTCTCTCTAGAACCTCTAGAGATTACAACACACTTATCCTCGTTGCCCACCGGCAACAACAACAACCACAAGAGGTAAGATACAACAAAGCAGAGATATCACAGTTTATGTCCTCTTTAGCAATCAACGAACTGCTCTCAAACCGCAGATCCAAACAACACGAAACTTGGTAGCCAAGTGGATATATGAGTTCCCAACATACTGACCAAAAATTAGCTCAATCGGACACCGTTTTCCTACCCAAACTGTTCGTCTCCCAAAACTACTCTCTGCTAAAACTGCATCAGTCTGACCTGACAAAACTACTCTCAAATCTAAACCTCCACTAACCCAAATCCCAAACTATGTAACCGGATCGAAGTACTCAAAGTAAGGAATGAGCTCACCAAGTTTGGAGCCAATCCAAGCACGTTTGAGCCTCCAAACACCAGCTTGAAGACAGACCGGTCAGAATTCAGAAATCTGGACATATTCACCTCTTCTTCTTCTTCCCCTCTTCTCACTTGGTTGTGGTGTTCTAGTGTGTTCTCTCACCCTCTCACAGCAACAACCACGTTCTTGGCTTGCTCTCTTGCTCTCAGTCATAGCCACCAAAGTGTCTAGGGTTTTCTCCTTTATACCTCTCAAGGAGGCACCTCAGCCGTTGGATGCGAACCTCGATCAACGGTTGATACGTGTTGGACTTCTTGGGCTGATGTTGGGCTGCCAACACACCTCCATGTGGAAGGACATGGCCCAACAAACTCCCCCTCCCGACATCATGGAGGATCTCACTGCCTACCGGCAGTCATGCCGGCGAGCCGACGACATACATCAAGCTTTGCTCTTGTCACCACCTTGGTCAACATATCAGCCCCATTGTCATATGTGTGCACCTTCTCAAGTTGTAGTTGTTTGGAACTCAACATGTTTTGAATCCAATGGTAGCGTACCTCAATATGCTTCGACCTTGAATGAAAACTTGCATTCTTACTTAGGTGAATAGCACTTTGGTTGTCACAAAATAGCACATACTTGTCTTGCTTAAACCCAAGCCCACAAGCCAATCTTTTCGGCCACAGTAGCTCTTTGCTCGCCTCTGTTACTGCGATGAACTCAGCCTCAGTTGTGTTCAAAGCCACACACTTTTGCAACCTGCTTTGCCATGACACTGCTCCCCCTGAATGGGTAAGCAAATAACCCGAAGTAGACTTTCTGCCATCAATATCTCTAGCCAAATCTGAATCTGAATATGCAATTAGCTTGGCCTCATTGCCACCAAAACAAAGCTTCATATTGGTGCTGCCCCAGAGATACCTCAAGATCCACTTCACGGCTTCCCAATGTGGTCTTCCTGGATTAGACATAAATCTGCTCACAGTACTAACCGCTTGAGCAATGTCAGGTCGTGTGCATACCATAGCATACATCAAACCCCCAACCGCTGAGGCATAATGAACATTCTGCATTTCCTTTTCCATCTTTTCATTGGAGGGACATTGCTTCTTTCTCAACTTAAAGTGAGCTGCTAGTGGACAACTGACTTCCCTTGCTTTGTTCATTGGAGGGACACAGAGCAACAAAATGATAATCATCACCTGAGAACCTCTTAATAAACATACAATGGTCTGAGCTACATCTCTTGTAGCCTTGCTCCCCCATGACAGATTCAAACTTCATGTACCATTGTCTTGGTGCTTGTTTCAGGCCATAAAGACTTTTCTTCAGCTTGCACACGTAGTCTTCTTTGCCTTTAACAAGAAACCCCTCAGGCTGCTCCATGTAGATTTCTTCCTCCAACTCTCCATGTAGGAAAGCTATCTTCACATCCATTTGCTCAACTTCCAAGTTGAGACTTGCTGCCACGCCAAGGATCATTCTTATTGATGTCATCTTCACCACCGGAGAGAATATTTCATCAAATTCAATACCCTTCCTTTGGCTAAATCATTTCACAACTAGCCTGGCCTTGTACCTCGGAAGTGACGTGTGCTCTTCTTGCTTGATTCTGTAGACCCACTTGTTCTTCAGAACTTTCTTGCCCTTAGGCAACTTCACCAGCTCATATGTATGATTCTTATGCAAGGAATCCATCTCTTCTTGCATAGCCTTATTCCACTCCTTGTTCTCATCTTTCATTGCCTCTGAAAAGCACTCAGGTTCTGAACCATCAGACAATAACACCACATATTGGTTTGATGCATACCTCGTGTTAGGAACATGGTCTCTGCTGGACTGTCTGAGTGGAGCTGTTGGTGGACTATCTGGTACTAGTGCTTCTTGCTGATCATGATCATTTTCTTCAGCATCATCATACTCTTGCTGCTGGGGAGCATCTTCTTCTCCACCTGTACCACTATGTGCATCATCTTGCACATCTTCTCTATCATCATTTTCAGCTTCTTGTTGGGCTGAATCTGCAGGTTTTGGGTCAGAATCAACTCTGTCTTGCTGCTGTCTTTGAGGAGGAACACCCACCAGAATTGACTCCAGAACTTTCTTCTTTGTCTTCACAATATCCTCAATTGTTTGGTCTTCAACAAACACAACATCACGGCTTCTCACAACTTTTCTTGCTATTGGATCAAACAACTTGTAGCCGAACTGATCACCTCCATAGCCAAGAAATATGCACTATCGTGTCTTTGAATCAAGCTTTGACCTCTCATCTTGAGGGATATGAACAAAGGCCTTGCACCTGAAAACCTTCAGGTGATCATATGAGACTTCCTTGCCATAAAAGACCTTGTTAGGAACGTCTCCTTGCAATGGATAACTTGGCGAGAGATTGATGAGAGATAAACTACAGCCAACAAAGCTTCTCCCCAATAATGTTTCGGTAGCTTTGAACTTGATAGCAAGCATCTAACTCTCTCCACAATTGTCCTGTTCATCCTCTCAGCAAGACCATTCAGCTGTGGTTTCTTCGAAGGACTAAATTGGTGCCTAATTCCCTGCTCCTTGCAATAGGCATCAAATGGGCCAATATACTCTCCCCCATTATCAGTGCGAAGGCACTTGATCTTCTTCTCAGTTTATCTCTCAACTGAGACTTGGAATTGCTTGAATACACTTAGTACTTGATCTTTGGTCTTCAAAATATAGACCCAAACTTTTTTGGAAAAGTCATCAATAAAGGTGACAAAGTACTTTGCTCCACCCATTGACCTCGCCAACATTTTGCAAACATCGGAATGTACCAAGTCCAACACCTCGGGCTTCTTGTGAGGAGCTTGAATCTTGAATGCAACTCTGTGTTGCTTCCCCGCTAGACAATCTGAACATTTCTTGATGTGAACACCCTTCACACCTTTCAACAATTTTTTCTTGACTAGCACTGTCATTCCCTTCTCACTCATGTGCCCAAGTCTCTTGTGCCATAAAGCACATGCGTCTTCTTTCTGTAATGCATTGACACAAGAAGCAGAAAGTTTAGCATGAACATGATACAATACTGAAACCATGTTACCTTTAGCAATAATCAGATTTCCTTTGGTGAGCTTGTACTGTGCATTTCCAAATCCGCTCAAGTACCCATCTTTATCAAGCAACCCGGCCGAGATAATGTTGAGCCTAAGGGCCTCTACATGCCTCACCGACTTGAGGACTAGTGTCATACCATTTTCAGTCTCCAAGTGCACATCTCCTCTTTCAATGATTTGTGCTCTATCATTGTTCCCCATCTTCACATCCCCAAAATCATCGGCTATGTAGTTGGTGAAGAGCTCTCTACAAGAGATGTAGCATGTATGGTAGCACCGCTGTCCGAAATCCAAGTCATATCATCACCATCTGCAAGATTGATGGTATCATCAGAAACTACAGTGATCCTCTCCTCAACAGTAGGACCAAATCTGCCATCATGTTCTTCATACATAAGAGACATGATCTCCTCAACTGCAGAAATACGGCCTCCCTCACTGTCACTATCACTGTCGGCTTATTTCTGAACATGCTTCTTCTTTTTCTTTTTGTCCTTCTTCCATTGTTCGAAATGCCACTTGATGTGGCCCTTCTCACGGTAGTGATGGCACACAAAATCAGCATACTTGCCCTTTGATTTGCTTCTACTTCTTTCTCCCTTTCCCGGACCTCTACTCTTGCTTCTCCCCCGTGACTGAGTCACCAACACTTCTGAGTGTGAAGAAGAACCGTCCTTATCAGCAATTTTTCTGGACTCTTTATTTTGTACCATGGTCTTCACAAGGTTCCAAGTGACAACGCCATTAGGTGCTGAATGCAAACGGTGACCTTAAAGGTCTCCCAAGTATCCGGTAATGAGCCAAGTAGCAGCAGGGCTCTCACTTCATCTTCAAATGTGATTCCCGTTGAAGATATCTGATTTATAATGCCCTGAAACTCATTTACATGATCTGCAATTTGAGTTCCCTCCTCTTACCTCAAACACATCAATTTCTTGATCAAGAACATCTTGTTGGTACCTTCTTTGCGAGCATACAACTCATCCAATTTCTGCCATAAGGTGGGTGCACGTGTCTCATCAATGATATGGTTCAAGACATTGTCATCAACCCATTGTCGAATGAACCCACAAGCTTGTAGATGAAGTACATCCCACTAATCTTGCGTGATGTCATCGGGCATCTCAGCGGTGAACACCGGCTTCCAGTATTCCTTTACATACAGCAAGTCCTTCATCTTGCTCTTCCAAGCTTGATAATTTGTACCATTCAATGATATCATTCTGTTGGTATTCACTTCCATCTTTCATGATCTAGCTGAGATTATAGGGGGGGTTTTCTAGTCGTCTCCACAGGGATCAACACAAATGAGACTATTTCCTAATTTCCAGAAGCTAAGCAGAAAAGTGGGGTTTTTGGTGTTGTAAACAGAAAAGTAACAGGAGGTTTTAGGTTGGAAGTTTTAACATAACAAATCCAATGCTTCTTGTTTGTCAGGCAAGGAAACAAAGGACAAACGAGCAAGTGAGGCAGGGAAGTTTTTAACATAACAAATCCAATGTTTCTTGTTTGTCAGGCAAGGAAACAAAGGACAAACGAGCAAGTAAGGCAGGGAAGTTTTTAACATAACAAATCCAATGTTTCTTGTTTGTCAGGCAAGGAAACAAAGGACAAACGAGCAAGTGAGGCAGGGATGCATTTTTGGGACTAGATGCAGAGGCTAGTCTTGCACCTAACAGATCAGGCAGATGCAACACAGAAATCACAGTAATCTTGGAGTTTACAATGGAGTGTGTCACTCAAACCATAGCAAAGATCCAGGACAAGTTTCAAACTGCTTTACAGTGCTAGATCAACACAACAGATCACAGAGCATGAGGGAAAGGAGAGAGAAGTTGCTGTTGGTCACCGAAGGCTTGCCGTGGCAGAGAAATTGGAGAAGGCAGAGATGTTGCTGTCGTGGCAGAGGATGAAGAGGGATGAGGAAGAGCTTGGCCTTCAGATCCTTCGAGCCTTGTCCATCTTGACGTTCTTGGAGTTCCTGAGGGAGTTCTTGGAGTTCATGGTGTTCTTGGTGGTGTTCATGGTGTTCTTGCTTGCGCCGTTGATCTGATCTTGTTGCAGAAGAGGAGAAGAGGGAAAAGTGGGTGGAAAAAGGTGAAGGTTTTCGGTGTGTTGGACTATGGAGGAGGAAGGTTTTGGTGGAATGGTGGATGGATGGAGTGGTTGTGTGGCGAGGTGGCCATGAGGCGATGAGGCGATGAGGCGATGAGGCGATATGGGATGGGATGGTGTGGAGTGGCTGTGGATGCGAGGTGAGAGATGGATTATTGTGGGAGTGAACCTAGACCTCTCCTTTTAAAGGCTTTTTGTGGCATTCTTGCTGCGGTGAAGAGGAGTAGTGGGAAGTTGGTGGCGGCATCGGCTTTTCTGCTTTTGCCGATTTTCCTGTCTTCTTGTGCCGTACCAGCCTGCTTCTGCCGTTGGCTTCTTTCTTGCTCCTCAAGATGTACTCCTCCATTCCTGGTGGCTTGGTCTGATGTTTGAATTGCTCTGACTTTAAGAATTAAGTGCCTTGGTGCACTGATCTGTGACAAAGGATCAAATGATGTAAAATGTTGGTGCAACACTGGTAGAAATGAGGTAAAACAGACAAGTTTTATGGTTGCAAGGTTCAGATATATGTGTAAATCTTAGAGTGATCAAAACCCCCAGACCAAAACCTTTGCTTGTCCTCAAGTAAAGAATGGTGCATTGTACCAAACAAAATGTAACAGAGCATGATGAGGGACATTGCTGACTCAATGCAGATAAATCTTGCAATTGCCAATTCAAAAACAAGTTTCACAAGAGAATTTGGGTATGTCTAGATCAAACAACATGGACACATGAGTATAAAGTAATTGACTCTGAAATTGAAAACTCAAGATCCAGTACATAGCCCAATACGTAATGCAAAATTAGTGCTTCACCTATTACAGTTCCCAGGAACATAATAGGCTAATGCATAGACAAGTTAGTCAGTTAGTAACTTAGCTTGATGGGTCAACTTAGTTAGTGCTTCACACACTACAATCCCAGGATCATAGGTGCTAGTGCTTTGGATATTTACAACAAGTTTTACTCAGCATCATCAGGTTAGTGCTTCACACACCACAATCCAGAGATCATGGTTGCTAATGCTAAACTTTTTCCTTTCTGTTAATATGTTAGTATGTTAGTATGTTAGTGCTTCACAAATCACAATCCAGAGATCATGTTTGCTAATGCAAAAAATATGCAACAGATGCAATTGGTTAGGGGCTAAGAAATGGATCATGAACTTCAGTTTCCAAGCAATTGACAAATATGCTGATGTTTCACAGGTTCTTTGAGTAAAGCCATACAAAAGTTCTAAAGTGGAACTAGGCTCTGAACAAAGCATTTGCAAGAGTTATAAGCAGATTCAAAGCAAAGTTCTTCATAGCATGCAAAGTGATAATTTTCAGGTCCAAGCAAGCGAAATTGATTCATTCCTTAACAAAGTACTTTCACACAAGATCAACCAACAGTATAGTATATTCTGATTCAGATTTTAACAAATGTGTGGAAATGGAAAGTGTTCACCTGGTGGTTTTCCTGCTTCTCTGCCTTGTCAATCAACAGCAATCTTTCTCCATATCCAAGTTCTTACTGAAACAACAAAAAGAAACAAACACACAAGGCAAAAACATAAAAAGGTGAAAGGGAAATATATGATACAAGGGATACCAGGTTTCCTCCTGGAAGAGAGCTTGTTTAAAGTCACTAGCTTGACTATAGCTTCATCAGTACTGGTTTGCATGGATAGAGGATGCATTGGAGCCATCCTCTGGTTCATTATCTTCTTCAACTTGGTTTTCAATCAAATCTCCAATCCTGTAGTGCTTCAACCTCTGGCCATTTACTTTGAACGTTCCCTCAGCTGAGCTATAAACCTCAAAGGCACCATGGCCTAGATCTTTCTTGATAACACAAGGGCCAAACCATCTGGACTTGAACTTCCCAGAGAATAAGTGTAGCTTGGAATCATACACCAGCACTGACTGCCCTTCCTTGAATTCCCTTCTCAGAATGTGGGAGTCATGCCATTTCTTGGTCTTCTCCTTGTAAATCTTTGCACTTTCATAGGAATCATTCCTGAGCTCTTCAAGCTCACACAACTGCAGTTTCCTCATGTTTCCTGCTTTGCCAATGTCCAAGTTCAGCTTCCTGATTGCCCAATGCGCTCTGTGCTCCAATTCGACTGGCAGATGGCAAGCCTTGCCATAGACAATTCTGAAAGGTGACATGCCAATGGGTGTCTTGTATGCTATCCTGTAAGCCCACAAAGTGTCGGGCAATTTCATTGACCAATCTCTTCTGGTCTTGGACACAACTTTCTCCAAGATTTGCTTGATTTCCCTGTTTGACAACTCCACTTGGCCATTGGCCTGCGGATGATAAGGAGTTGTCACTCTGTGATTCTTCACTCCATACTTGGTCAGAAGCTTCTCAAACTGGTCATTGTTGAAGTGAGCACCACCATCACTGATTACAACTCTTGGCACTCCAAATCTTGGGAAACTGACAGTCTTGAACATTCTACAAACTGCCTTGGCATCAGCATTAACAGTGGGGATGGCTTCAACCCATTTTGACACATAATCAACAGCAACTAAAATATGCTTGTAGCCTTGAGAAGATGGCAAGGGTCCAACAAAATCAACTCCCCAAACATCAAACAATTCCACTTCCAAGATTCCTGTTTGGGGCATTTCATTTCTCTTTGACATCTTTCCTGCTCTTTGACAAGGATCACACTTCATTATGTACTCATGAACATCTCTGAACATACTTGGCCAAAAGAAGCCAGCTTGCAAAATCTTGGCTTGAGTCTTGAACACTCCAGCATGTCCTCCATACAATCCTGAATGGCATTGGAACATCACATCACTTTTTTCATCAGAGGGAACACACCTTCTCACAATGCCATCAGCACAATGTTTGTATAGAAAAGGTTCATCCCAATAGTAACTCTTGACATCATGGAGGAATTTTTTCTTTTGCTGGTAGGAGAGATCTGCTGGCACAATATCACAAGCTAGGAAGTTCACAAAGTCAGCATACCAAGGTGAAGTGGCACTGACTGCCATGAGCTGTTCTCCTGGCATCAAGTCTTGAATCTCTCTGTTTTCATTAATGTTGATTCTGGACAAGTGATCAGCAACTGAGTTCTCTGACCCTTTCTTGTCTCTAATTTCTATGTCAAACTCTTGGAGCAGAAGGATCCATCTGATGAGCCTTGGTTTAGCATCCTTTTTGCTCACTAAATATCTGATTGCTGCATGGTCTGTGTAGACAATGCACTTGTGTCCAACCAGGTATGGTCTAAACTTATCAAATGAGAACACAACAGCAAGCAGCTCCTTCTTTGTGGTGGTGTAATTGATCTGAGCATCATCCAAAGTCTTGCTTGCATAATGTATAACATGTACAGCTTTGTCTTTCCTCTGGCCAAGGACTGCTCCAACAGCAAAGTCACTTGCATCACACATAAGTTCAAATGGCAGTGTCCAGTCAGGAGGTTGAACAACAGGGGCTGTGATGAGAGCATTTTTCAATTGGTTGAATGCTTGCAAACAGGTGTCATCAAACACAAACTTCACTTCATGATTCAGGAGATTGGTGAGTGGCTTGGCAAGATAGGAGAAATTCTTGATAAACCTCCTGTAGAAGCCAGCATGGCCCAGGAAGCTTTGAATTCCCTTCACATTTTCAGGAGGAGGTAGCTTGGCAATCACATCTACCTTTGCCTTGTCCACCTCAATTCCTCTAGCAGACACAAGGTGGCCCAACACAATGCCTTCCGAGACAAGGAAGTGACATTTTTCCCAGTTCAGAATCAAATTTTGCTCAGAGCATCTGTGAAGGACTAAGGTGAGGTTCTTCAAGCAGGCTTCGAAGTCTTTTCCATACACAGTGAAATCATCCATGAAAACTTCCATAATCTTCTCAATGTAATCAGAAAATATGGACATCATGCATCTCTGGAAGGTGCCTGGAGCGTTGCAAAGGCCAAATGGTAGCCTTTTGTAAGCAAAGGTTCCATATGGGCAGGTGAATGTGGTCTTGTCTTGGTCAGAAGGGTGGATTGGAATCTGCAGAAATCCAGAGTAACCATCAAGGTAGCAGTAGTACTTCTGGCCAGCAAGTCTCTCTAGCATCTGGTCCATGAATGGCAGAGGGAAGTGATCTTTTCTTGTAGCTTTGTTCAATTTTCTGAAGTCATTCACCATCCTCCATCCTGTAACAGGTCTTGTGGTCATGAGCCTTCCTTCTTCATTTTCAACAACAGTGTAGCCACCTTTCTTGGGCACAATGTGGATAGGACTCACCCACTCACTGTCAGAGATGGGGTATATCATTCCAGCCTTTAACAATTTCAGGACTTCCTTCTTTACTACATCTTGCATAGCAGGGTTTAGTCTCCTCTGTCCTTCTCTTGTTGGCTTGCTGCCTTCTTCTAAGTGGATCCTGTGAGAACACACATTCTCACTAATGCCAATGATGTCATCAATGGAATATCCAATGACATTCTTGTACAGCTTCAGAATAGACAGAAGACTTTCTTCTTGCTCACTTGAAAGGGCAGAACTAATAATCACAGGGTGTAACTTTTCCTTCTCCAAGAATGAATATTTCAGATGGGAAGGCAATTCTTTGAGCTCCACAACAGAATGGTGAGCTAGATGAGCTGGTTCTCTTGCACTTGACACAGGTACAATTTCACAAATTTTCACTTCACAGAGCTGCTGCACATTGGTGGTTTCAGCAGTAACAAAGACTTGAGCTTCAGGCTCTTCTTGCTCAGGTTCTGGCAAAATTTCTAGCACACTTCTTTCAACAATATCAATGGAATGGCAATGTTCAGGAATGTTGGGTAAGTGAGTGGCATGTTTCATGTTGAATTCAGCTTGCTCTGATCCAAATTGTAATTTGAGGGTTCCACCTTTGACATCAATGATGGCACCAGCAGTTGCCAAGAATGGCCTGCCTAGAATCATTGATTCAGCATTGTCTTCCATCTCTAGCACAACAAAGTCCACAGGATATGCAAAGTTGCCAACTTGGACTGGCACATCTTCAAGGACTCCTACTAGTTTTCTCAAGGTTCTATCAGCAAGTTGAAGTGTCATTGGGGTAGGCTTCAACGTTCCCAGCTGCTGAATCTGGCTTGCAGCAGAGGGTAACACACTCACAGAGGAACCTAAGTCACAAAGGGCTGTGAAGGTTTTTCTTCCCACTACACATGGAATGCTGAAACTTCCAGGGTCTTGTAGCTTCTTGGGCATGTGGTTCAAGATCACAGCACTGCAATCTTCTGTCAAGGCTACTAACTCAGGGCTGTCCAAAGTCCTCTTCCTTGTGATCAGATCTTTGAAAAACTTTGCATATAGGGGAATGTGCAACACTGCATCCAAGATGGGGATGGTGATTTGCACTTCCTTCATGGTCTCAAGGAATTTAGAGTATTGCTTCTCCTCCTTGGTCTTGTCCAATCTCTCTGGAAATGGCACTTTCATCAACAAAGGCTTCTCTGTTGGTTCTGTGGCAGAGATCTGTGCCTTGGCAGGGTTTTCTGTCTGGGCAGGCTGTCCTGTTGATTTTTCCTGCCTTGGCAGAACAATTTCTGGAGGTGTTTGCTGCTGCACGGTGGGTCTTCTCTGTGGAGCAACATAAGTGACATTTGGTGGGGTTTTGAGTAAGGGTTCAGTGTTCACCCCACTCCTAGTGGTGACTGCATCAATAACTTCAGTAGTGGAAAGGGCACCACACTGTTTTGGGTTTTTCTCTGCTTGAGCTGGCAGTTTTCCTTCAGCTTGTTTTCCAATGTTGTTGGTCTGGATTCCAGCAGTGAGTTGCTGCATAGTCTTGTAGAAAAGTTCAGATTGCATTTTCATAGTTTCTTGCATTCCACTGAACATTTCCTTCTGTAGCTTCATCATTTCTCCAAGCTCAGATTGGCTGCTACTGCTGGATGAAGTAGTTTGCTGATGTACTGGGTGGTGTTGTTGTTGTGGGTGTTGCACTTGACCTTGGGGTCTGAAATTTTGTTGTCCAGGCTGATGGTAACTCTGCTGGGATGCTTGGGCATAGTGCTGCTGCCCTGGTGCTGGGTAACTTTGCTGATTATTGCTCTTGTAAGAAAGGTTGGGGTGATTTCTCCAAGAGGGGTTGTAACTTTGGGAATATGGCCCTTGATTCTGGGCATAGTTCACCTCTGATATCATGGCTTCAGGAGGTGCAGACAAGGTACATTCCATGAGAGAATGGCCTTCTTTTCCACAAATTGCACAGGCAGAAGTAACTTGGTTGACAGGAACCAACGCTTGGCTGTTTCTTTCTGTCATAAGCTGGGCAAGCTGAGTTGTTAAACTCTCCAACTTAGCTTCCAAAGTATTCTGGCCACTTGACTGAATCTGCAGCTGATTGTTGGAGTGGACAGCTCTTTCATTTGTCCAGGAGAAGTTGTGTGATGCCATGCTCTCAATCAACTCAGTAGCTTCATCAAGGGTCTTGTTCATGATTCCACCTCCAGCAGCTGAATCAACAAATGATCTGGTTTGTTCTGTCAAACCCTTGTAGAAGGTTTGCAAGATGAGCCATTGCTCCTGGCCATGGTTGGGACACATCCTGATGAGACCTTGGTATCTCTGCCAGGTATCATACAGGCTTTCTCCTTCATATTGCACAAATCTTGTTATCTTGTCTCTGCACTCAGCTGCTTTGGTTGGAGGGAAATATCTCTCAAAGAAGGCTTGAAGAACATGTTCCCATGTGTCTCTGCAGTGAATAGGAAGAGAGTGGAACCAAACTTTTGCAAGTCCAGACAGTGAGAAGGGAAACAATTGCATCCTGATGGCTTCAGGAGGAACACCATTGTGCTTCAAAGTGTTGCAGTACTCCAGAAAGTTTCTGATATGCTCATGGGGGCTCTCCAAAGCAGAACCTTTGAAGGGATTATGTTGCACCATATTGATCAGAGCTGGCTTGATTTCCCAGTTGTTTGCTTGTATTGCAGGCATAATCACATCTGCATTGTTGATCTGGTCCTTGGGAATCCACAAATCTCTCAACTTCTTATCACCCATGCTGAAATCTGAGGATGACGATTCCAAATCTGAGGCAGAGGTTTCCAAATCTTCAGCAGAAACTTCAGAAGCTGCTCTCTTTCTTGCAAACAAAGTCCTCTCTGGCTCGGGATCAAATGGAGCTAGTGGAGAATCTTCAGAGGACTGCATCAACTGAATTCCCACGGAGATTAGATGAAATCATTGTTCTACACACAATCACAGACAAGAACTTGATCAAGGGTTAGTGAACTAAATCCCCTAATAAAAGTTCTAAGCTTGATCACAGACAAGTCATTAAAACAGGCAATCAAAGATTGCAAATTGGAACAAGTATTTACACAGCTTAGTCTACTGTAATCTAAGGAAACAATCAAAAGTTGATCCCCGGCAACGGCGCCAATTTTGATCTAGCTGAGATTATAGGGGGGTTTTTCTAGTCGTCTCCACAGGGATCAACACAAATGAGACTATTTCCTAATTTCCAGAAGCTAAGCAGAAAAGTGGGGTTTTTGGTGTTGTAAACAGGAAAATAACAGGAGGTTTTAGGTTGGAAGTTTTTAACATAACAAATCCAATGCTTCTTGTTTGTCAGGCAAGGAAACAAAGGACAAACGAGCAAGTGAGGCAGGGAAGTTTTAACATAACAAATCCAATGTTTCTTGTTTGTCAGGCAAGGAAACAAAGGACAAACGAGCAAGTGAGGCAGGGAAGTTTTAACATAACAAATCCAATGTTTCTTGTTTGTCAGGCAAGGAAACAAAGGACAAACGAGCAAGTGAGGCAGGGATGCATTTTTGGGACTAGATGCAGAGGCTAGTCTTGCACCTAACAGATCAGGCAGATGCAACACAGAAATCACAGTAATCTTGGAGTTTACAATGGAGTGTGTCACTCAAACCATAGCAAAGATCCAGGACAAGTTTCAAACTGCTTACAACAGATCACAGAGCATGAGGGAAAGGAGAGAGAGGTTGCTGTTGGTCACCGAAGGCTTGCCGTGGCAGAGAAATTGGAGAAGGCAGAGATGTTGCTGTCGTGGCAGAGGATGAAGAGGGATGAGGAAGAGCTTGGCCTTCAGATCCTTCGAGCCTTGTCCATCTTGACGTTCTTGGAGTTCCCGAGGGAGTTCTTGGAGTTCATGGTGTTCTTGGTGGTGTTCATGGTGTTCTTGCTTGCGCCGTTGATCTGATCTTGTTGCAGAAGAGGAGAAGAGGGAAAAGTGGGTGGAAAAAGGTGAAGGTTTTCGGTGTGTTGGACTATGGAGGAGGAAGGTTTTGGTGGAATGGTGGATGGATGGAGTGGTTGTGTGGCGAGGTGGCCATGAGGCGATGAGGCGATGAGGCGATGAGGCGATATGGGATGGGATGGTGTGGAGTGGCTGTGGATGCGAGGTGAGAGATGGATTATTGTGGGAGTGAACCTAGACCTCTCCTTTTAAAGGCTTTTTGTGGCATTCTTGCTGCGGTGAAGAGGAGTAGTGGGAAGTTGGTGGCGGCATCGGCTTTTCTGCTTTTGCCGATTTTCCTGTCTTCTTGTGCCGTACCAGCCTGCTTCTGCCGTTGGCTTCTTTCTTGCTCCTCAAGATGTACTCCTCCATTCCTGGTGGCTTGGTCTGATGTTTGAATTGCTCTGACTTGAAGAATTAAGTGCCTTGGCGCACTGATCTGTGACAAAGGATCAAATGATGTAAAATGTTGGTGCAACACTGGTAGAAATGAGGTAAAACAGACAAGTTTTATGGTTGCAAAGTTCAGATATATGTGTAAATCTTAGAGTGATCATTTCACACAAGCAAACTGCACTCAACTGAAAGCAAACCTTGCTGAAATTTGACTACAAACTGAACCTCAGTTCTGATACCACTTTGTTATGGCAAGAGCCCGGGCGTGACGCACAACCCGGGCATACCACTACTTGCTTCTATGAATAACTTGAGGATAGTTTCAACCAATAGATGCAGCGGAAAATATAAACACAAACACAATACACAAGTGACACAAGGATTTACGTGGAAAACCTCCTCAAGGTGAGGAGGGAAAAACCACGGGTGTGGACCAACCGGTCCACGCAAGCTTCACTATGAGCAACCTTGGTACAGAGTCTCTCTAGAATCTCTATAGATTACAACACACTTCTCCTCGTTGCCCACTGGCAACAACAACAACAACAACCACAAGAGGTAAGATACAACAAAGCAGAGATATCACAGTTTCTGTCCTCTTCAGCAGTCAGTGAATTGCTCTCAAACCGCATATCTAAACAGCACAAAACTTGGTAGACAAGTGGACATATGAGTTTCCAACATACTGACCAAAAATCAGCTCAATCGGACACCGTTTGCCTACCCAAACTGTTCGTCTCCCAAAACTACTCTGTGCTGAAACTGCAGCAGTCCGACCTGATAAAGCTGCTCTCAAATCTGAACCTCCACTGACCCAAATCCCAAACTTTGTAACCGGATCAAAGTACTCAAAGTAAGGAACGGGCTCACCAAGTTTGGAGCCAATCCAAGCACGTTTGAGCCTCCAAACACCAGCTTGAAGATAGACCGGTCAGAACTCAGAAATCTGGACAGATTCACCTCTTCTTCTTCTTCCCCTCTTCTCACTTGGTTGTGGTGTTCTAGTGTGTTCTCTCACCCTCTCACAACAACAACCATGTTCTTGGCTTGCTCTCTTGCTCTCAGTCACAGCCACCAAAGTGGCTAGGGTTTTCTCCTTTATACCTCTCAAGGAGGCATCTCAGCCGTTGGATGCAAACCTTGATCAACGGTTGATATGTGTTGGACTTCTTCAGCTGATGCTGGGCTGCCAACACACCTCCATGTGGAGGGACATGGCCCAACAACTTTCCGAGGTTGCAGCCTTGGAATTTGCTGGAAACTGCTAGTAAGTGCTAGCTCACTAGGATTCCATGAGCCAATTTAGTGTCCAACCAAACAGGATTTTAGAATTGCTAGCTTACTAGGATTTCATGTGCCAACTCAGTGACCAACCAAACACATAATCCGGAATTAGGCCAGTTTCAGATTCTTTGCTGATTTGGTATTTGAGCACAATTCAATTCCAAGGCTCCTAATATTGACATCCAAACACACCCTTAGTGTAATAGACAATCCAAAAGTGCTGCAGTTCTTTGGTTTACAACCAGCATAAACTTGTGAAAACTACAATGATTTAAGGTAATTCTCTCCTGAAACTTGGATGTGGCTTGACTAAAATTATGCCATGCTGCAAAAAATTGATAGAAATATAAGGTAGAATTACATGCAAAGTCCTATACCATAGAATGATCAGATCAGAACTCACGACTAATAGACAATCCGAAGGTACTGTAGTTCTTTGGTTAGCAACAGGAAAACCAGCATACACTTGTGAAAACTAAACTACCATGATTTCAGGTAATTCTCACATGAAACTTGGTTGTAGCTTCACTGAAATTATAATGATTTCATGCTGTAAAAAATGATGCGACTATAATGTTTAGTTACCTAACAAATATCTTATCTGCGCAGATGAAAATTTCCACTTGACCATTCCCTGAAAAACTATGAGAAATGAACTTCTAATAAAAAGAGAGAGCATTTAAAAGAATCTCACTTTTGGATCACCTGAATTACACTAAGCTGAATGGAAGAACAACATACTGAGGAGATCAAAACTGAAAGATAATTGGTCTCTAACCGCTGTGGTGTGGTAGTGATGGGTTGTTGTGGCACATCAGACCTCACTGTAGTCACGGGCACCATCAGACTACATGCATCACATGCAGTTCCCTCGCTTGGTCCTCTGCAGCCACAACGTAGCTTTCCTGCAGCCAACTAATGTGCAAGCATCTCTTTTTTTGTAACATCCCAAGTTTTTATATCAAATTTTGGAATAAAAAAAATATTTTGTATGTGTTGATTGAAAAATCACAGGGATTTAAAACCTTTTTGAGTTTAATTAAAAACTTTATTACAAAAAAAACTATTTCAAAACTTTCTATTATTTCTTGAAGGAATTTCTTGTTTTGAGGAAATAGAATTTTCAAAATGCTATGTTGTATTCATTCAAACCTATGCAAGCTATTTTGCAAAGGAAATATCTTACAAAATGGTTTGTGTTAAATGCATTACTTACAATTTGTTTGAAAATGAATTTCAAAATAGTATTTTATAAAGCGTTTTCCCTGATTTCAAAGAATTGTTTTGAAAACCCAAATCCTAGTTTTGCATTATGCAAATAAAGCCCTTTGGCCAATTGTAAAAGTTTTAGTTAAAAATTTGTTTTACTATGAAAAGTGTTTTCTTACTATCTTAAATTGTTGCTATGAATTTTAGAAAATTTTAGAAATTAGTTTGAACTTATTTGGAGTCAAAATGAAAAAGATATGAATGAAATCAGAAACAGAAAAAGAAAACAAAAGAATCAAAAAAAAAAGGAACCGACCCAACTGGGCTGGCCCATGTAGGCCGACCGAACCCAGACCGGTCGTCTTCTTCCTCTGCCAAGGTACACGATGTACATACAGCCATGGCTATAACCGTTTCTTCCCCTCCTCCTTCTATCTATTATAACGACTGTTTCTTCTCGACTTCAATACGAAAGTTACTCCAATTTAGATGGGCTACTTATTCAGGGAGTCACTTCCACATTTTATGGTCTAAATTACCCAAACCGACCCGGCGCACCGAATGCCATCCGGTGGCATGCCTCTCCCGATCTCCCTCCTCGAGCCACTATAAGAAGAACCGAGAGAAGCACCGCGTGTCCCTTGTTGTCCTCCTTCACTTTTGTTCTTAAACATTCTTCAGAGAAGCTCTGTACATCCCGTACGAACCATGCCAAGTTCAGTCCCTAAATCGAGTTCATCGCGGGATACCGTCTCCATGCGTGATCATCTGGACGAGTACTTCAACCAGAAAACTCCTCTTGTTAAGGAATACATCTATAACATGGTGGTGCATCGTTTCCTTGCTGTTGGCCATGTCGTCACTGAAGCCATACCATGTGTATCGTGACCACCGATGTCTTCTACAAACTTCAGTGAGCACCGACATCCCCGGTATCTTAATTTTTTGTCCAAAACTCTTCCTATAACCTGTGTGCATCTCGTTGATATCTCCTTTTCCTCGCGCATGCCCGAGATCGACGTGTTTGTCCGCGACTCAAAGCTTCCGCCGTCGCGACCTCTTCGACGAACGCATGGCCGCCTCAAGCTTCGCCACCAATACGTACACAGCGATGAGAGCAAGCAGCCGTCTTCATCGAGCCGGAGGACCACCAGTCACCAGAGCATCGTCGCTGTTCCGTCCGAGCCGGCCATGGTCTTCGGTTTTCCGATGCGCTCGCGTGACTCAACGCCGTGGTATGTACTGGACACCCTCGTCCTGTTCGATCTGTAGTGTATGGGTTCAGAATTAGATCAGCTGTATCTAAACAGATAACGCCCTACAATATCTTATCACGTGTCCTTTTTTTTTTCTTCACGCACGACTCAGCAATGAACCGATCGATCAGCTTGTTTGTACTAGCTGATAGCAAACTTTGAAAATTGATATCTGTAGTTTTATAGATTCAAAATTAGCAAATTTTATATCACTAGATTCAGAAAAATGAGAGGAACACTTCAGAATAGAGAAAATCGAATTTCGAACAATTTTTGAATTATTCAAATTTAAAGTGTAAATTTGAGTATATTTGAAATAGTTCACATTCTATAATTCGTATGAGAAAATTTCCTACTTCAAAATGGGTTCTTGTGATCATGCCAACTCACCAGAATCCTTTCCACACATTTTCAAACTTTTTAAAAGTAAATTTTGTAATTAAATCCTAACTTCCTGGTTTACGTTATTCAATTTGCAAACAAGCTATTTGAGTAATTTAACAAATCTTTAATTCCTACCAACCCATGTGTACCTTGTGCTATTTGATGAGAATTGTCACACTCTGCACAAATGATATTCAATCATATGCTTTAAATCTTTTTAGACTCATGTTAATTCAATCACATGGACCATTCCAATTATCCATTCTTAGTCTAGTCTATAAAAGTCTTTCCAAATACTTAGATAACCCTTTTTCCTTCTAAGTACTTCACCTTGCCATCCAAACTATCAAAGCCATATCTTACAAGCCACAAGCCTCATGCCATTAAATCCTATTTAATTATTGGAATACTCAAATAACAAATGAGTTAAAATGAGTAACTCCATATATCACAAATCCATACCCAATCCTATGTGTTACCTTAAGCTATTTGGTAATTGTTGACACAGTCTACCAAATGGCAACTAACTTGCACCATCTCATACTCATGTGATTCAAGACACATGGACCATCACAATATATATATTCTTGTTATGGTAAAGCATATCAAATCTCTCCAATATATATCTTAGATGACCCATTACTTTCTAAATCACTGAACTTTGGTTGAACTTGCAAACGGTCATCTCAAAATCCATATCTTGCAAATGAAGCCATAATCCTTACCCAATGAGCTTTAAGACTTGAATAAAATAAAGAACCAACCCTTTCAATATTGTTTGTCTTGCTTGATTTTGTTGCTATTGGAATGGTGTGTTTATGTGGTGTTATTTCTATATTATAGCTTGTACGGAGAGCAACGTGTTTTGTTGAAAGAAGTAAAAGATCATGAACTACCAAAACGGCAAGTGACACACATATTCCCTACCAATTTAATATATGCATTAGTGTTTTATAAGTAGTATGCATGATAGGTTGGTTACTCAAAGTGATGTTTTGCAATGCTAAATCCTAGTAGAATATAGCCACCCCTGAACCAACTCCTGGTAGGTTGTGACAATATTGAAAAAAGATGATGCCATGCTTGTTTTGAGTTGATATGAAAATTAAACTTCAACCCAATGAAACACCTGGGTGGATTGGTTTGATGATGGAGGCGATGTTGAGTGGCTATCCAGGGCTACACACCTGGCTTTCAACCCAGGATTTGTGTAGTTGTCTTCGCCTGGGCGCTCACTTGTGGATTGCCACCCAGGAACAAAGAGACTACCATGTCTTCCTTGCTTTAGTGAGCTTCCAGTGCAGCCTTATGACAATATGGGCTCTGTCTTGATTGAGTATGTTGTGAGGGTTCATCCATGGGTACTGACAGAGGGTGGTATTTTGGGCACGGTCAGATCCGGATGGTTGAATGCTCCTTCTGAAAGGTCTTGTCTCATTTTATGTATGGGCGTAAAATGAGTCTTAAGGTGAAAGTGCACAACCCCTGCAGGGTGTAAAACTAATCGATTAGCCGTGTCCCCGGTTATGGACAACTTGAGTTCCTAGACATAGATGTACGGAAGAGTCTCATCACCATTTCCAAATAAAATAAAATTGTTTAGAAACACTTAGGACAGGGACTACTCAGGGCTACACACCTGGCTATCAACCCAGGATTTGCGTAGTTGTCTTCGCCTGAGGGTTATCCTGGTTTTATTGAGGGACTACTTAGGGCTACACACCTGGCTATCAACCCAGGATTTGTGTAGTTGTCTTCGCCTGAGGGTTATCCTGGTTTTGTTGAGTTACTACCCAGGGCCACATACCCTGCAAGTGTGTGGTTGTCTTCGCCTGGGGGTTATCTTGACCTTAAAAGTCTTCAATAATTAAAAAGTTTTGATTTGAAAATGATAGGATACAATTTTGCTTTAAGCAAATCAGCCACAAGCTCCACCAGCCAAATGTCATGTAGATAGCTTTTTCACAACAGCCACCAAAATATGTGTCATTTGCCAGTACATCATTGTACTGACCCCCATTCATGGGGCTGCATATTCAAATGTGCAGGTTTTCAGAAAAGGATCGTTAGTAGGATCTCGAGACTACATTCCAACATGTCTGCCTGTGGCATGAGATGAAGATGGAGGCTCATTGCCACTTTGTTTTCCGCTGTGTATCTATAAGGTTTGAATACTTTGTATATGGATCCATGTTGTAATCTTGATACTATGCAATGAATACTTCATTTTGTTCTGTGGTGCTATCAGTGATCTAGGGAATAACACTTAACACAGGTGTTCCACCTTAATCCAAAGGTGGGGCGTTACATTTTTCAAACGGAATTTGCAAGCATTTTTCAAATAGAAGCTATTGGTGATACACAATAAATTAGTAAATGGCACTCATCTGAAGATGCAAATTTTACAACTGCGGAACATTTAACTACTTATACTATAATAAGAGATGAAAATAGGTGAAGCTTCAAAATTATCAAAAGCAAATGAAGGGTATCATGATACCTTTATAACTTCTTTGTGGACGATGAACTGTACCCATATATGGAATAACTGACCTCAAGGCCCCAAGGAACATTGGCCTTAATCAACTCTCCAAGACAGTGGCCCCATCGTAATTTGCAGCACATAAACATTTGAAAAAGTTGTGTTAATACATTAAAGATACCACAGATAAAAAAGGTCCTCAAAAGGTCCAGTACTAACAAATCGATTTAATATGTTGTAGTATAAACTGAGTGAGGGATGACTTGCAGACTCATAATCCCCTATAGTCTACAACGCATCCCAAAAAATTATCCATCCATGCTGGCAGTGCGGCTAAGCTCAGGAAGGAGCAAACGATGGGAACAAGCTTGCGCAGTGGGGGGATCCTGAGAGCTGTAGCCGCTGTAGGTCTGTAGGATAGTGAGAACAACTTTGGTCATGGGTTGGATTGTGCCTTCAATCCTGACCGGTGTGCTTAGATGGTGAGAGGCTGAGGGAAGCGACTTATCGTCATGGAGCTAATTGGGTATCTGCCCATGGCCTTTGGTTAGCCAAAGACACTATGCGGCCGCGTCAATCAATATAAAAAATGGTGGAGATGGGGACTTGAACAACCTAGATCAGAATGGGAGAAGGAAAAACTGGGATTTATAGTGTAGAGAAAGAAGAAACAGAAATGCACTTGGCAAATCTGAAGCAGAAGGGAGACAATGGGTTCCATGCGCCCCTCTGTTACAAACTGCTAGCCTTCTCCATTTGTGGCTTGAATGAATCAGCAGAGAAATAGAATAGAACATGGACATAACGGAACGGGGCTGCTGATGTGGTATGTTGCTGAGGTGGATAGGCTGCATGTCAAGAGAAATGGTTTAGTGGGCTTGAACTTCTTAGTTATATAGGATTCAAGTTCATATCTATATGCGCATATTTATGTTGGAGTTGTTTCTATGCATTGTAGTTTCTAACTACTTCGAACCCAATGAGTTTGGGGACCATCTTATACTTAAACTTTATTTTAGGTATATGGAGATATATTGGTGTTTGTCCCAATAATAAGGATGAAGTGGTGACTAAATGATAATTTGAGGCAAGCTAGAATTATTAAAGGACTCATATCTACTACATCCTACCATTAATATCTTGCTAACAAGTATCTTCTTCATGCATACTTTTCTAGCATCCAAGCTCGTGTAGGTTGTTTTATGGCATGGATATCTTTATTTGAAAATCATGTGGTTTTTGCAAAGATTTTATTGAAACCTCTTTATTGCAAATGTGAGTAAGTTGAGATGAGTACATATTATTGGAAACATATAAAATCATGCTCATGATTTTACTATCCCATATATGTCAATTTAGCAATCTTGTTGCACATCAATTCCTCAATAATCTCATGTGTGCAATATGGATGAAATTGCAATGTTAGCTCCTTCTTTTGGTATCCTTTGTTGTGATACTTGTTGCTTTTCTCAAAGTATCTCAACTATCTTCTTTCCCTTGTTGATAGTTGTGATGTCTTTGACATGTTTATGGTTGAAGTTCATCAATATACAATAAGAAAAGTTGAGCCTTTGGCCATGCTTTAAAAGCAAAAAATCTTATTGGTATATTGTATCACTTTATTTTGAATATCATGCTCTATTTTTATTATCCATTTTGTGTGTACATGTTTCTTTATGATAATTATCTTCGTGATGGTGTCTACTTAGAAACTTATACACATGAGAGATGATATCTCCTTATTTGATATATTATTTGAACCTTATGTGTTGGGATGGAATGCTAAGCAATATCATTCATTGAAGACTATGTGGATGATCTATGCTAATCCTTGTATTAGTCTTATAATATCCTTTGTTATTTATCTCACATATTACTTTGGTTGAGCCTTTTAATATGTCATCCCTTACTTATTGCTCAACCATTCCTTTGATGCAAGTGTTAAGCTTAATTTCTTTTCTATGATCTCTTGCAAATGGTTATATTTTAAATGGTATTGAGAGAGTGAGGATTCCATGTTGTGCAACTTGTATTCAAATGCAAACATTCTAATTTTTGTACATACCTTAGGGAGCTTCCTCATTTCATTTAAAGCACTAATTTGCGGTTAGCATAGTATTTAATTTCACTTGGTATCATTTTGTTTTGAATAATATTTAGGAATGATGATTCCATATTTGTGAACCTTATATTTCAATTCAAATAGAATATTTTTTTGCACAAACTTTGGGGAGCTTCCTCATATTATTTAGATTATTGTTTTGGTCTTATCATATTATCTTTATTTAATTTGTTCTTTGGATCATTTGATTGATCTCTTCATTCAATGGAAGTTTCTTCACTATGTTATCTTATTTTGTTTGCAATCTTTGATCCTTAATATAGTTTGATTTCCCACAAATATTTGAATTTGTATATGTGCATGTGTTCTCACTCATTTCTTTTGGATATGCACACTGTTTTGGAGGAACTCTCACTATATTGGCCTTCTAAGTTTTTTTTGCCCATTTTGGCAATGGATGCCAATGGGGGAGAAGTTTTGAGGGTTTATAGAGAATTGGGTTTTATGATTTGGTTTTGTTCTTAAGCATTTGCCTTGCATGCTTTGCATCGTTGTGTGTTGCTTTGCATGGTTGAGTATATAGCGAAAACTCCACCAACAACCTTGGTTGGCAATATATGCAATGAAATCAAGATCATTCACACATGCATAGATTATGGGGGAGTTTGCTCTATATATGGTGGTTTTACTAACATCACATACTTTTGTAGTGTTTGATGTTAGTGCAACCATTTTGGTTCTTTAAATTCATTATATAAACCCTCTCAAAGAGATTGTCATAATTTACCAAAATTGGGGAGATTGAAAGAACATATGGAGCCCTATGTGTGGTTTTGGTAATTGATGACAATCCCTATGGACTAATGGTTGCACTAAGTTATATTTGTAGGACTTGTCCATAGACAATGCTTGAACCATTTGTTGGATTCAAGGTTGTAAGAAGAAGATTATGTGATGACCAAGATATTTATTCAAGGAGTGATCCAAGGATTGGTCATAAGGGAGCTGAGCCTATATCGAGTGTGTCTTGAATAATAATATTGAGTGAGTTCTCATGTGTATCTTCAAGACACCGTTATTATATAGGATGAAGAAATGATTCGAGGATTGATCAAGTCAAAGCGCAAGTTCAGGATGAGCAACTAGAAGAAATCATAGGCTTGAAGCTTGCCATCTATTGTGATCATGGATATGTGAAGATATGCTTAAAGAGAGTCTTTCCCATAGTGGAATATGGGGAGCAATTTGCAAGACTTCACCAAGAAAGCACGATCAAGAAAGGTGTTCCAACTTGAGGGAGATAAGACCGTCATCATCTAGCTCAATTGGAATGCACAAGGCAAAGGTATGTTCTTGATAGTGTTTCTTTCTTACCGGTCTCATGGTGGTTGTTGTGAGACTGGGTTATAGGATTGGTATCTGTACTATCAAGAGGGGCTCTCGAGTGAGTAACTTAATCGTATCGTTCGGAGATAGCTCAAACCTTTGCATAAATCACATTATCTTTCTTGGTTCCTATTTGGATTTTTATCAATATGAGGTTCCAGAGCTTGTGGTTATTTCCATGACAAGCTCTAGCTCATCAAAAACAGATTTCGCATGAATCACTTGTTGCATTTTTTATGATTGGAGGTTTTACCGATTTGTCTTTTATAGAGAGGTCAAATATTTCATAATTTGGTTTTATCCTCCTTGGTTGGACTATGATGTTTCTCTGTATAAAGTTGTAGAGCTTGTTATTGTGATTCCAACAAGCCCAAGATCATCGAAAATGGAGTCCGGATGCCCAAGTTATTGCCGTTTTTGCTTTGGTGTTGCTGCCAGTTTTAGGGGGCCTAAAATAGCCGACCTAGGGCCGGAAATAGCCGGTGTCGCGATTGTGGTTGCCCCTCTGTTTCAGTCTGGATTTTTGTTTGAAAATAGCCAGTCTGGCCGGCTTTAGCCGGTGTAAATGGATGTAACAGTCAGATTTCATGGGGGAACCTATAAAAGGCCTCCCTTCTTCCCCAAAGGCTGGTTGGCTCCAATTTCTCTCTCTCTCTCTCTCTCTCTCTCTCTCTCACCATTGTTGACCTTGGAAAGCTTGCCCCTCTCTCAATTCCTCCCATAATTCTTACATATCTTTGAGGGAAAAGTGAGAGGAGATCTAGATCTATATTTTCACCAATCCATCTCTCTAAGTGAGGGGAATATAGTGAATCTAGATCTTGGAGTTCTTTGTGGATTTCCTTTGTTCTTCCTCTCATAACTCTGCATGACAATAGTTGCTTTCGTAGGATTTAGGTGAGAAGGATTTGAGCAGTTTGTGTGCTCTTTCCATTGCATTAGGTGCATCGATTTGAGTTCTCCTCAGAGATACGAGTAACTGAAAGTTCATGAGCTTATTATTGTTGGGTTCTTGGAACCCTAGACGTCTTTGTGGCTTTGTGGTGCCTTTGTGGCTATTTTTGGGAGCCTCTAATTAAGTTGTGTATGCATGCCCCAAGCTTTGTGTAAAGGCCTGGTTCCTTCTTAAGGAACCCCTTAGTGGAAA
Source organism: Dactylis glomerata (assembly GCA_007115705.1). Lineage (NCBI taxonomy): Eukaryota > Viridiplantae > Streptophyta > Magnoliopsida > Poales > Poaceae > Dactylis > Dactylis glomerata. The sequence continues at coordinate 3,451,102 of QXEO01000656.1, forward strand.
AGTGAACTAGGCCTTTGTGGCAAAAGTTCACCGGAGAATAGGGTGAGGCCTTTTTGGCGTTGGTTAGACCTTTGTGGCACCCACACCCCTCCAACGAGACGTACTCCCCTTCAAGGGAGGAACTCGGGAATACATCATCGTCTCCGCGTGCCTCGATTATTCTTATTCCTGAGCTCTTTACTTATGCACTTTACATTGTGATAGCCTTTATGCTTGAAGTCATATATATATATATATTTTGCTATCACCTTTTTACTTGTATTGCTTAGCATAAGTTGTTGGTGCATATAGGTGAGCCTAGTTTATTTAGGTCTTGTGAGCTTGACAAAATAAATGCTAGTTTAATTCCGCTTTTTGTTGAACCATTCGTAAAATTTGATACCGCCTATTCACCTTCCCTCTAGGAGACATCTGTGTCCTTTCAGGCATCCGCTGGCCGGACCGTCCCTACAATACCTCATCGACACCGCCGGCCGCCATGGCCAACTTAATGAAAAGCTCGAGTTGGCTGGCGTGCGTTTGGATCAAGTTGGGAAGAACAAAAGAAAGAGAGAGTACAGAAAGGTGGAGGGGAGTGGTGGGTGGGGGTGAGTGTTTACGACCATATCTTACGATGTTAGACATGTATCAATCTTTAAGCCCGTGTGTAGCTACCATCCTGCACAATAAATTGTTTTTGCGTTTGTAATTTCTATTTCTTTGGGATTGTTCCTACATTTGTGTAACCGACGATAGCTTTAATGAAGCAGTTTTGGGGTCCTTTGAGACCCTATCCCCGTTCAAAAAAAAAACGCGAGAAAGACCACCACCCCACCCACGCCGTTATATCCAGCTATGGTGGCCAAAATTTGACACGCGGTACCAGCGCGAGCTTCTCCTCGAGATCCCTTGTCGCCCAATGACCGCACACCGCTTGGACATGCAACATCGCCCCTTCTCTCTCTAGCGTGATCCCATGCACTCGAGGAGGAGCCCTATGCTGTCGCATGTCGTTGTTCATACATCTCTCATGTGTTGCAGTCGTCCTCCCCCTAACATGGTTCTCTCGAGGCTGCTGATCGATGGAGGCATTGCTCCCATCGTGTTTCACCTCGCCATAGACCCAAATCCAGCTCACAAGGATGTTGCCAACGAGCAAGCGCTTGCATGGACGGGTCTAACGAATCGATTGCGTTTTTCTGTTCAAGAGTAATATGGATGTTGGTGTAATCTCTGACTAGTCATGTAAATACCATTATTTGTGTTGATGTGCTTTATGATTGTAGAACTGCATAATCTACCCAATGCGACAAAAGATCGATTTGATGGAAAAGACTAAGCAATGCATTTATACTTCAACACTCCCCCTTACGCGTGGTTTCCTCATGTCTAAACGTGGATCAAAAGTGAGCTACAATATTTTTTTATTTTTTATTGCGCCGGTTGGGTCTTGAATTCAAGACCTCTTGACTCTGATACCATATAGAACTGCATAGCCAATGCGACCAAAAGATTTATCTGATGAAAGAGACTAGCCAATACATTTATACTTGAACAACGATTTTAAACTCTACGTATTTTCTATTACCATGATCGTGTTATGACATGAGTCAATAAAGCTTTTTAAATCTTTTTTCTATGGAGAAAGTGCTCCATGCTGGAAACTATCCTTTCAGTTTCAAAGGGAAAAAAATCTTGCTCCGAAATAACAAATACGAGGCGAAGGAAAATCCAGAAACCACCCAACCGAAGTTGGAAAATCCAAAAACCACCCGACCGAAGTTAATAAAATGAACTTCCCTCACTCAATAATAACAACAATAATAACAATAACAACAAAGCCTTTAGTCCTATTTAAAAAAACAAAGCCTTTAGTCCTAAATAAGTTGGGGTAGGCTAGAGGTGAACCATAAAATCTCGTAACCAACTTATGGTTCTGACATATGGATAACAAACTTTCACGCAGCCCTGTTCATGACTAGTTCTTTGGTGATACTCTAGTCCTTTAGGTCTCTCTTTATGGACTCCTCCCATGTTAAATTTGGTCTATCCGACCTCTCTTGACATTTAAGCACGCTTTAACCATTCGCTATGCATTGCGCCTGCGCTGAATATATATGTCCAAACCATCTTAAACGATACTGGACAAGCTTCTTTGCAATCGATGCTACCCTAACTTTGTCTTAAATATCATCATTTCAGACTCGGTTTCTCCTTGTGTGGCCACACATCCATCTTAATATGCGCATCTACCACACATAACTGTTGAATATATCGCATTTTAGTCGGTCAACACTCAGCATCGTACAATATTGCGGATCGAATTGCCATCTTATAGAACTTGTCTTTTAGCTTTTGTGGCACTCTCTTGTCACAAAGAATGATAGAAGTTTGCGCCACTTTATCCATCCGGCTTTGATTCGATGGTTTACATTTTTATCGATATCTCTATCCTTTTGCAACATTGACCCTAAATATGAAAAGGTGTCACTAACATCTTCCCTAAGAAAAAACCTCTTCCCTGACTCACTGTAAGAAAAATAAACACGGACTTCCCTGACAATTAGCGGACCACCGGAATCCTGTTAGCATCCCAAAGGCCAGCCCACACTCAACCAGCGTATTCGGAGGCCCAATGCCTCTCTCATCCCAAAAGCCCGGACTGAAGGGAGAGATTTGCCCAGCTATATAAGCTGGTGTCAGCCTCCGTCAACTAGCGAGGTGGGACTAAACCCCGGGCACGTTCCACCGGACTGTCCCCAGCCGTGCCACCCGTTCGAGTGCTGACATCCCATCCTCCTAAACAGGAGCGATGCAGATCGCCACACACCTAATAGCGGTGCGCACGCTGGCTCTGATACCAGATGTTAGCGTGCGCACCGCTATTAGGTGTGTGGCGATCTGCATCGCTCCTGTTTAGGAGGATGGGATGTCAGCACTCGAACGGGTGGCACGGCTGGGGACAGTCCGGTGGAACGTGCCCGGGGTTTAGTCCCACCTCGCTAGTTGACGGAGGCTGACACCAGCTTATATAGATGGGCAAACCTCTCCCTTCACTCCGGGCTTTTGGGATGAGAGAGGCCTTGGGCCTCCGAATATGCTGGTTGAGTGTGGGCTGGCCTTTGGGATGCTAACATCTGGTATCAGAGCCAACGTGCGCACCGCTATTAGGTGTGTGGCGATCTGCATCGCTCCTGTTTAGGAGGATGGGATGTCAGCACTCGAACGGGTGGCACGGCTGGGGACAGTCCGGTGGAACGTGCCCGGGGTTTAGTCCCACCTCGCTAGTTGACGGAGGCTGACACCAGCTTATATAGCTGGGCAAATCTCTCCCTTCAGTCCGGGCTTTTGGGATGAGAGAGGCCTCAGTCCGGTGGAACGTGCCCGGGGTTTAGTCCCACCTCGCTAGTTGACGGAGGCTGACACCAGCTTATATAGCTGGGCAAATCTCTCCCTTCAGTCCGGGCTTTTGGGATGAGAGAGGCCTGGCCTCTCTCATCCCAAAAGCCCGGACTGAAGGGAGAGATTTGCCCAGCTATATAAGCTGGTGTCAGCCTCCGTCAACTAGCGAGGTGGGACTAAACCCCGGGCACGTTCCACCGGACTGTCCCCAGCCGTGCCACCCGTTCGAGTGCTGACATCCCATCCTCCTAAACAGGAGCGATGCAGATCGCCACACACCTAATAGCGGTGCGCACGTTGGCTCTGATACCAGATGTTAGCATCCCAAAGGCCAGCCCACACTCAACCAGCGTATTCGGAGGCCCAAGGCCTCTCTCATCCCAAAAACCCGGACTGAAGGGAGAGGTTTGCCCAACTATATAACCTGGTGTCAGCCTCCGTCAACTAGCGAGGTGGGACTAAACCCCGACGCGTTCCACCGGACCGACCCCAGCCGATGCCACCCGTTCGAGTGCTGACAAATCCAATGACGACGCTGCCGCCACCAGCGTTTGTGTACCGGATCAGCACGGCCGATGAGTGGGCGGAGCTTGAGCGCACAGGCGGTACCCTCGGCGGCGACCTCGACCGCTCCACTGGCTGCATCCACCTCAGCGACCTCAGCCAGGTATCCGAACTGAAAATTATCTGTTCGATTTCTTCCGGTTCATAGGCTGCTTAACCATCTATCCGTTTGCCAGTTGTGTACTCCGCTGCAGATTCTAGTTAGTTGTTGTATCGAACTAGGGATTGACCAGGGAGTCATGGATCTATATATTTTCGGGAGGTTCCCATTCATGATATTGTTGCTTTTGCTGACTCGAATTTCTGATCCCTTCTTTATCTTCTTGATTGATTGACGGCGCGATTTGATTAGCTGCGCAGTTTGGGGCTTGTATGTGCCTAATAATCCATACTATGTGTCTTTTCTGAATGAATCCTTCCCTTTATTTGAGCAAGCAGTTGAAGATTGGTTTATGTGCACACAATGCTATCGACAAGAACAGTTGTATTTTTCTTTGAGTGGTGAACAAGTTGTATTATAGCATATTATACCCAAATTAAAACCGAAATCTGTAAATTTATTCTATTAAGACATTAATTTTTAAACTGAAGATGCGTTTTTAGGCTGTGCTCTCATGAAAAGGAGTAAACATGTTTATTTACGTATTCTCCAAGATGCTCTTACTCCACTAGTCTGGACATGTCTTATTCACAAGATATTCGCATCGACATCTTGAAATTGTCACACATGTTCAGGTGTTGTAAGATCTGTCTGTACTGACTTTTACCTTAACTTCACTTGCGTCTGATTCATGTTTGTTTGAAAGTATATCATTTTTTTTTGTAATATTCTTACCACCCCGATTATTTCAATGTTGCGGTCTGGTGTTTTTGTAAGAAAAATGTGAATCATATATGCCCTTCCATGTTTGTCTCTTGTGTATCATGTTCCTTCTCAAAAGGCAACTTTCTTTCATCGTTGAATTGGTGTAGGTGAAGATGACACTAAAGAATTTCTTCCTTGGAAAACATGACCTATACCTGCTAGAAATTGACACCGCCAAGGTATTGATATTGAAATTTCCATTTTCAGAGGCCATACTCAAAATTCCATTTTATTTTGTCTCCTATCAGTTTATTGTACCTATCGGGGAAATTAATCTCCAAGGCTTTGTATATTTAGTATACGGGTGTTAGGACTCAGGAAACATGTACAAATTGCCACCTATGAATTAATCACGTCATTGTCTAGATGGATAATTAGCAAAAGGGAAAACAGTCTGTATTTTCTCTCATAAATATTTGTCTTACTTCATAATACTGTAGACATTATCTGTCTGTTCTGCAAATACATCTACATGTACTTATTGTTCTTCTTCTGAATCTTAGATTGCAGATGGCTTAATTTATGAGGCAGCTGATGGCTGTAATTACTTCCCTCATTTCTATGGCCCTGATCGGAGCTTTGCAGCCCTTCAACTAAGTGCTGTTGTCAAGGCAGACAAAATAGAGATGGCAAACAATGATTTTACTTGTAGCCTACTTGATGGAGTGAATCTCTAATTCTTATTTAACAATCTCGCCCTTGTTCCCTGTTTCCCTAATGTTCTTGTAAGTTCCCTGCCAAATTTATCGAAGACAGTTTTTTCACATGTTTGTGCCAGTGACTCTAGGTCCCTAGCCATAGGAAGTTTTCGAACTGGCCTGTGATCAATGACATATGCTGGGTCAGGGTGTTCATTGTTCTAATACTGCCTCTTTTACAGAGCCAGTGCATCTATGCCTTAGCTCGAGTGATTTTATATTAAACTTGTGTACTGTAAATTTTACTTATATTGCTCTGAACTTTATCTACCTTAAAGCAGGGGATACCTACCTGAACGGGTCAACGGAGGAGCATCACGAGATGTACTCTCGACCTCTATCAGATATAGCTGAGCAAGTGAGTCTATAAGTATCATTGCATGTTTTCTGAAGCTATAAGAGACTAACAGATGCCTCTTTGAGGTGATAGTCGTGTACAAGATTTGGTGCACTAGCAGTAGTAGATTTGGATAAATTTCACTCGTGATGGTGTCTATGAACTTGAGAACCAACCCGAACAACAGTTTTCTGCACGGTGCAATAAAAGAAACATTGATGCAAGTTCATTCTTGTACAACTTACATTGGCATGACATTTCTATCCTATGTTTTTTCTCTTGTTTTCAGAATCCCGCCTCATTAACAGTTATCCCCTATATTTAGTTAATTATCTGCATAAAATATGATAATGCAGCTAGTCCCTGGATCATAAACTACTGAAATCAACTTCTAGTACAATATTCTTCCGGGTGAAAATGGAATGAATAGAAAAAAGAATTTCCGTCAGTACACCATCCTGTATTCAGTATAATCCGTGGAGTCCAAATATTTTACTAGCTCACCTCAATACGTTGAAATGGATTTTACTCATATAGGCAACTATATTTATCTTCCGAGCAATTTGATATGCCGACTGAATGCAAATCGGGATTTCGTGGCATGGTAATTTAAGGAACATTTCTTTTCTCTCGCAAATCAGTATATGAGCTAGCCCTATTTTTTTCTAAATGAAGGAGCATTAATTTCATCGCCAATGTTTTTTTTTGGCAAATTAAGGAACGTTACATTTCTTTGTTTTTTTCGACAAACGGTGATTTATTACTTAAGGGTTCCAAGCCATAAATCTGGCATCTGCATTATGCACACATCCGCCATCCAATCGAAAAATAGAAAAAAAGTAAAATTACATATCACACTGAGAAATTTTAAAGTCGCCTAAGCTGGTGGAGGTTCAATGCGCAAGATATGTGGCCGTCTATATTGGTAAAAAGTATCCCTCGTTATAGCCTCCAACCATGAACAAACCTTTATAAACAGGTCTCAATTCTCCACCTGTTGTAGAGATGATTATAAACGTAGAGTATTGATACACTAGTAAATAACCTGCAATAGATAATTTTTTTTATCATAAAACACTATCATTTCAAGATAGCCATAGCGACCAAATTACACCAATCGCCCCTACCCTAATATGCACATTTTGAACATGTGATCAATATCATGAAGTCAATTTCTAAAAATATTGGCAACACTACAAGGTGGATAAAGAGCCAAAGCTAATTGGATGACTAACCATAGAGATCTAGCAAGACGACATTGGAAGAATAAATGCTTTATTGTCTCATTATGATGATAGAAGACACATTTCTTACTACCATGCCAGTTTCTCTTTGCAACTTTTGCAAGGTTATTTTTAGTGAGAATTACTCCTTTCCGGAGGTACCATGCAAATGCCTTGATTTTTAAAGGGATCTATAACTTCCAAAGTTTATTACTATTATTATCGACTGGAACATCTGGTTGGATTAACACATTGTTCATGGAGTCTACAAAGAATCTACCATTCTCGTGAAGATTCCAACAGAATTCATCGGATCCATTTTGTAGTTGGACAGTAGCAAAACGTTGGAGTAAAGCATTCCAAGATACAAGCCTAGGACTTGATAAACCCCTTCTGAACGTCACATTTGGAGGCGAAGACTCCATAACAGTAGCGATAGTATCTCTTTTGTGACAAACAATATTATACAACGCAAGGTACAGTTCTCAAAGAGTGGTATTACCTAGTCACTTATCCTCCTAGAACCGAATCTCCAAACCATCTTTAATGGAAATATACCAAAGTGGAAGAAGTATTTCTTCGTTGCGATTAGTTGGGCCAAAAAATGCGAATCACCTGGTTTCCAATGAACCTGCGATATTGCTTTCGAGCCTACATATTTCCTTTTCAGAATGGTTTGCCAAGTCCCATCGTTAATATGTAGGTTAAACGGCCATTTACCCAGTAGAGCCATATTTTGACTTCTAGGTCATGATACCAAGTTCACCCTGGTCTTTGGGATAGCAAACCACACTCCATTTGGCCAATCGATATTTCTTTTTCTCGTTGTCCCCTTTCCAAAAGAATCTAGAACCGTGATAATCAAGTTTGTGTAAGACTCCTTTTAGTAAGAGAAAGAATGAAATAATATGTAGTACCATAGTAGTTAGAACCAAATTTATGAGTATCAATCTTCCAGACAGGGACAACAGTTTCCCTTTCCAACTACCTCAACACTTTTGTAGTCTTTCCCAAACTTGCTTTCATTCAGCAATTGTAAGTCTCTGATAATGGATCGGAATAACCAAATACCTCATAAAAAATTGGCCTTGCCCACAACCCAAAAAATTGGTGTAAGCATTGACCTCGTATTGAGCCTCGCCAAAACAAAAAAACTCACTCTTATGGAAATTAATTTTACACCTAATAATTTCTCAAAAGATGAAAGAACTAAATCCAAGTTTCTATTTCCATAAAAAGAATTGTATCGTCAGCATATTGAAGGATCACCCTGTCAAAGACCTTTCAATGTTTGGAAGTCTCTGCCAACATCATTATTGATTTTGATGGCAACACTACCCCCAGACATGAAAGAATTAATCAAAGCATACCACTCATTAGAAAAACCTTTCATTCAGAGTGTTTGTTGGAGAAAAGACAACTTCACTTTTTCATAAGCCTTCTCGAAATCTAATTTTCAAATAACCCCATTCAAATTTTAAAATGTAGTTCATGAACTATTTCATCCAAGGTGACTTTACCGTCTAGGATGTTTCTCCCTTGCATAAACGCAGTGTGAGGTCGAACTACATGATCACTAACCATGTTCAGTCTTATTGTGGACACTTTTGTGAAAATTTTGAAACTAAGACCAGCATGGGCATTAGGCATCACCTAGGTAGGGACCCTGCTAACCACCCATCCGTGTGGCCTCGACAAGCTCAAGCCCATGGGCGAAGAAGAGGAGAGCCCCGGCGACGGTCCCCCGATGACACAGAGGTAGCGCTGCCTCGGTGCTCTAGCAGCGACAAAGAGCCTCCAAAGCCCTCTGGAGACATATCATGGCGTGAACCGCCAGGTGACCCCCACACCCAAAACCTCGATGCCGGTGTAGGGAATCAGACCTCCGTCTAGAACTCCAAAGTCCTCAGGAGCTAGCGTTAGCCGCCTTGCCCTCATCTCATTCATCGGTATGATATAGTATACCAACCATCTATGACTCCTTCAGTATAACGCATCAATAGGGGCTCTTCCTATCACTAAGAACACGTACTTGAGCCCCCAGACAATGGACATGGTTCTCTGAAACCCTAGATTGTAAACATACGGTTGTTTGGGAAACTAACAAGTGGTAGTCGAGCCATCGAGGTCAAGCACACGGTATGCATCATTTCGATCATACGTCTAACAGAAGGATGCGAAGGTTCACTAGTAGAGAAAAGGCTATCCCTGGCACACCAAAATGGCTTATCCCTGGCGAATTTTGGTTCGCCAGCGACTTATATGCCGGCGGTAATGCTTACCGCTGGTGAATTTTGCAGTTCGCCGGGGATAATTTTTTTACCGCTGGCGCATTTGGCATGTGCGCCGGGGATAACATGTTATCCCTGGCAAATTTGTAATCGGTGCGCCGGGGATAAAATTTCAGAAAATCTAAAAAAATTCAAAAAAATTTGAATTTTTTCCAAAATATTTTAAAATTATAAAAACCTAAATAATATGAAAAACTATGCATATATGAATTTTTTGACCATTTTATCACACCTGGAACCTTCTTAATTCACACCGAAACGGTGACTTCCCGCTTGGTCACCCATCCTCAAAGTGCTCCGGGCCTAGTACGCTTAACTTCGAGTTCCATTTGCATGAGTTACCCCTACACTTGTTATAGCTTATTGATACTATTACCCTTTCAATCCTTATAAGCCTTATGTGTGTGAGTGTAGGAGTGTGTGTATGTGAGTGTGTGAGTGTAGGAGTGTGTGTATGTGAGTGTGAGTATGTGTGTGTGTGCGCATGTGAGTATGTGTGTGTGAAAAAATCCGAAAATCTCAAAAAATTCAAAAAATTCAAAAAATCTCAAAACATTTAGAAATCTCAAAAAACCCACGTAAATGATAAATAATCCAAAAAATCTTAAAATCTTTTAAAAATCCGTAAAATCTGAAATTTTCATGAATCTAAAAGTGCAAAAAAGTCCATTTTCCCTTTGGAATTTGAGAAATCTAAAAATTGTCAAAACGACCATCGGTCGTTAAATTCGGATGTAACTTTTCGTTCTGATACTTTTTCATATAAAAAACTTTTTAATCCGACATCGTATGCAAAAGTTATTGCGGTTTTACTGTTGCATAACATTTTTTTAGAATCCGATATGGAAATCTCAAAGTTTTTAGAATCCGATATGGAAAACTTTTAATCCGACATCCGATATGGAAATCTCAAAGTTTTTTATTTTTTTTAAATTTTTTATAATTTTCTTTTAATTTTTGCAAAACTAGAATGGCGATCCACGGGGGGGGGGGGGGGGGGGGGGTGCTTTCTCTCCGGCGCATTAACCATGTGCGCCGGGGGTAAGCCCCCTTATCCCCGGCGCATAAGGGCATGTTCGCTGGTGGTAATTTCTGGATTATTATCCCCGGCGCATTGCTCTTAATTCGCCGGTGGTAAGCCCCCTTATCCCCGGCGCATATCTAGTGTATTCGCCGAGGATAACAATGGATAGGGGCCGGCCCATCCGGGGTGGGACCGCCAGCTATTATCGCCGGCGAATATGGGACTTATGCGCCAGCGGTAATCTCGTATCACCGGCGAATAAAGGTGGATGCGCCAGGGGTAATATTATCACCCGCGAATATATTTCCTATGCGCCGGCGATAGTCATGCTGGCTATAAGCAAATCTCTACTAGTGGTTCCTCCCAAATCATGATTGGAGCCGAGATTCCGGGACAGTCATCATGGAGCTCCGATTTCCTTTCATCTTGTTTTGGTGTCTTTAGGGCCAAGTCTTATTTCTTCTTGTATTTTTTGTTTATTGTTAATCTGCTATGTAAAAGAGTCCACTCATCACCTTGTATTGGTTCAATTAGTCGTGTATGACATACGTTTAACAAGCGGAAAGGAGCAACAAAGGGGATCCAATTAGAGATTTCTTGGTGACACCTCGTCCCCTCTAGGATCCAGTAGTTTGTTATAATCTCAATTTGATCATATTATACTCTAGAATGCTCGAAGTGATTTTTGTTTATTTATAGGATTGGGTAAAACTTTATCTAGTGGTATAGATATTCAAGATACCATGGAAAATTTATTTCACTCGGAACACGTAAATGGATGAACTAATTCATGGAGTCATGCATTACTTTAGTTTTCTAAGATTAAGTGTTAATTTTGCAACAATCAGGATTTCCTCAAAAAAATAAGCTAAACTTGGAAAATATATTCACAACAACAAAATGTATTTATGCTTTGCACTAGAAGTTGTAGAATTGTATGAAATACTTGTAAACCTTTGTATATACGAGCATTCATCATTAGTTGTACTAGTTATATTTGGAAATATTCTTTAATAGATGTATAATTAAAAATTACATAAAATTGAGTCAATATTAATTATGTGAAGTAAAAAAGTTTAGCATAAATATGTGAGAAGATCACAACAACAATTTTAGAAATGTCGTGCCCAATTAGTCGAACAAATCATCATGAGGCGACACAACTGTGAATTTCACCTTTTGGTACCAAATGTATTAGAAAAGGACCAATAATGTACTTACTAGCATGTGTCTGAAGGGTGTAACAAAGTTTGAAATGTTGCATCTAAAGGCTCATATAAACTTAAATGTTGGTATGATGTTTTGCTCAAAAAGTTTATTTCTCTCATGATACAGTGTAACTAGAATAGTTGATGAGTATAGAAGGTACCACGTAGTTTGGGTTGCATCATCTCATATGTCCATAATTTTAATGTATAACACTACCTAGATGAAATCTAGGTTTTGGAACTAACTTAGCCAAGTTATTATTTGTGTCTGCAAGTTTAAGATTAGTGTTCAAGAGGTTGGAAAAATTATGAGGTTGCTCGCCAATGGCATTCCTCTTATTGGAGTAATACCTCCTGGTGTTCTCTTTTAGTATGTCAAAACAAAACAAATTTACCATGCACCAAGATCCTCTAAGGTGCCAATATTGCATGATGTTGTTATACATGGGTTGGTTTATGAGGCTCTGAGAGGCACATTCTATACATGCAGGGACTCGGGAGGGCCTACTTGTCATGGGTACTATGAACTGAAGGTTACAGGTGGTGATTTTGAGATATGGAGCTACGAACTTGTTGGTTTTGCGTATGGTTGTGAGCTAGGTGACTAACATAGTAATGGATATATGGATTATTTTGGTTGATTGGCATAGCAAGTCGATAAGTGGATTCTTTACAGCCAAAGTTCTAAACTTTGTGGAACAAAAGTGTTGTTTTCATCAACTGATGAATTGGAAGAATAATTGGATGTTTGTATTGCACTTTTTTATATGTGTACTCAAGCTTCATTGAATAAATAATTCTTTTAGCATATTTTTGTTTCTTAATTAATTTTGAAGTGATGTTGGTTGGTAATGGTGGCCACTCCCGTAGGGGTTTGCCTAAGGTAAAAGTGTTAAAAAATTGTTTGCCACCGCTAGCTATTGGTTTTGCTGGGGCGGGGAGGAGTGTAAACTCGACATGTTTTTGAAAGAGTCATGTAATGTTCAATAATATTTTTTTACAACCAGAAGGTTTATCCACTTTGTAGCTAGTAATTTTCAGTGCAATACTATTACCTTAGATTAGTGTTAAGATAATATAGTTTCTTGTGACCAAAGTGTCGGAGTTGGTGATTTGACTCACAGGTAGCACCTATTATGGAAAATGCTTTACAACATTTTTTAAAATGTAAAAAATGAAATAAAATTCCGCGTGTACATTCGAACATTCTATGCTCGCACGCAAAGTTTTGTAGAAAAAGAACATGTGTAGAAAGACAAAAAATATTGCATGAATAGTCATAGTGAAACATCAAAATAGTTTTTCCTTTTGCTATAGTATAATGTTTGCTGCAAAAATTGTTTAATACTCCTTTAAAAACCCTTTTTGCCCAACAATCGCGGATGCTGACACTGCCACTCTTCGACATGGCCTTTTTGTGTGGAATACTAGCGTGCCAGTGTTGTTTAATGCCCATATTGTGACACTTTTAGGTGAGAGTTCATTTATGCACATGTATAAAGAAAACGATTTGAAAATGTCAAGAGTAAACTATGAGTAAAACAATTTATTTTTTAAAATTCATAAATGTCAATAGCAAACCATGAGTGAATCCATTTATTTTTTGTAGTATTGAAGATATCATCAAACATTTTGGTTTGTGCAGAATGTAAGGTGTCAAATGCTGATTGGAGCAAACTATTTTATTTCTTTGGCATGTGATGCATGTAAAATGCATCCATGATCTTTGTAGTTTATTAGGTCATATCCCTTGATATTCACATGATATATGATATTTCCCACATGTTTTACATTTATTTAGGGATTTTCTCAAAGTTCCCATTTATTTGGTATTTAACTCTAGATGGCATAAAAACCTTATGCTAGTATTTTGGATATTTCAGGAGCTACAGGACTCAAAAAAGGACAAGGTTAGGGAGCACAGTTCAATTTTTTTGATACGCATCCAGCAAGACAAAGAAGAGCATCGGAAGGTCAAGGAGGAAGATATGGGGGGCCCACCATGTGGCCCAGAAGTCTGGTTGCAAGGTAGGAGGCCTTTTCACCCTCCAATGCTGTTTCCGCTTTGTTCTTCTGCGTGGTGGCGTGTTTTGACCTAAAACCCACTATAAATAGCCCTGGGATTTTATTTCGCGCCGGACAGGGGCGGAGATAGAAAACAAAGAAACAGAGAGGCTGTAGGCAGTAGTTGGAGGAAGATTGGAGTGGGAACCGCTGATGGAATCGCACTCGGCCGCCCCTCCTCCTTCACCAACACCTCCGCAACACTGTCCACCATGAGAAGGGAGTAGTCAACCCTTGTACTTTGGGTTTGTGGTAGTATCTTGTATCAATCTCTTTGCATGTACTTCATTATTTAGATTCATATGAGCTTCCCTAGATGATTACGGGCACTGATGTAACTCATTTGACTATTGTGGCATGAGATGAATCTTGTTATGCATTTATCGCTATGTTGGAACCTTTATAGCTTGTTGTATTTTGGAAACTCATCATGATATTCATTGCTTTGGTTAAGATTTTTTTCTAATGCCTTTTTCCCACATCACGAGATGTTAACAACACTAAGTGTAGGCAGATGAGAGAAATGTGTTAACCATGCACACGAATAATGGACCTTTGCATGGATGTTTTTCTTTGTGTTTTTTATATAAACATGTATGATATATGTAGATGTGTGTGGTGCTTCTGGATGTATCTGGGTGACAGATTAAGGGGAATATGTACTTGGGGCCAAGTGACAAGAATGGCATGCTAGGGACAAGCACCCTTTAAGGTACATCATTCTTAACTTTATGTCTTTGAACATGTTGTCCATATGAAAGTTACCATAATAGCATGACAACTATGTGTACCTTTAATCTTTGATTACCATTGTTGAGAGAGAAACAGAGTGAGAGAGGGAGATCAAGAGAACCCATGAACCCAGGGTCCATTGTTACCACAAGAGCACAACCATCATCCTGTTCTCTCCATTGTCGAGGATTGGAATAACATTTATTTTTTTGCTTACAACTACCAAATCAATCTCACTTTTTCTTTGTTTTGTGTATTGCATAGATAACTAGAATTATGATACTCTAGTTTAAGACAATATTTTTTTTACCTTCTTGCTCCTGCGGTTTGATACCCAATACTTCCATATTGAGAGGTGTTACATCGATCTATGCACTTAGGGGTTATCAACATGCTAGATGAAAATATTGAATTTTCTTGAGTGTGACACCACATCTGATCCACTTGGCCAAGTGACATATCTAGTGCTTCCATGCTGTCATGCATAACCATATGGTCGTTAGTTTGGATTGTTGTAGAGGGTTGACTTGGCACAAGATGTGTTACATTGGAAGTTTGCGATGGAATTTTGTCATATACACAAATATATTTGTACTTCAAGCAATTTATTATGCCGGCTGACATTCTCGAAAAAATATACCGACTGAATGCAACTCGAGATTTCATGGCATGGTAATTTAAGGAACATTCCTTTTCTCTAGCAAAGTATATGAGCCAGCCCGAATTTTTTTTTTGTAAATGAAGGAACATTAATTTTGTGGTTTGTTAAATGCCTCAAGAGGTAGCCAACTATTTTTTTTTTTGCAAATCAAGGAACAATACATTTCTTTCCTATGTTGCCTATATCATTTAGTACAAAATTATGGACTAATAGGAAACTCAAGATTTTCCTTATCACTTATCCCTGGCTTTTATCTTCTCAGACTTTCTGCCACTGTCCAATGCAGAGGGTAACGTTTCTATCAATACAATATGACTAGAACCTGACGCGCGCCTTGCCGCACGAGATCAGGAATTTGTAATCTGTAATTTTCCATACAGATGCATACTTAGGTACAGTATTACCACATTTTGAACTAAAATATTGATCTTATACACGAACAGGTACACAGTTAATAAATAGGTATCGCAATGTTTTGATTGAACTAACAGCCAATGCTCCTCTACACCTGGATTCAACTGCTAACACTAATTCTCTTAACATTTTTTGATTTCACATCTGAAGAACCTTCTGTCAACAAATAATTCAACCTCTTACCTAAAAAGTGTTTTGTTCTTGCTGAATAATACCTCTAATATATCAGAGAAACATGCTGGCCCATCTAAAATGCTCTCGCATTAACACAATTTAGAAGCAAATATCCCAAGATATATCTAGAGGTGGTCGAATTTTTTGGCTGCTGGAAAAATTCTGTCTTTGATCAAAACATAAAGATAATTTTGTGAAGGAACTATGAGTTTCAGTTTAGCAGTTTGAATGCCTACATATAAACATTAAAGCACTTTTTAATGGTCGTCTTTCTGTTGATTTCTTTGGCTGAATTGCATGGGACATGTGTTACAGTTACGGTTTCTTTTCTCATTTTGCATCAATGAAGTTGTAGAAGTTGATATATATCTGAAACCGGGAGGATGATACATGAGGAAACTGTATTACTGTTATGAATAGTTAATGTTTCGTTATCAAGCAGTATTGTTGTGTGCAGAAAGAATGGAAATAAAATGATATTTTTGAATGTTAGGTCAAGCTCTCTCTTACGCTAGATGGCATGCACACTGTTTTCTTAGGCCTTTCTTGCACAACGACAAGAGTCCATGCTCTCTGTTTCAAAATCATAATGTGGTCATACTTTGTTCAGGTAGCTGCTCTCAGTAAGGTCAATGCGTTGCATACTAATTTTATAGCGCACAGGGAGCTTTGCATGGTAGTTTTACTAACATTTCCAGGAAACTGATGTAGAAAGAGGCAATTTTGTTTGTCACTGAATGAGTTTTCTTTTTGGCCTATGTTTGGTTGTACAAGAACTTTTGAAATCAAACTGTTTTGATAACAATTGCAGTTTCAGTAAACTATTTGCAGTTTCAGTAAACTCTTTGCAGTTTCAGTAAACTCCTGGTGGACGGCTTGCTTTTAGGATAAGCTCGTTGTTTGTTCTTGACAAATGGAGAACATGCTAGCTTTAACTCAAAGAAAACAGCTTGTAACCATAAACTGATATATATATATATAATATACTGTACATATATTTACATCGTTGCTGCTTTGTAAGCAAAGGCCCTTGGCGCAGGGTAAACCATCGTGCTTGGCCTGAGAGCCCTACCTACGAACCTGGTACAACAACGTACTACGTTGGGGGATGCTGCCTGTTTTGCATTGAGTAAACCATGCGTGTTGTCTTCTGGCAGCATTGCAAACTCTTGAAATCCCTCATGTAAGCTGCGTCTTAGTTGTGGGGTAAACCATGCGTGACCTGTTCTTGCAGCTGTAACGGAGGCAGAGGGCTTGCATCGCACCTATCTCTTGTTGGAACTCAAAACATGGCCTCTTGTACTGAATGAGGCCGGCGCTGGAGATTGTTCCGATCTTCTTCTTGGACTGGATACTTGGAGAGCTCGCTTCAGACATGCTCCTGTAGATAAGATGAGATTGAGGAGGGTTAGTTATAGCAGGTGTTAGGTTGTAGTGTGGGATAGAGCTGTAGACAAGTTTCTTTTACCTGTTCGAGCAGAGCGCGTTCGGTGGCGCGCTTGTGGCCAAGGAGGCGGGTGAGCGAGTTCGCCAGCTTGTGACGGCGGACGACAGGCTTCCTTGAACCAGCATACACTGGCCTGATGGTGAGGTCGCCTGTAGGACCGCGGATACGCTCGTGGTTGATCGGCAAGAGGCCTGCTGACTTGAGGCAGATGTATTTGATCTTGCCCATCAGATCTTCATACCTAAACCAGAGGGTATTGGGTTTAGCACTTCCCCTAGGCACGCATACTATGTTCTAGAGGTGACCTGTTACCTGTCGCTACAGTTCCCAGAGGCGAAAAGGGAGGCGACTACTTTCTCACCGTTCTTCGCCGCCGAGATCCCCGGTTCCCCTCCTCTCCGTTCGTCGCTCCGGCGGCGGGAGAGGATGGGAACCCCAGATTCTTGTGCTTGGCGTGTAGATAGGTGTAGAATAGGTGGGTTGAGCGGCGTCGCTTTGGTGGCGGCGGCGGCGGCGGCGTGCCCAATAAAGGTGCCAGAGTTCCAGCCCCATCTCGGCGTTGTTGGCAGCGATGCCGAGGAACTCGTTGGCGTTTGGTTCCTAGGCGCAGTCGGTGTGGCGGTGGCGGCGGCTGCGTTGGGGATTTTGGTCCTCACTCTTTCCCCGCTTCGATGGTGACTGCTCCGACGCCATCGAGGAGTTGTGGAGGATTCTGTACAGGAGTCTGTTGCAGAGGCACCTTGGCGTCTTCCTGCTCTGGTTTGGATCTGCGGAGGAGCGTTGGCGACTTCGTCTTCCCTGGCGTCGGCTGGGGGTGACGAGGATGAGGCTGCGGTGGCTCGGGGATGTTTCCCCGCCGATGCTCGGTCAACGGCTTAGATTCCGGCGCTCGCGCCGGATGGATCTTGCGGTACTTCAACGCAGCATGTCTGCTATCGAGCCCCGTCTGCTCTTGGGTGTGTGGTGGACTCGCGTTCGTCCTCTCCGGTGGCGTCCGGCTGCTGGTGGAGATCGGCATGGGCGAGTGGCGTGGTGGTTGGGCTTGAGAACCTGCAAGGACCTCTTTGTATTATTTTTATTTGTCAGGGTTCTTTTTGCTCTTTCTCCAGGACAGGTGGCCTTCGGGTTGTTTCTAGTGTGTGGGTGCATGTGTGGCTTATGTACTCGTCTTTGATCTTGAACACGTACTCCTTTTCTCATAAAAAAAAAACAAAAAAAAAACAAAAAAAAAACCAGAGGGTATTGGTCTGGCGCTGGGCCTGCTCTGCTAGGGCCTGATGGTATGTGGCCGAGGCTGCACACATCTGTTCGGCCTGCATCCTTGGGCCGTAGTTCACGTCGTCGACCTTGACGTTCTTGTGTGTGCAAAGAAACTGGATGACGGCATCGGCGGCGCTGTCGACGGCGACGTACTCATTCGGCATCGGAGAGCCTTCGAAGGGTGTCTGGATGGCTGAAGACCACGTGCTGACGCCATCTGGCGGTATTCCCACGATGATGTAGCCCTTGAAGGTGCCGTCGGCGAGACGGACTGTGTAGACAGCAGCGATGGGTAGGTTCGGAACGGAGCACATCCGCTGGAGGACTTGTTGCCGTGGCAGATAGACGGTCAGGTCCACCTGCAAGAGTGAACAGAGATCAGATGCCAATTGTGCCATGTCAGGGTGCACGGAGAATAAACAGCTCAATTAGATTTTATGCATGTGTTCTTGTATCTCTGATTCAGGCGCAAAAGTAGTTAAAGAAGCTACGCAGAGGCTGCGCTGCAAAGACATCTTCAGATATGTATTTGGTTTTTTTTATCAGTAATGCAGTAAAAGATGGAGTGCTAACTATGTACTCTTCAGTGTTTCGGTACATGCGTTATGCTAACAAACTGAGATTATGCTTAATCTGAAGCATGTATCTAACCAGCAAAATTATAGAGTGCTAACCACAACTGAAAGGGTAGTGCATAATTCCCTAGAACAAATAGAACGAGCCCAAGCAAATTTGGCGCGGCGTGCCGCCGCGTCCCATGGATTAGAATTCTCACAATAAAGGCAATCAACATTATCCAGTAATATAGATCGATTAACCTTGGTGCTGCAGCTTTTGTTATGTAGTAAAACAACCTGAATAGTTGTGGTACAGCTTAAACATGAGATGATCGAGAAGCACAGACCGGAAAGTGTTTTTGGCTCCCGGGCTCCAGTGATCCTGGTCATTTAAAAAATTAAAATCATATTTATAGTTTTCAGAAAATTATGAAAATAAATCTGAACATAGTCAAAGATGTAACCTACAAGTGTGTAAAATTTTATTACAAAATACTTTATATTGTAGGCTACACAAAAATAATAAATCTGATAAAATTTGTAGACTTGAAAATAAACGTACTCAGATCTAGACGTTTGTCTTTTTTGTGTAGACCAAAATACAAAACATTTGAACATGATTTTTTGCACGCTTGTGGGATAAATAGTTGGCTATATCCAGATTTTTGTTTTTAGATTTTTTGAAACTCAGAAATATAATTTTTAATGTTTTTTAAAAAGCGAGATCACTGGTGCCCATGTGCACCAAATCTTCACTCCAGCACAGACTGCTTATATAGCATAACAATTGTACGGCCAAAACGTGTCATTGCAAAAGACTCAAATTCAGACTACCGGCTGCACATACACTTTAGAACTAACTGTCAATATTAGAGACAGGGAAACCTGCATTTCTACCGCTGGCATCACGGAAAACATCTGCATCGCTGTACTGTTATCACAAAAAGCTTCAACATATGGGGCTGGCGTACAACGGATGGATAAGCGTCTATCTAGTTTGGTCAAGCCGAAATAGAGCCTGAATACAACAGTAATTAACTAACTAATTACACAGTGTATGCATAGTGACATGAGACCTTTTCAATATGAAAAAGTTAAATCCACTTGGCAGGTACAATAGTAAGATAAACGCAGCGCGTGCTATACTCTATAAAGCACCCAAAACAAATCCCTACTATACAAAAATGCTTACTTGAAAAAACTATGAAGACTAAGTGAACGGTACAGTTCTATTAAAGTATTAATTGGTTCACCTAAATCAATATCACCATATAATTTACTGACAGGGTGCTCCGAACAGAGCAGCATAGTGGTTTGTCTCCCAATAGCATGAAGAGTCTACATTTAGCATAGGTACCAAATAATCACAAAATAATTACTTAAAGTAAATGTTGGCTTTAATTTCAAAGAAAAGATGCCCCAAAATTTGGGCTAACATGGCATATCTCCTTGTTTTGTAGCATGGAATATCTCATTGTCCTCAAATTTGAAACTAATTTTGTGCTACCCAATTTAGTTCATTCATATCTCTCTAAGGAACAAAAACTCGATCAGCATCTCCATGCTGCCAAACAAAAGCTGATAACTGACATCAATATCTGATGCAGCTAGATAATATGCCAATATAGGGCACAAGAGTTGTACCATAATTCTAACATGGTTCTCTCCGATTTCAGTAAAGCAGAATACACATGAATCATTTTATCTCTAGAGAAATGGAGCACAACTGCAGGCCTTAATTTAGTACTGTTCCAAAATGAGCATTGTTCTGTGTCTGGAATGAGCAAAAATAGTTGAGAAAAAAATAGCAGCAAGCATTCGCTTATCACCAGAATATTAGTAGGTTAGCGCGAGGGTTACCTGAAATTTAGGCTAACACACTTGCTTGGGGAAGATCCTAGTACAGTAGTACTCTATTATATGCACATCTTTCACTGTTGGGAGACTGCAGGAACCTGTGTTATGATTTGTCATCATAAGCTCCATCTGCACATAATCAGTATCGAGTCCTAGATAACAGAGAGGACATAGAAAAAGAAGAAAATGGGAAAAAACTCTTATGGTGAAGATGGCTGCAATGCTTCCAACATTGGAATCAGAGATAGAGAGCACTGCCTCAAAACATCAGAACAAATCTCGGCTCTCCAAAATTATATGAACCAATCTACAACATGGGTTTTTGAACTAATCTATCTGGGAGCAATATTTTGCACCATCCTATAGAAATATAACCAAGAGAACGGCATGATTGAAAATGAGAGGACGACAGACGCGGTCGTGCACGACAGGATGGCTATGAAACGTGGAGGAGGAGACAGGATTAGGTGAAGAACTGGAAAGCTCATGGCGCTGATGTTGACTCAGAAAGTGTCAGGCTGGCGTCGCGGACTCATGGACTAGATGGATAACTTACCTGCTGCTTTCGAAGGTAGCGCTCTGCGAGTACAACTGGCCAGATTATCTAATTGTTGAGGATGAGGCTTGCCTACTCCCACGACTTGATCGTCCTGCGACTACTGCATGGGCAGTGGTGCGTTCCTTCCTAATATAGCAACATGAAAGAGGAAAACAACATCAACTATCACACCAACTACTGCAGTCTCAATAGAATATATTTTTCATTTTTTTTGCTAAAATTTTGTAACGGTATAAATTTCATGGAAGGAAAACAACCAAACAATTGACTGGACACTATTTGTTCCTTGGAGCAAATAACAAAGCTATTTAGAATTAAGCATAGAACATTTGTTTGATTGTGAGAACTTATTCCCTATATAAACAAATCAAACAAAAGTTAATCTCATAGCTTCTGCCTTAAACCCCACAAGGATCCTATGGATTTCACAATTAAAGAATAAACCTGAAAAGTCATAAATCAAATGAATTAATTGGCCTAACCGTATATATGCCACAAGAGAAATGTCTTGGTGGCACTAAACCTTAGAGAAG
This sequence comes from Dactylis glomerata, assembly GCA_007115705.1. NCBI lineage: Eukaryota > Viridiplantae > Streptophyta > Magnoliopsida > Poales > Poaceae > Dactylis > Dactylis glomerata. The sequence goes on from QXEO01000656.1 coordinate 3,472,951, forward strand.
GATTTGAAAGAAAGAAAGAAAACAGCTTACTTGGCTCTCCTATCAGAGAGATTGTGAATGGGTCCATCTCTAAATCTTTTCTGTCTTAACCTAGATCATCTACAAAAGCAGGAACATGGTAAGCTTACAATTTTTTAGAACACGTTGAGTGAAACATGAATAAGCTGAATTTAGTTTTATAAAAAGGAAATATAGCAAGTACACTATCCAATAAAATCACAATGTATTGACCTTCAACAATGATATCTTTAAAGCATTGGAAATGAGCTGAATTAAAACCCGTACAAAATGGCACCATGTTCAAACAGAAACTAAGTGTAGGTGTAGCAATTTGTCAGCTCTATAAAAAGATAATCCACATGGACTACAAAATTGCAAGTCGCTTGGTTATCCTGCCTCTTGATTATACACGGGGATCCTTCAAACATTTTTTCTTAAAATAAGACCATCTCTACTAAGATTAAAATTCATCCAGTAGCCACACTAAATGATAGGAAAACCAAATAACATAAATCCCTCATTCGAATTTATATTTGAGGTCCAGAAAAAAATATGCATGGCAATGCACTGAACTTCCTAATCAGCCATGTGAACCTACTCGGCGCCCTTCCTTCACCGAACCAAAACATGCACTATAGCCTTCAAATCACAAAATAACGTCTCCTAATTCCATCTCTTCACTATCTTAACTGCCAAAGATTATTTGGCCATTACCATGTGCTAACATCAGGAACAAATATATTTTCTAGGTTGAATCTCAACACAATGGATGCATACCATGACATCTGCAAGACTAAATCATTGGCAATCTATGGACCAAGGGAAAAATGGAAAGGCCGAGAGCTGGTACATTGCTTATCTGCAGCTTGTTGAAGACATCCTAGAGCTACCTAGAGAACCTTTGTAGCTGTGGATCATGCTGTGCTCCATCTTCGCAACACATTCAACTGCAAAACACCCCAAAAATAAGCATCACAGTGATCTAAGGCACCACACCCTAAACAAACAAAAGAAATTAAAAATTTCTTAATAACCTTCTGTATCTGCACCACTCCACACTCCACAGTGAACCATATCCAGCAGCTGGAATTGCACCGCCCCCCTTACATCAAGATAAAAGTCACCAAATCAAAATCAACACAAAATCTTGGACCAGATGTACTCGCAGTGTACTGCCAATTTACTATTGCCGTAGCTCTCAAAATCCCACAAAAAAACTGGAAGCAATTAGTGTTTTAGTTCTTATGAGCATAACATCGAGCAGGTAAAAGGCATGAGCTCACACACAAGCGGTCACAGAAAATGAGAATCTGCATGGGCTGATCCACCAACGGAGAGAGAAAGGAGCAACATATGGCAGGGAGGAGTGGTATTAGAGAGAGGGAGCAGCAGCACACCCGAGCAGAGAAAAAAATTAGCAGTTTGCTGTTGTGCGCACGTACAGGAGGATCGAGCGCCGCCACCGAGATGGGTCTCAGGAGAGAGCTAGCTTACCCAGTTGTTGCCGGGATGACTTACAATTCTTTGGATGGACGGCGGAGGCGCATCCTGGCAAGAAGCGACGCCGGACACGTGGAGAGCCGGCCGGGATGACTTACAACCCTAGGGGAGTCGGCAATTTTCCAGAAAGAGTTCCGTAGTTCCGCCGCCGCCACCGACGAATTTCGGGGGACAGAAGTCGCTGTTCCGGCACCCTGCCGGGACGGGGAAGTGCCCCCGGAGCCATCTCCATCGGTCTCCATCGCCGTCTTCGCCGTCTCCATCGACCTCACCGCCATCTCCATCAACCTTGCTGTCTCCTATGATGAGGAGGGAGTAGTTCATCCCCGGGGCTGAGGGCTCTACCGGTAGCTATGTGGTTCATCTCTCTCTCCCATGATGTGATCTTTATGTGATCGTGAGCTTTGTATCATGTTGAACAAGTAGATGTTATTATTCAGATATTATGTGTACTCTAGTGGTGTTATTAAAGTAATCTATTCCTCCTGCTATGGTGTAACGGTGACAGTGCGTGCATCATGGTGGTACTTGGTTTAGGCTATGATTGTGATCTCTTGTGGATTATGAGAATAATTATTGCTATGATAGTTTGAGTGATCTATTCCTCCTTTCATGGTGTAATGTTGACAGTGTGTGCACCGTGTTAGTACTTGGTTTAAGTTGCAATGATTCCTATCTTGAGTTGTGATCTGATTTGGGTATCGCTATGAGTGGTGTTTGTCAAGTACTTGATGAACTTTAAGGGGTGCTTCTGTAGCCACTACACAATGATTAGTGTTATTCAATAGGAGAGTAATTCAGAGTACCTTAGCAAAGAGAAGTTACTTGTTCATTCATGTTATATTGTTGGGAGTGTGTCCACTAGTGAAAGTATGATCCCTAGGCCTTGTTTCCAAGCTTTGCATACCATTTACTTGCTATTTTGTTACTTGTTTGCTCGCAGCGATATTTATTTCACATCACGTTTGCTACTTATAATCATCTATACCACTTGTATTTCACTATCTCTTCACCGAACTAGTGCACCTATACATCTGACAAGTGTATTGGGTGTGTTGGGGACACAAGAGACTTTCTGTATCGTAATTGCAGGGTTGCTTGAGAGGGATAGCTTTGACCTCTAACCTCCCTGAGTTCAATAAACCTTGGGTGATCCACTTAAGGGAAACTTGCTGCTGTTCTACAAACCTCTGCACTTGGAGGCCCAACAAGTGTCTACAAGAATAGAAGTGCGTAGACATCAGGCGGCGCGGCCAGAGGTGGGCTCGCGCCCCCTATGTGTGAGGAGCACACGGACTCCTTTTCCTGCCCGTTTTCGTCTCGTGATTTTTCCTATTAAATAAAAACAGCAAAAATAATAAAGTAAGAGTTTTTCGCGAACCTTTTCTGACTAGAACTGTTACCTACTCAAAAACGAACTCTGCAGGTTTCTGCAATTTGTCTTGGATGAATTCTTCTGGAGAAACTGTTTCAATTACATCAACATCTTCATTATAAGAATCTCCAGTGATATAATGTTTGAGTCTTTGCCCATTCACCACCTGTGTAGAGTCATCTTTCAATGAAGCAATCTTAATAGCACCTGAGCGGTATACTTCCACAATAACATATGGTCCTTCCCATTTAGAGAGTAATTTTCCTGCAAAAAATCTGAGACGAGACCTATACAATAGAACTTTCTCACCAACATGAAATTCTCTCTTAAGGATTCTCTTATCATGCCATTGCTTGACTTTCTCTTTAAAAAGTCTGGCATTCTCATACGGCTTCATTTCTCCACTCGTCTAGAGAACTCAAATCTAACAACCTTTTCTTACCAGCTAGTTTAAAATCTCTATTAAGGTCTCTCACTGCCCAAAAAGCTTTGTATTCTAATTCTAAGGGCAAGTGACACGCTTTTCCATAAACCATCTTATAAGGAGACATGTCCATGGGGTTCTTATAAGCAGTTCTATAAGCCCATAAAGCATCGTTTAACTTACTAGCCCAGTTTTTCTTAGATCTATTAACAGTCTTCTGCAAGATAGACTTGATCTCTCTATTTGAAAGCTCTACCTGCCCACTAGTTTGGGGATGATAAGCAGAAGCAATTCTATGATTAACATCATATTTAGCAAGAGTTTTTCTAAAACCACCGTGAATAAAATGAGAACCTCCGTCAGTCATAAGATATCTAGGCACACCAAACCTAGGAAAAATAACATCCTTAAGCATTTTTAACGAGGTCTCACCATCAGCACTCTTTGTAGGTATGGCTTCTACCCATTTAGTAACATAATCAACAGCAGCAAGTATGTGGGTATAGCCTTTTGAAGGAGGAAAAGGACCCATAAAGTCAAATCCCCAACAATCAAACGGTCCGATAACAAGAGTATAACTCATAGGCATTTCATTGCGTCTAGAAATATTACCAACTCTTTGACATTCATCACAAGATAAAAAAATACCTTCTGGCATCTTTAAAGAGGGTTGGCCAATAAAAACCTGATTGTAGAACCTTTTGTGCGGTTCTATCTCCAGCATGATGTCCTCCATAAGCACTACCATGGCATTTTCTTAATATCTCTTGTTGCTCATATTCTGGTATGCATCTTCGCATAATACCATCAACTCCTTCTTTATATAAGTGTGGGTCATCCCAAAAGTAATGCCTCAAATCATAGAAGAATTTTCTTCTTTGCTGAGCTATAAAGGTTGGAGGCAAATACTTGGAAACAATAAAGTTAGCATAATCAGCATACCAAGGAAGGTCTCGCGAAGTTACATTTATTGCAGCCAACTGCTCATTTGGAAAACTATCATTAACAGGAATAGGATCAAAAGAAATGTTTTCCAATCTAGACAAGTTGTCAGCCACAGGATTTTCAGCACCTTTCCTATCTACGATATGCAAATCAAATTCTTGTAAAAGCAACACCCATCTAATAAGCCTAGGCTTAGCATCCTTCTTAGTCATAAGATATCTAATAGCAGCATGATCAGTATGAATAGTAACTTTAGAATCAACAATGTAAGATCTAAACTTATCACATGCAAAAACAACAGCAAGAAACTCTTTCCCAGTAGTAGCATAATTCTTTTGAGCAGCATCAAGAGTTTTACTAGCATAATGAATAACATTCAACTTATTATCTACTCGATGTCCAAGAACAACACCAACAGCAAAATCACTAGCATCACATATAATTTCAAAAGGTAAATTCCAATCAGGTGGTTGAACAATAGGAGCAGTAGTTAAAGCCTTCTTAAGAGTTTCAAAAGCTTCCTTACAATCATCATCAAAGACAAATGGTACATCTTTTTGAAGAAGATTAGTAAGAGGCTTTGAAATCTTAGAGAAATCTTTAATAAACCTCCTATAGAAGCCAGCATGACCAAGAATACTACGAATACCTTTAACATCTCTGGGACAGGGCATTTTCTCAATTGCCTCCACTTTTGCTCTGTCAACTTCAATTCCTCTTTCAGAAATTTTATGTCCAAGGACAATTCCTTCGTTTACCATAAAGTGGCATTTCTCCCAATTAAGAACAAGGTTAGTTTCTTCGCATCTCTGCAAAACTTTATCAAGGTTGTGCAAACAATTATCAAAAGAAGTTCCATAGACGGAGAAATCGTCCATGAAAACCTCCACAATTTCTTCACAAAAGCCATGAAAAATAGCAGACATGCATCTTTGAAAAGTAGCAGGAGCATTGCATAAACCAAACGGCATACGTCTATAAGCATAAGTTCCATAAGGACAAGTAAAAGTGGTTTTCTCTTGATCTTCCTTTTTAACAGCAATTTGAGAAAAGCCAGAATAACCATCAAGGAAACAAAAATGAGTTTTCTTAGATAAACTTTCTAGCATCTGATCTATAAACGGTAAAGGATAATGATCTTTCTTAGTAACTTTGTTTACCTTCCTATAATCAATGCACATCCTATAACCAACTACTACCCTTTGAGGAATAAGCTCGTTATTCTCATTAGGCACAACAGTCATACCTCCTTTCTTAGGAACGCAATGAACAGGACTAACCCATCTACTATCAGCAATAGGATAAATAATACCAGCATCAAGGAGCTTTAATACCTCATTTCTTACCACATCCTTCATCTTGGGAATTAGGCGGCGTTGATGCTCCACGACTGGCTTCGCGTCTTTCTCCATATTAATGGCATGCTGACATAAAGTGGGAGAAATCCCTTTTAAATCATCAAGAGTATATCCCATAGCCCCTCGGTGTTTCCTCAATATCTCCAATAATCTTTCTTCTTCCTTTCCTGAAAGTTTAGAGCTAATAATAACAGGATATATTTTCTTATCATCTATGTAAGCATATTTTAGATTATCAGGCAAAGGCTTTAATTCAAACACAGGATCTTCCTTAGGTGGCAAAGTGGTACCAAGATCCTCCACAGGTAGATTATGCTTGATTAATGGTGGTTGACGAAGAAGAATATCGTAAATCTCTTCTCTTTCCTTACTGAAAACATCACTTTCGTGACCTTCCATGAATTGCTGCAAGGCATTATTAGGAGCAAGAGCAATAGAAGCAAGCTGTTCAACTCGAAAATTTTCATTAGGCGTGTCATTCTCATAAGAGGTCTTAGCAAACTTGGAAAAATTAAACTCATAAGACTCTCCATTAAACTTAGTAAAAAAAATCTCCTTCTTACAATCTATCACGGCGCCACAAGTGTTCAAAAATGGTCTACCAAAAATAATAGGACAAGTTTTACTAGCCTCCTTACCAAGTACTAGAAAATCGGTAGGGTATTTAGTCTTACCGCAAAGAACTTCCACATCTCGAACAATACCAAGAGGCCAAACAGTCTCTCTGTTAGCAAGCTGAACAACCACATCAATATCTTCAAGTTCACAAGCGCTAATCTCATGCATAATTTCTTTGCAAAGCTCTAAAGGAATAGCACTTGCACTAGCACCAATATCACATAAACCATAATAGCAATGATCTCCAATCCTGACAGAAATAACAGGAACACTTGTTTTCCTATGCTTTTTAGGATGTGAGAGAATGTTAGAAGAATCTTCACAAAAAAGAATATATTCATCCCCTACATCTTTAGTAACAAGATCCTTCAATATAGCTATAGGAGACTTAATAGTAATTTGCTCATCAGGTTCTGCAGCTTTCTTAGTACTTTTATCAGACACACTTACCAAAGTAGAATACTTCTTTACCTTAGCAGGGAAAGGTGTCTTCTCAAAATAAGGTTCAGGCACAATGCTATCAACTGTACAAACTTCAGTAGCTACAGCAGGTATGTGACTAATAGAGTCTTTATAAGGCGCATGATATTTGTTCCAATCTTTCTTTGGAACATCAAGATAAGAGGCAAAGGCCTTAAGACAATTAGCAAGTATTTGAGAATCAAGACCATAAGCAGTGCTAACACTATGAAAGTCACCAGTTCCCATAAAAGCTTTAATGCATTCATAATCATAATTTATACCTGACTTCCTACCTTTGTCGTTTTCCCATCGTTCAACATTCTCTTGTATACGGTCAAGAAGTTTCCACTTAGCATCTTCTTTCATATGAGTAAATGATCCAAAGCAAGAAGCATCCAAATAATCCTTATCAGGAAGAGTAAGCCGCGCATAAAAATTATCAATAACAATATTATTGGGGAGCTCATGAATGGGGCATTTGAGCATTAGTAACTTCAATCTCCCCCACGCTTGGGCAATACTCTCTCCATCATGAGGCCAAAAATTATATATCCGATTACGATCTTTATGAATTTCACTTGGAGGATAAAACTTGGAATAAAAGAGAGGTACAATGTCCTCCCATGCCATAGATGGACCATCTTGGAGCAGTCGATACCACTCCTCAGCTCTGCCTTTCAATGATAAAGAGAATAGCTTCTTCTTGACTTGGCTTGGTGAAATACCTGCACACCTGAACAACTCGCATAATTCATATACAAATAGTAAGTGATCACCCGGATGGACAGTTCCATCTCCTGAATAGCCGTTATCCATAATACGCCCAACAATTTTCATAGGTATTTTAAAAGGATCAATTTCAGCAGGTGGTGGCGGTGGTGGTTCATCCACATGTGCAGCAGTAGTAGATGTGTTTCCAAATAGGAAACCAAATGGAGAGTTCTCCATAGCAGAGTAAAATAAAAACAAAAGACAAGAATAAAACAATACTCACAGTGACGGTTACCTTTACCAATTCCACTCTTCAATAGCGCTACACTCCCCAGCAACGGCGCCAGAAAATAGTCTTGATGACCCACAAGTATAGGGGGTGTATCGTAGTACTTTCGATAAATAAGAGTGTCGAACCCAACGAGGAGCAGAAGGTGTTGATAAGTGGTTTTGATCAAGGATTCACTGTAAATACTAGCAAACAGGTTTTCAGGGGTATTTGGTAATACAAGTAAATAAAGTGCGAGTAAATAAAAGACAGTAGTAATAATTGCAGCAAGTGGCCCAATCCTTTCTTCAGCAAAGGACAAGCCGGTTGTGTAACTTATAATAACCAAACGTTCTCGAGGACACACAGGAGTTTCTGTCAAGAGCTTTCGCTTCATACCGCTAATAGTCTTCATTGGTTTGATAGGTGTTATGGGGGTGAACCTGTGCTAGCGCACTACCCTTACTAGGATAAATACACACTTGTGATTATACCCCTTGCAAGCATCCGCAAATACAAGAAAGTAATTAAGATAAATCTAACCACAGCCTTAAACTCTAAGATCCTACGCTCCCTGGTGCAATGGTTTCCCAACGGAGGTTTAGGTTTCTGTCACTCCAGCAACCCCACAATTGGTAGCCAAATACACAATGCATCTCACTAGGCCCGTAAACGGTGAAGTATCATGTAGTCGACGTTCACATGACACCACTAGTGAAATAGCACCACAACAATATCAAACCATTAAATATTTCTCAACAATAATTCACTACTAACATCTTGACTTCTCCCATGTCCTCAAGAACTAAACGAACTACTCACAAGACATCATATGGATCATAATCAGAGGTGAAATAATGGTAAATAACAATCTGAACATAAACCTTAATTCAACGGTTCCACTCAATAGCATCAACTACAAGAGTAATCAACACCGGGAAAGTTTCCCCTATGAATATAACGAGATCCAACTCAAGATGTTACAACGTGATGGCGTGGTGATGGTGGAGATGAAGGTGCTGGTGATGGAGATGATGATGATGATCCCGATGAAGTCCGATGCGATGATGATGACGATGGTGACGATCTCCCCTCTCCGGGAAGGAATTTCCCCGGCAGATTTCTCCCTGTCGGAGAGCTTTTCTCTCTCTGGTGTTTTCCGCCCCGCAGAGGCGGCTGTGTCTAACTCTGAGCCCCCCCTTGACTTAGGTTTTCCGGGAAGATGAAGTACGCGAAGGGGCGAGACCAGAAGTGGGCCAGGGTGGCCTCACACAGGGCCGGCGCAGCCAGGGGCCAGGCCGCGCCCCCTGTGCATGAGGCCACCCCCTGGCTCCTCTCTCCTTCTCCTTCTGGCTTCCGGAGTCTTTTGGTAAAATAGAATTTTCTGGTATTTTTCTAGAATTTTCATGGTCTTCTGAAATATGGTGTCTCGACGGTCCTTTTCCAGCAGAATCCTGACTCCGGCAGCAAATCCTCCAATGATCATCAAACATGTGAAAACAAAGGAAATAACATAAGTATCATATCTAAATATGAAATATATCAATGAATAACAGTAAATTATGATACAAAATAGTGATGCAATATGGACGTATCACTTTGCTGCCCGGCGGTCGACCCGAGGTGTTGTCGGCCTGTCGGCCACCTCTTTAGAGCGGCAAGGAGCCATCCGCAAGCCCACTTGTGGGAATAAGACAAAGTCCACCGCTGGCGAGGCTACGTTATAAATGTCGAGGAAGTGTCTCTCATCTCCATTAGGATATGGGAGAGAACCAACTGAAGTGGCGCCTCACCGGGGGCATGCAAGGCATGGCAAGGCAAGGGCTGCTCCTATGGCAGAGCTTCTAGAAGATGTCATGAGGTCGCCTCGTATGACATCTTTGGAAGCTCAGTCATGGCGGTATCCCTTACCCCTTTTGCCATTTCCTAAAAGGCGTCCAGGAACGATGCCCGCGGCAAGCCTCCCGGCAAGCTCTGCGTCAGTATGCGCATCACTTCTTGGCAAGGCATTGCCGGGCACCAGACAAGGCCCTTTGAGGTGACCCAGCATACCACTGCATGTTGTAGTATGCAAGTCGTTGACATAACACTCGTGAAGTACCATTTCACAAATATTATATCCCTCAGAGTGGTACAACAGAAACATAGCGGTCTTTATTCAAGCACTACATATTACAAGCCATAATGTTACAAAGGACTCCAGTTCCTCCTCGGTCCAAAGAGGAACACTAGCAGGTTCTACCTTAATACTATAAACTTTAGCTAAGATCGAAAGTAGTAAACTAAATATGATACTCTACTCAAGCCGCTTTATTCTATAGGGTTCGGTGCGACTTAAGTTACTACTCTAAACTACTAGTTGTCGGCCTCCTCCTCGGTTCATTCGCTGATACCATAGGCGATGGTGTAGTCAACGCCTTCGACTCCACCGGAAAGGTCCGGCTCCTCGTAGTAAATTTCTTTAGTGTCTTCCGAGGCTCCTTCAGTCTCCTCGTACTGGCCCTCCGAGTCTAAGCAAGGGTTAAGAGGGAGTGGGGTGAGTAACGAGCGTTACCCAGCAAGTTCATTTAAAAGTATAGTTATGTTTGATGCACTAGCTACGACCATAGACTCGAAAGTCCTAGGTCAAATGCAGTTTTCATAATCATTTCTTCAAAGGTTGATTTTATTCAGAAAACTATGTCACTAGTAGGAAAACCCTTATAGGTGGGATGTATTTTTGTGGCGCACTAGCCAGCAGTGCGCCACAGAAAATAATTCTGTGGCGCACCTGGCGTGGTGCGCCACAAAAATACAACATTTCCGTGGCGCACCAGAAGGACATGCGCCACAGAATTCTGGTGGGGCCCACTCCCTGCCAGCCCCAATCATTGGTTCCACTAATTCTGTGGCGCACCATACCAGATGCGCCACAGAATAAGTACATTCTGTGGCGCATCTGGTATGGTGCGCCACAGAATTAGCACATTCTGTGGCGCATCATGTCTGGTGCGCCACAGAATTAGTGGAATTCTGTGGAGCACTTGACCAGATGCGCCACAGAATTAGCTCGTCCCACACCTTTAAAGTGGCAACCTACCACACCTCCCACACTCCCAAGCCATTCATCTTCCTCTCCTCCATCTAGATCTAGCTCTAGCTCCTTTCCCTCTCATCCCATTTTGGCCATAGTTTTCACTTTCTTTGGTACTTATTGTACTTACTTTGGTTGATACATAATTGGCGGTGAGGAGAAGCCTCTCCATACTCTCTCCTCCTCTCCAACTCATCGATCGCGGTCTCGTCTCGGTATCGAATCTACAAGGTGAGTATTTGGAGGGGACATGCATGCGCATGTCGATCTTGTGTATGGATGATTGTTGCACGTGAAGCGCTTGTGTGTGTGTGCCGGTGTGGTGCATGGATGTTTGTCAAGATGTTGATTCATTTCCGTTTCGGCAAATTTTTGCACTACCCATACGTCCTACCTTTAGGAGAGGTCATGCCGAATTTTTCCGCTCTATGTATACCTTTAGGAGAGGTCCATGCATGTGTGTGCATGTGTTGCGGTTCTAATTTTCTGCTCTATGTATACCATTTGCAGACAACCATGGTCCTCTCGATGAGTTCCGCTCGAATTAGTAGATACAAGAAAGACGCGAAGGAGGACATGATTCGGAACAATAGGCGCCAGATAAGATGTCCGTGTCGATCATGCAAACTCGAGCGCTGGATCAACCCTGATTCCGGACAACTGGAGGAGCACCTGCTGAGGCGCGGTTTCATGCAGGACAACCAGGCGCGGCCGGCCCCAACAAATGGTGCGCATGAAGACCATGGTGGCGAGCGAGATGACGAAGCACCACATGTCGGTGGAGAATATCATCATGAAGAAGAAGTCGGCGGAGAAGATCATCATGAAGTAGAAGTTGCCGGCGGAGAAGATCATGATGAAGAAGAAGATTCTGGCGCGACTCCGCTAATTTCGGCCTTGCGGGACTCTCATGTTCAAGATCTGCTCCTCCATGAGACGAGCAACGACAGAGCTGCAGCCAGAGAGAGAGCCAAGCTGGCGCAAATGGAGAAAGACGGGATGACTCCGATATTTCCTGGGTGCCGTCCGCAGGATACGCGCTTGCATGTAACGCTTGATTGTCTGCAGATGAAGACGCAGAACAAATGGACCGATTCCAGCTTCAGCAAGAACATGAAATTCTGGCACGATCGTCTCCCAGAGGGGAACACATTGCCAAGTAGTATCGAGGAGGCCAAGAAAGTTGTGTGCCCTCTTGACCTATCGCATGAAAGATACCACGCCTGCATCAATGATTGCGTGATTTATCGGGGGGAGTACAAGGACATGACCACATGTCCGGTGTGCGGCCACGGACGGTACAAGGTTGGGAACAAGAAGGTACCTCGAAAAGCGGTATGGTACTTTCGTATCACTCCCCGTCTGCAGCGGTATTTCGTGGACCCTAAGGAGGCAAAGCTCATGCAATGGCACGCGGAAAGGGAGAAGCCCGAAGAAGATCCGGAGATGGGCTATATGCTGACACACCCATCAGACGCTGGCCAGTGGGAAGCATTGGACATTGCCTTCCCTAGGTTCGGGGGCGACGGAAGGAACATCAGGCTGGGTATGAGCACCGATGGACTCAATCCGTTCGGCAACCAGAGTAGCACGCATAGCACCTGGCCTGTGTTTGTATGGCCTTACAACCTACCCCCGTGGCTGTGCACCAAGCAAAGGTACATACACCTGAGTATTCTCATTCAGGGGCCGAAACAACCAGGTGTCGACATGCATTTGTATCTCGGGCTGCTGAAAGAGGAGTTAGACACGTTGTGGAAGACGCCACCCCGTACGTGGGACGCCTACAGTAGAACTTATTTCGATATGAGAGCCGCGTTGATCACGACGGTCACAGACTATCCTGGTTGCGCATACGTATCTGCCCAGGTCAGCCACGGATTCTGCGGCTGTGTGAAGTGCATGGACGAGACCCCGCATCTACAGCTACCAAGGGATCCCGGGTCCTCGAAAACTGTGTACCCAGGTGCTCGAAGGTGGCTTCGCTTGGATCACCCATGGAGAAAACGCGGTGATCTGTTCAATGGTAAAGATGAACCCGATGGACCCCCGCGACAGAGGAGCGGTGCAGAAATCGACGATCTTCTAAAAAATTGGAAGGAGTGCCCAGCGCCGGGAAAGAAGCGACCGAAGCCAGAGCCGCTGCTCGGTGTATGGAAAGCGAGGTCTATTTTCCACGACTTGGAGTACTGGAAGGTCCTCCGCACGCCCCATAGCCTCGATGTCATGCACATTACGAAGAACGTTACCGAGAGTCTGCTTGGCACTCTTTGCAACTCGGAAAAGTCCAAGGATGGGCCGAAAGCAAGATACGATCTGAAACATTTAGGCATCAGAAAAGCTCTTCAAGCCCCCGATACTGATGACAACGACGACGATGATGATGATGATCAGACGGAAGGGACTCAACGTCTCCGTAAAAG